>CM017555.1:46907877-47239852 GCA_007844125.1 Sinonovacula constricta
CATGAAGCAACTACCACATGGCATAATGGCATTGTCACAAACCATGTTGTCATTGTCACAAAGCACAATAGCATTATCACAAAGCATAATGCATTATTTGCAGAAATACTAGTCCATAGTTTAACTACATTTGTCGACCGTTAGTTAAGTTGGTAAATTTTCTGTCGCCTTATCGAACTGAATAAAACGAGAATTGGCCAATCATAATACTGCTAACAAAATCCATTCTCTTCAGCGCGGAGACTATCTAGACGTATAACACACTCTCTACCATCGGCTGTGTCTGAGAGAGGAACGAACGACAACTCTGCATGGGAGATTGCGTATAACAGTGACGTCGCCAATATAATTACCAGAAACGGCGAAAAGTGTACCCACGGGCGATGGATGGAGAGTAACGGAATGGATCGGTCGTGGGTGTCCGACGATGTATTTAGACATACTTAAATAGCCAAAGAGCAAGAAGAAGTAGTATGTTTTTCCGTGCAAATACTTTATTTTTCATGAATGAAGGCTATTACATTACTAATCGTTCAGCCTGACGGTAATGCATTGAATAATGGGGATAATACGATCACGCTTTTAGTAGTGCAAACGGGATAAAACAACACGTTTGTGACGATAAATTGATAACTGTATCGCTTCCAAACGTCAAGCTGCCCACACTAAGTTGGATGGCATTTTGAGTCTATTTAACAACAAAATTTTCATGTTGTTTCGATGGTTTCTTTTAAGGTAAAATGAACCTTGCTGAACAGTACTTGGGCGGCGACCTGTGACGCTTCGCATAAATGCATTTTGTACAAGCCAAAACTTTTGTGTGTTAAGTCTCTGATATGTATATGCCAATTTAGAAACCGCGCACATTTTTAGAAACCGCTCGCCCCTTACAGTAAAAATTAATAAATTGTGGCTCAGATTTGAGCTTAAAAGTTGCGTTTAACTGTAGAGACTAATGTATATATTCAATGCAATTTTCAATATAAATCTTTTTAATCACTTAACGAAGCACATACCGAGAATCAGGGTGTATTCATACTAATACCTTCGAGGTTCTTTTCCGATCGTGTACGGGAAGGGTCGAACATGATGCGAATGAAACTGGTCGTTCAGTCCGGTGATGACACATTGCTTATTTTATACAAAGACGGTAACGTCGCTCTATTTTAGTCATCTCTATACGATGACGCTTCACAACCTCTCCGATTTTGTGCATATACATGTATATATATATATATATATATATATATATATATATATATATATATATATATATATATATATATATATAATATATATATATATATATATATATATATATATATATATATATATATATATATATATACCGGCCGCAATAGCTCAGATGGTAGAGCGTCGGCTTGCGGATCGGGAGGTCGTGGGTTCGAACCCCGGCCGGGTCTAACCAAAGACTTTAAAGTTGGTAGTAGTGGCTTCCCTCCTAACGCTCGGGGCTAAGGGGACAGCATTACGCCTGACTCGTCGGTGTCAGTATAATGGACCGGCCGGGTTCAGTCCCTGGGCACCTCATAAGTGCCCCTGTGCTATAATGATAGAAATGTCGCTGCGCAGTATCGGCAAAAATGCCGGCTAATCCCCCTATATATATATATATCGTTTATTTGTATTAAGTATAGTGTTTAATAATAAATAACACGTAAAATGAGTCATTTTTTATTTTATTAAAATATTACGACACCATCAGATGTTTTGCAGCCTACTTTCACTTTCAACGTACGTAACCACGTTTGTTTGGCAGCTTTAGAATGGACGATATATTTATATCAAAGGTTGCTAGGGAAGTTAGACTAACATATGTGCTCAAACCACGTCAGATAAACTGCCTGAAAACGGTTATAAATAAACGAGATGTCATGGCAGCTGATGCATTATAAGACCGCAAAAATAACCACAAAGCTATAGGTAATGTCCATTTAAAGGTAGTATCCGAAAGTTTACCTCTATCAAAAATACATATAACAATATCTTTCCACTGCTTTGGAAAATTTTGGAATAATTTCTGCATAAGCTCACACTTTAGTCTAAGTAAAGATGATTTTGAAAACTAGCTATATTGTTAGACAGTACTAGTGCGAAAAAGTCACCAAACGTTCATTTTCTCCAAATTTATGAAAAACCCATTAGTGACCTCAAAGGAAAAAATCTGAGTTTCTGAAGCATGGCTCAGATAGGAAATACCTGTTAGCAATGAGTATGGGGTATGCTAGATTGTTCACACAGAGCTAAGGCATCAACGAAAAGCATTTTGCAAGACCTTATTTTTTGCAAGGTAGCACTGCCTTTTTTGGGTTGAAGAAAAAAAATTGTCCAAACTATAGGATACCACCTGTTAATGGAATCGGTTGTCTAGCTTTGCTTCTGTTCAGTATTCATACACTAGGTTGCTTCTGACATAAAGTGAATATACTTTATAAATAACTGGAAAGGAAAATTTAAAACAGAAGTGCAGCCATTTCTTCATATATTTAATGATAATGGTTTGTAGTTTCAAAAGTATCTGGAAGAAAATCATCTGATTATATTAACTCTACTGGCAATTAACAACCAACTTTATCCGAACATGAAAACTGAAGAATAAATTCACCATTTTCACAAAGTTTCTGACAAAATAAATTCTAATGCGACACACATCTATTCAAATAAATAAGCCACAATCTGTGAATTCTCTAACAAAGGTATTCATTAATTTTACTATACCAGTAAATGTATAAAAAATGTAATATAGTGTTTTAGCAATTATAATTGGAACATATAAAAGATTGTTTAGTTTTTGGCTGGAATAATTGGCTCAATGTCAAAATGAAAACAAAAACTGATGAAATAAATCTGTTTTCAAACAATGTCATTATTTAATAGTAAATCTGCTCCAAGAAGACACCCAAAATGACACAAAGACTGTTGTTAGAATTGTTAGATTTTGCCTCCAAAACAGCAGAAGAAAACATTGTTTTGACAATTGCATAACATTTTAAATAACAGCCATACTCTTAAAATGTTCCAGTTCATTGGTACACGATATTGCCTTTTTTGTTGTTAGTTCTGTTTTGATCATTTATCAAAAGAAAACTCTTGTACCAAAACACAAAAAAAACATACATTGCTAGAAAATGTGCATTGCTATTCAGTAAATATAAATGCTGAACATAACACCAACACTACTATTATACATTAATATATTTATCATATAATTTTTAAATTATATTTAACTGAAAGAAATATAAACTACAATTGAAAGAAACAAGCATCCAAATCAGCAAAAGACAAAATGCCTTAAAATTTAAGCACTTTCAAAATCAAAGAGCTAAAAGGTAACAAAGTGTTTGGGGTTTGACATCTTATCCTCTGATAAGAAAGAACCTTTTTTTTCTGTATGACCCATTTCTTTTTAATTAATAACAAAAAAAAATGTTCATAGTGAGAAACAAGATAAAATCTTACAATATATAAAAGCCACAACCTTTCTAAAAGTTGTGGTGTAAAATTTCTTTTTTTTTTTCTAGCTCTTCTTGTACAAGCATGCTGTATTTCAAAATGTACAAGTAAGTCACAACTTTGATCACAAATAAAACATAAATATGCAAAACAAGAATGTTGATACCAACATCTAACCCACCTATACATTTCAAAAACTTCTTACACAAATAGTTTGGTACAAAGTAACATGGTTAAATACACGTAAATGACATTTCATTTCCCAGTGATATGTTACCAAATGTCATGTTGTATAGTATTACTTTTTTGAGCAAAAAATGGTAAAGAAACCAACATTTATTAAGTATACTTTTTGTCAAAACATTATCAAAGGGAACAAACTCTTACAGCTTACAGCTAATTGTTGGCAATTTAACTGAAAGATATTTGGCAAGACAAAGTTAGTAGTAAATGATAAAAAACAAATATATTCTAAAATTATCAATAATATGCATGTAAACTGTCAGTTTTGTGACTTCAAATTTTAGAAGGTGTGAATACTGAAATATGATATTTGCATTATTTAATAATTACAACCAATTGAAGATTTCACAAGGCAAAACAGAGACTTAAATTGACTTATTTCGTTGTGTTAATTGAATCATAATTTTATTACTCTTACTCCAACATCCAAAAAAGTTTGATTCAGTTACCATGAACACATTCAAGCAAAGTATTATTAAAAGAGCACTTGTACAGTCAAACATTTTCTGAAAAAGAAATAATATTTAAGTAGAAGGCTGATCAGAATCAAAAAAGTTTAATAAATTTAAATCAAATGTTATATCATTAAATTAAAGAATTTCAATAGTGATTATAAGCATAGCAAGTAAGTATGAATTTTGCTGGTTTTGTTTCAATGATGTCTGAGAAAGGCCTTCTCACAGGTTTGAAGACTGGATGTAATACCACTTGTCCACTGAAATGAAAAGGAGAGTAATGTTTCATACAAAAACAATGACATTCATTCCCTATTTTATACAGTAACGGTGCATCAACACCCCCATTGTAGCAACTCTTTTATCTCCCCTACATAAGATTTTTGTGTATTTAACCTATGCATAGCAACACCTCTCAGTATAAACTTGTACACATTTTGGTACTTTTTTTACAAACATTCCAGCAACACAATTATGGCTAGTAGTGTGTTGTCCTTTTTTGCGGACAAAGTACAAAGATAAAAATTTGGGTAGCCTGAGGCAAGTACACCTAATTTTGTTCACTTTTTTAAACAACTTTTAATACATGTATCTTCAGAAAATGATAATGATGCTAGACTTAACTAGTCTTGTATAAATCCCTAGTTGTGCAGAAACTATATAAGATTAGAATAACTACAGTGAATGCCTTGTAAAGGTGTAAAATGACAATATGCATACCAAACGGTTAAAATACTGTTACTTGGATACACTTTCTAATATCATGTGCTCAGAATATACTAACAGAGTAGAGGCGACACATTGCTGTAAATGAACACCTGTTCCCATATAAACATGTGATTGAGAAGTCCGAAAAGGGCATGGGTACTATTTTTGTGTTTTTTTGAAAGTGGAAGTGTAATGTGGAAGTGAGTAACATCTTCAGGTTATTGACAAATATCTGGATTAATTCCAGTCTTAAGGCATTTCGGCAGACTGAGCTCTCAAGACAAAAGCATTATTTGAACTTCTCACGTCAAGGTGTGGACCGAAATGTTACTTCATAACTACTTAAATGTATGCCAGTGATTATAAATGCATACTCTCAAATAATTTTTTTTGAAACATGGTATGTCAGATTTTTTTTTTACAAGCCTCAAGTTCTAAAAATTGGTAGAAGCATTACTCTGTTGATTAGATATGCTCAATGATTGGTTGGGGTGTCAGTCTGCGTGTGGTATCAGTCAGGGTTTGTTCCTTTGTTTATTGGGTTTATCGTCCCACCAACAGTATTTCAGTTATCTGGAGACAGAGTCCACTTGAAGCAGATATAGTGCTGCCTTCACTGTGTATAGCATGCCGTGAACACCTGGCATGATACCACACCCAGTCATATTATCCTAACACCGGGTCAACCAGTAGTGGAACTACCCTTACATTTGCTGGAGCTTTAGCAATGGAGCTATACCACTACCATTTTTTATGACTTTGATATGTCACAGGATCAGACCCGGGGCCTTCCTTACCTTGAGCCGGTGCTCTAACGAATGCGCTACCAGGTCTGGTAGTCACGGCTTGATTTATAAGTCATGGCAGCACTATAAAAACTTCAAAAGAACACAATCTATAAATCCTTTTCAGGCTGTTTGCATGTTTGTTAATCGTCACACCAACTGTATTTAAGTTATTTATAAGTGGTGTTTACTTGAAGCAGATTAAGTGCTGCCTTCACTGTGTACAGCATGCAGCAAACACCTGGCATAATACCACACCCAGTCACATCATCCTGATACTGGGCTGACCAGTCATGGAACTACCCTTATATTCGATTGAGCTTTTGAAAGGGAGCTACATCACTACCATTTTTAACAACTATGATATGTCAAGGCCCAGTATCAAACATGGGACCTCCCAAATCTGGAGAAGATGCTCTGCATCAGCAAGTCTGGATAGGAGGGTTGTTCTCACTAGTCAAACCTAACCAAGCATTATACTTACCATCCTCTGGAATTGGTCCTGGTTCACCAAGAGCTGGAGCCTGCAAAAAAAGCACACAGAAAGATATTAAACCGTTATCTGCTGGGTTTTTTTCATAACCCATACCTAAGTATGGTAAGTAGTTACCTAAGTATTCATAGTTTATTTCTAACTATTTCCCGCCAAGGTAACAAAACCTACTAAAGGCGACTAAAGAGCAAATATTGTAGATCCAGACCGGACTGCCACAGCTCCCTGTAAGCTGGCTAACCTTTACCTAGGTGTACTATTTGCCTATGCCTGCTCAAAAGATCATTAAAAGCATCTGCTATAAGATTAATTTTTATGTTTACTTTAGCAATTATTACATATAATCTTTTATTTAATAACTATTTGTGATAAATTGCTCATTCTTCCCTGTTTGATAATTGTGCAATGATAATATTGATGAAAAGCAGGCCTATATAGATCATGAGAGTTAGAAATAGTCTCAATATTTGGCTCTTTCGCCGAGATAATCAATAAATCAGGACTGGTGAAAAAAGTCTTACAAAGCAAGAGCACCATAACTTGGTGTATAATACAAGACAACCAAAGTTGTCAAACCTTTATGAATTACTACACATCAATTTCAATAATTAATTCAAGTATAAGTAGACGTTTTATGAAAAATAACACTAGCTACACAAAATGGTACAGGTAGGTGGATTGAGATGAATGATGCATGCAATACCACTGAGCATAGAAAGATCTGTTGAAATAATGTGTTACATCCTTGCAGTTTATAAAATGACCCACTGGTGAACTGCAGGTACAAGATGCATTAAAATTGACCTTACAGGCCTTGGTCAACATGACATCGCTTGGAGTAGAAGTATTAATATTAAGTGGGCAAATATGCAATCAACTCACAAATAATATCGTTTAATAGATTTGTACATATTTAAATAATTGTGAAACAAATGTCAAAAGATATTTAGCTAAGCAAAAAAAAAGAAGATTGATAAATAATAAACAAAGCTTACAATCCTGGAATTGCTAACTGACAGGCAGTTTTGTACAAAACATATACTTACAGCGCTCACGACTGCCTGTGCAGTTGCCTGATCTATCAGGTATGGACTTCCAGCCACCTTTGTGTTTTGGCTGGAAAAAAATAATCAACCAAATTTTACCACAGAGCATAATAAGCTTTTCAAAGTTAAAACTTACTTATATGCTACGATACAAAAACATTTAAAAGTAAAGCAAACTATTTGAACAGCCATACATTTCAAATTAAGCATGACAACGTTTGCACTTAGAAGTTGGTAATAACATAAACTTTATTGATGCTGATAACTATAAAAATGAAATACACATAAAGATAATGAATTGATATCTATTTATTGCTATTATAAAAAATCCAGTAAAAAAGCTGATTGCGTTAATTTCAACATTAACAGACCTGTTAAGATTATTGATAACATGTATGTTTTCCCAATAACCAAGTTATATATAACCATATATTCATGTTAAATACAAGAAGATAAGATAATAAACAAACAGAAATTACAAATGAAGTACATTAAGATAAATTCTAATAAACATTTGAATAAAATACTGCCTTACAGCAACCATTCCATAGATATGCGTATAATTCGCATTAACACAACAGTTTACATACAGAAACTGAAAGTAAAGGGCTAATCAACTCTACCCACATACCCCCAAGTTTGTAAATTGCTCTTATTATATCAATGTCCGAAGTATCGTTCAAAAACCTCTGTACTTTTCATCTGATCAAAATGAAGACAACAGGTGCATAGTTTAAAATGGTACTAAGAATAATTGTGAAGTTTCATCAAAATTGTCACTAAACTGTTGAAGAAGCACTGACAAATTTGTTTCCACAAATGGACAGACAAACAAATGAACAACTTCATTTCTTTACGTGTTTGGCCACTGGGGTGACTACCAACTATGCTAAATGGACAACTTACTCTTTAAAAACAGCAAGTCGGGGAGATACTAACACACATGTTGTCGCCTCAATTGTGAGGAGGAGCAACTTTGTGACGAAAGTCATTCTGTCACAGGCGCCCCCCATTATATGGTGTGGTTTATCATCACAGCAACAATCTGTCAATAATACCAAGGTGACTGAAGCTGATCTAGAGCCACTTTAATGTGAATAAAATGCTCTAGATCAGCTTCAAACGCCTGGCATGATACCAGGTCCAGACACATTACCAAGACTTGAACACGATTTAAATTTGTTATTTTTGGTTTTACAGCATACTGACACTTGGTAAGTCGTTGTTCTTAATAAGTTAAGGTTTAACATAAATAAAATGTAACTAAGTTAAAATTATAAATGGTTCTTATATTTGCTTCAGCTCATTGACTGCATGGAACAGGGTGGGGGTTAGACACTCTAGCTGCCGGCTGTGTATTTGAGACAACCACAGCAAATACTGAACTCAGAATCTGACAAACTGCATAAGCATGGCAGTTAAACAACTACAATTATGATGTTGTTATGTAAAAGCAAGGGTTTCTTCCAAATCTGAAATTGATGATTTACTAATTCCACTTCCAGGATGGATATACCACAATTGTACTTTTCAATGAAACGTATCCAAATAAAAATCTTTTCTGCACACAGAAAAAAACAACAATAAATCATTAAGTGGGTGTATTACAAGATTAAAAGTCCAAGGATTTTTTCATATTATAGGAACTGTTATTCTTATAAAGTAACACCATACCAATGAGATAATGCACATGAAAATGATTGCCCAAAGTTAGAGACAGTAGAATAATTTTAGAATGAACGGTTTATACAATGTAAAAACAGGGCTTTAACTTTATTAAAAAGGACTTTATTACATCTGTATAGACAGGTACTCCAATTACTTATGTAAATCCAACATACTTTTGAGTTGTACTCCAATAACTTATGTAAATCCAATATACTTTTGAGTTATACTCCAATAATTTATGTAAATCTAATATAGTTTTGTGTTGTACTCCAATTTCTTATGTAAATCCAATGTACTTTTAAGTTGTACTCCAATTACTTATGTTAATCCAATATACTTTTGAGTTATACTCCAATAATTTATGTAAATCCAATATACTTTTGAGTTATACTCCAATAATTTATGTAAATCCAATGTACTTTTGAGTTGTACTCCAATTACTTATGTAAATCCAATATACTTTTGAGTTATACTCCAATTGTTTATGTAAATCCAATATAGTTTTTGTGTTGTACTTCAATTACTTATGTAAATCCAATATACTTTTGAGTCATACTTCAATAATTTATGTAAATCCAATATAGTTTTGTGTTGTACTCCAATTTCCTATGTAAATCCAATGTTATTTTGAGTTGTACTCCAATTACTCATGTAAATCCAATATACTTTTAAGTTGTACTCCAATTATTTATGTAAATCCAATGTACTTTTAAGTTGTACTCCAATTATTTATGTAAATCCAATGTACTTTTAAGTTGTACTCCAATTATTTATGTAAATTCAATGTACTTTCAAGATGACCTATGAGTTGTACACCAATTACTTATGTAAATCTTAAGTACTTTTGACTTGTTATCATACAAGTTTGTATAAAGTTGACCTTACAGAGCATGAGGTTTAGTCCTTTTTTTTTCTCAATTAAAAACAATCAGAAATGAATAATATAGTATAACATGATTTTCAGTTTTGTCTTTTCAAAGCTTGTTTAGAAATTGTGTTTTTTTTTAAATGATCATTTCTGTGGTGGAATATGACAGTGTTGATTATTTGCATTCTTGACATCTGCAAAGAAGTCCCTTTCAGAGTGTAATAATGCAAGCTCAAAAAATCTGTTTATTATTCACCTCACATAGATGCATATATAAAAAGATCTATTTGTATCTTCTGGAATTGTCCGATTAAGACCTCCTCTGTTTTAAACTAGCTCCAAAAATACATATATCTGGATAGAACCACCAGTGCATGGCTGGTCAGCTCAAAGAACTTCCCATGTAAAACATACAGATATATATCTGGATAGAACCACCAGTGCACGGCTGGTCAGCTCAAAGAACTTCCCATGTAAAACCTACAGATATATGTCTGATAGAACCACCAGTGCACGGCTGGATTGCTCAAAGAACTTCCCACATTAAACTTACAGAAATATGTCTGATAGAACAACCAGCACACTGCTGGATTGCTCAAAGAACTTCCCATGTAAAACATACAGATATATGTCTGATAGAACAACCAGCACACTGCTGGATTGCTCAAAGAACTTCCCACATTAAACTTACAGAAATATGTCTGATAGAACAACCAGCACACTGCTGGATTGCTCAAAGAACTTCCCATGTAAAACATACAGATATATGTCTGATAGAACAACCAGCACACTGCTGGTAAGCTGAAAGAACTCCCCATATAGAAGATCTTGCCCAAACTGTGACTCAAACCCACACGTTGATGGGCTGAGAAGGAGTTACAAGGTGACGACTATACCCATGATATACCCCGATATATAGTGTTGCAGTTTTAAACCATTTATATATATATGAATGTACAAGAGGCTAGAAGTGGTGTTAAGGTGGGCATCATTAACAGTGAATACTACTACACTCATATGTGAATTACAGTATTGTACGAATACACAACTCACCAACAAACTCCACTAAATATACAAGGTAAACAAATAAAAGATAGTATTGGAATTATTGCATAACAGGTTTATCAATGCACTACTTGACCAAGATCTAAACTGTACATCAAAGCCAATTATACATATTTATTATATAAATAAGTTCTACCAATAATATTAGTTTATAAATGCAAAACAATCATAAAATAAAATAACATCATTCAGCTAAACTATTTTACCAAGCACATGTATTAAACACAGATTAAAAATATTAGTTTACAAGGTCAAAATTTGTTAATTTCAATTTTAAAAAAACTGAAGGTCCAACAAACCAGGCACAACCTTTGTATGCTGGTGTGGTAAATTAATGGTAAGCTAAAAAAGCATCAACAATACCTTTTGTTATTAAGTTAAAGAAGCTAGTTATTGAAAAAAGAACATCTAAATATTAATGTTCATAATTGATCATTTGTATGACATAGTGCATTTGTTCATACATAGGAACCAACATAAACAGAATATGTAAAGTACAATAACGGAATGTAAAACATATATTCATAATCAGTCATTTGCTTAATTAACTGCATTATATTAAGACTTCAATTTTACAATATATTAAAATTTAGCAGATAATATTAAACATGTTTAGACATGAACTTATAAACCAAAACAACAAAAACATTTTTAACCTGGAATTTATACCCGAAAGAATGTTTGAAAATGACTTCGCAGAAATTATAAAATGGAGAGTAAATCAAATCTGATCTAAATCATAAGTATAAAATAAAAAAACACCCAACTATTTTAAGATTTATCAAGGTCTGTTGTGCAAGCTAACTTGCAACATCAAACTTATATAAAACATAAACACAAATCCCCACACACAAACACAAACGCGCACACACACAAGTAAAAAGATACTGGTAAAATAAGTACAGGTACATGTATTTGCAAACCAGTTATAAAACTGACATTACTTAAGTATAAATTAATAACCTGTTACCCAAATAACAACATATTGGTAATTTTATATTATACAATTTTGATTAGTTTTCCTTTGTTTTTTGATCATAAAATTTTCATTACACATACAAATGTGTACGCAAGCATACAAAAATACATGAGTTAATATATACGTGCATGAACACACACCAAAACTGAACAGGCCTGGTCCAAGGGAGGCAGCAGCTGGATATTACACAGATGTACAAGTAAAACAATGAGACATTAGTGCATAGTCTCCCCTGAAAATTCCCAAAATGCAAGTTGGTCCTTCTATTTGGATTACTCTGTTTTATGCTTGTATTCTTTTAGTGTCTGTTGACTTCTAAGCTTGCATTGTGATGTCCAGATTAGCCACCATGAACAAACATGTCAATTTTCTAGTTTTAATAATATATTTCTACAATTATTCAAATGCACTCAGCGCTCATGTTCATGTAAAAGTAGGAAATGTTTCTGTAATGTCACCATCTAAAAAATAATAGGCGATAACGTCCGAGGAATTCTAATAAAATTACCTCCTTGCTCTTTGGACTACCTCTAATATTATTTAACAAGGGAGACAATTTTCATTTCACCAATGTTTCCCACAGCAAGGTAGTCGCTGAATATCACACAGATAAAAACAATGTACAGCTGACAATTTACCAAACCCAGTCACATGATCCTGCCACAGAGCCAACAAGTTAAAAAAATGGCTGTGTAAGATAAGATAGGCACCAATACCACATGGTAGGACCCAGTCACATTAATTACAACAGAGCCAATCAGCCGAGGAATTAGATGTACATTATTAATTTGCTTCTGTTTTTGAAACACATCGCAGCAACAAACCAAGATGATAATAGCGACATCCAACTATTTTCATGGAGTCAGATCCAAAACAAAAGTCTGGGAACAGCCAAATAATAATAACAATAGCATACAATCTAATTCGGTCTTATGGAAAAATATTGTCGCTGCATTTATTAACAAAGATGGAAACGTGCATCATTACAATAACCATGCAAACATTTCCTTAACAAGATGCAATCAGTGAATCTATTACATATTTATTCCCTGCCTGGGAATCCAGTCTAGTCACGATACTACTCAAGTCAACTACTATCGTGCATTCTGTTGTGATCTTAAATAAAACAATTATCAATTATCTAAATACGTACCAGTCAATTTCACCTCTAGTTACATCTCCACCACCAACAAGTTTCTGCCATTGCTGATGTGTTTCATCAACTACTTTCAAGGCAAATTCCTACAAAAAAAGACATCCTTTATTTTTTTCCCATTCTTTTGTAGTCATTTACAATTGTAGATGGACAATGCAGTTTCATAAAGTTATAATAACAGCTTTTGTAAATGCTATAACTTTAATATGAAGTATTTGAATATGCTATTTGTTCAAATTTTTTTACGCCCCTGCCAAACAATGACTGATTAAGCAGCATACAGAGTAACCCTTGTTTGACAATCCTTCATGCATCCATAAGTTTTTCCTTTTATAATAACTACTTTGGAAAAACTCACCAGATTTTAAATTCCTATTTGGTTTGTTTTCTAAGACAAGCAAAATGGAAGTCAAGTGCGAGTTAAGTTACTGCGCACTTAATTGCTCTGTTTGTTATATGTGTGTAAGTTTTCATTTCCAATCAATAACTTCAGAAAAACTTGCTTTAGTTTATATTTGGTTTTCAAATACAAAATACAGGTCAAGTTCTATTGGGTTTCTATTCACCTAATGTTGGCAGAGTTATGGCTCTATTTTGAGGTATTTAAAACCAAAATGCTTGGGCATCCCATTTTCTATGGACAACTATCTAGTTGTCAGATGGGGTTTTTCTTCATCATCTAATTAGACAAACATTGCAGCTTCTGTTATAAAAGTCACAGTTGCTGCAGTGTCATTTCTCTTGAGCCAATATCAGCTTCTTTTTCTCAAGAGCACTCCGCCCCCTCCCCAAATAATAAAAAAATAATAATAGAAAAACAAGACAAGTATGACATCAGTGTTCAGAGGGGGGAATTTACTATAGAAAAGTTTGCTACTAGTACTTAATAATATTACATAGTAATATGCCATAAGAAACTCAGACAAATGCTAAAGGATTATTTCACACATTTATCAAGTTATCAAAAATCTCAGTGTGTATAACAAGAAGAAAGATTCAGTGAGACATTAACTTGGTCAGTTTAAATCCTCTATATATTGTGGTCTTTGCAACTCGACCATGTCACAATTTATTTTTTTTCGTATAAACTTGGTATCGTAAAAGTTCTTTTCACCAACTTTAGATATATATATCAGCATGTAGATAAATATATGTCTTAAATATCTCAACCTTGTCTTAACTTAACTTAACATCGCTCATGATGCAGGAATAAATACAAGTTTGCATGTCAAGTCATTGTGTAAATCTAAAGAAAACTTTAAAATTCTCCTACCAAGAAGATACCACAAGTATTAAGAATACTAAAATACATCCAGTTATCTGGAGTGTTGCTTTATCCCTCACATACCCTATCTTTGGCTTCCCCGTTGAAGGCAAACTTGTTTGCAGGTTTTCCATCAGGGATTTTGTACACTGTGAACCACTCTCTGGTTGCCTGAAAGCAAACAAAAGGTGATTTCATTGGTATGTCCTGTTTTTAATTGGTACTTTATGTATTAAAAAGCAAATACACATACTAAGATTTCAAGAAAGGTGAAAATGAGGGATGGGATTTGCCAGCATTTTTTACGATACTGTGCAGCGACATTTCTATCATAATAGCACAGGGGAACAGGGACTGAACCCGGCCGGTCCACTTTACTGACACTGACGAGTCAGGCATAGTGCTGTCCCTTTAGCCCCGAGCATTAGGAGGGAAGCCACTGCTACCAACTTTAAAGTCTTTTGTTTGACCAGGCCGGAGTTTGAACCCATGACCTCCTGATCCGCAAGCTGATGCTCTACCACTTGAGCTATTGCGGCCGGTCCCCTGAGAATATGTCCATACATGACCACCAACAGACAGCAGGGTAGCTGCAAGACTTCCATATGTAAAATGTATTCTTCCAATGGTAGCCAAAGCCAGGGGCTGAGGAGATATAAATTCAGACCATACTTCGTTGGAAGTAGTGGGATTCAGTCGAGACTTTAACCTGTTACCTCTCCAGTAAAAGCAATACAGACAGTACAGGAGCAGCTGTGGCCAAGAGTTGAGTTAAAGTGACTAAGTCACATGGTTTATGTAGGAACATCACACATAGATCTGCAATCTGAAAGCGATCTTCACTTCATATCTATTCAAAACCATTGTGTTACTATTGAGCTAATCAGCAAATACATGATTGATACAGAGACTCGACATATAAAAACAACACTATCTTTTGAAGGACAGCATATTCAATTATACAGTGTAATCTTGCAATCGGTGGTAACATTTTATCCTCCAAGTCACTGTGGTTCAACAAAGTTTTAGTTTGTTTGTTACAAAACATTAAAATGCAAATTAAACCAACTGTGACCACGTCGCTTTGAAATCTTTCCGTCCCTTATCTTAAAGCCTATTGGTCCAGGTCTTGGCAACTGCTATCTTGACAATATTTTGCTTACCTTTTATACATTTGTTGGCAGACAAACATTTATTTGAGGTAAGCCCCAATCATGAACAGCTCAAATTCATCTTGATGAGAACAGTGCAAGTGTTAATTTTTTGTTTTTGTTTCTGTGATACATTGCAGCGACCACATGATCATTATAGCAATGTCTAGCTGTTTTGGTCAAAGAAGACCCCAGACATATTTCTGGGTAGAGCCACCAGTGCACTGCAGGTCAGTAAAAAGATCCTCTCACATTATGTCCTTTGCCTCGAACGGAACGCGAACCCACGTGATGGGGGCTAAGCAGTCAAAGGAGTTACATATCAGTGACTCTACCACTATGCCATGGGTGCCCTTTGCAAGTGTGAATAAGGTAGAGTGAAATTAATTTAAAAGTAATAAATGCATATTTGTAAAAAAAACATGTGTGAAACTAACTGCAATGTACCAACCTTGATAAATCCTGGCATTTCTTTTTCTACATCATGTATATCTAGAAAAGTACAAAAATGTAAAGAATATATTTCTGAACATTTTCAAATCAGTAGGTTTAAACAATCAACATTGAAACATTTCAGCTATTTGAAAAGTAATAGAAACACTTACATTTCAGCTTTATGTAAGCACAGGTAGCTCAATCAGTACCAATTTGAACCAGATTTTGAACAAGAGGGCCATTGTGGCCATAAATTTCATCACCTGAGGACCCGGGTTTTGAGAATGCTTTAAAATCTAATCACATGACTAAATGTACAAAACTGTGCCTTTGCTTTCTACTGATCACAAGTTTTTTGTTTAGCAAATCCTTACACACATCAACCCATCAATACGTCCATGAAGACTAAGATTCTGTGAAGATAAGGTGCAATAAAAACACAAACAATCTTATTTAGTGGGTTCACAGGATTGTTTAATGATTTACTGTAGTGCCCTCCTTTTCACTTCCGTGTGACCCAATTACAAACTCATCCGAGATTTGACAAGAGGTGGATAAATTTGCTAACAAGATTAATCCAAAAATAAAGAAGAATTTTTACATTAGTAGAACTTGTCCTCCAAAATACTTAAAAAAGCACAAAAGTTGCATTTAAAGGATGAGTTGAAAATTTATTCAAAATGAAAATGAGATTAGCTTTTTTATTTAAATAATGGATAAAAAACTGAACCAAACAGCAGACAGTCAAATCTATATTCAATGAAAAACAAAACAAAACAAAAAAAACAAGATGTGGTGAATTTATTTTCATATCAGGGTGCCATTTCATCAAAATTCAAGAATCTTGTTTATTTTCATAAGACTACAAAATCATATTGAGTGCATTTCAATTTAAGTTCTAGGCCAAGAATAAGCCTCAACAACAAGAATAAAATTGTCATTTAGCATAAACCATTGTCTACTCACCCTAGAATTGATTATATATATTTATTGTCCTTAAACACTTAATGAAACTGCCCCCATATTACTACCATATTACTGTGATACTTACCCTAAACTATCAGACTCTCAAAAAGAACTAATACATAGACTACTAAGTATAAAGTTTTTTTAAAAGAATGCATTTGACACAAGAAATAGAACCAGAATCCATGATATTATATTTCTATTTCAGTCTCAGTGACAGTTATTATTGCGAGTTATTATTAGTTCAGGAAGAACCTAGAAAAATGTCTGCATAGAACATCTAGTGCACCACAAGGTAGAACAACCAGTGCACCACAATGTAGAACAACCAGTGCACTACAAGGTAGAACAACCAGTGCATCATGAGGTAGAACAACCAGTGCATCAGGAGGTAGAACAACCAGTGCACCACAAGGTAGAACAACCAGTGCACCACAAGGTAGAACAATCAGTGCACCATGAGGCAGATCAACACATGCACCACAAGGTAGAACAACCAGTGCACCATGAGGTAAAACAACCAGTGCACCACAAGGTAGAACAACCAGTGCACCATGAAGCAGAACAACACATGCACCACAAGGTAGAACAACCAGTACATCACAAGGTAAAACCAGTGTGCTACAAGGTAGAACAACCAGTGTACCACAAGGTAAAACCAGTGCACTACAAGGTAAAACAACCAGTGCACAAGGTAGAACAACCAGTGCACCATGAGGCAGAACAACCAGTGCACTTCAAGGTAAAACCAGTGTGCTACAAGGTAGAACAACCAGTGCAACACAAGGTAAAACCGGTGCACTACAAGGTAGAACAACCAGTGCACCACAAGGTAAAACCAGTGCACTACAAGGTAGAACAACCAGTGCACCACAAGGTAAAACAACCAGTGCACAAGGTAGAACAACCAGTGCACCACAAGGTAAAACCAGTGCACTTCAAGGTAAAACAACCAGTGCACAAGGTAGAACAACCAGTGCACCACAAGGTAAAACCAGTGCACTACAAGGTAGAACAACCAGTGCACCACAATGTAAAACAACCAGTGCACCACAAGGTAAAACAACCAGTGCACAAGGTAGAACAACCAGTGCACCACAAGGTAAAACCAGTGCACTACAAAGTAGAACAACCAGTCCACCACAAGGTAGAACAACCAGTGCACCGCAGGGTAAAACCAGTGCACTACAAGGTAGAACAACCAGTGCACCATAAGGTAAAACCAGTGCACTACAAGGTAAAACAACCAGTGCACAAGGTAGAACAACCAGTGCACCACAAGGCAGCTGATAGATCTCCCCACATGAAAGTTCTCACCTCTAAAATAACTCTAAACGATGCAGTGAGGAGCAATGAAGACTGGTTAGAAATCTGCAACTACAATCTGGACGATCTTCAACCTAGTATGTCCAGGATGTTACTGTAAGAAAAAAAAGTTAGTGAATACAATGAATGATCTTTAAAACTTACCATTGAGCACATTAGCCAGGGGGTCCTTGACGTCTATACAGATGATTTTCCAATCAGTTTCCCCTGGAAATCAAGAGAATATTTATATACAGCCTACACTTCTTTATGGAAACTATTGTTTTAGATAATTCATTCTTATAAAGAATCAGTTTAGATCAGACAAAGTTGCTGCACACATATGCATTCTTACTGACATGGATTTTGTGTTGTTTTGTTGTAGTTTGTTTTTTAATTAGACCAATAAAGCAACACTTGAATAAAACAGGTTGGATTAAGATAATGTGATTGTTTCTGTATTTATCTTGGGATTAATGTCACACCAACAGGTCAAGTCATTGTAATGCAAACTATCAACTTACAAACAAACAACAACATATCTACCAAAGTATGGGACTGGGATTTGCCGGCATTTTGCAGCGACATTTCTATCATTATAGCACAGGGGCACTTATGAGGTGCCCAGGGACTGAACCCGGCCGGTCCATTATACTGACACTGACGAGTCAGGCGTAATGCTGTCCCCTTAGCTCCAAGCATTAGGAGAGAAGCCACGACTACCAACTTTAAAATCTTTGGTTTGACCCGGCTGGGGTTTGAACCTACGACCTCCCGATCCGCAAGCCGACGCTCTACCACCTAAGCTATTGCGGCTGGTCTCTTCCAAAGTATACTGGCAAAATTAATAATTTAATAGTATTTTGTGTGTATTTTGTTTCATATAAACATAAAAAAGAGATGCCGATGTCAGATCCCTTCAGTGTTTAGTATACATGCCATAGTGAAAGACCATGGGGTGTAGTCAAGCACCTATGATTTTAAAGCCTGGAGAGATAGTAATTTCCTATTTAGGATTGTGATTGAAATGGTGAGCTACATTCTTTACACAAATCTAGGGAAATGATGTAAACAAATTGGCAGGACATTTTCTGATAATATATTTGGAAGTTTGGGACAAATATTTGATCCACACTGTTAGATATCAAATTTAAAACTATAGATGCATAATTATAAGCTAGAAGACATTTGCACACTAAGTGATCGCTTTCATTAAGACTCAAAGCCTCAAGGTAAGAGGCATTTTGTATGTTGGGTTTTACGGCACAATGACACAAGGTAAGAGGCATTTTGTATGTTGGGTTTTACGGCACACTAACACAAGGTAAGAGAATGAGAGGTTAAGAAAAATCACATTGATTGGACAAGTTATCCACCCAAAATGAATGCCTAAAACAGATTATACTCTAACATGCAATACATGAAAACATCACCAAGATTAAATTACCTTCATCTACCAGGCACATAACACCTAGGATCTTCACCTGAATGACACTGCCTCGTTTGTGAACCTGCAATGAAGGACAAGAATTCATACATAGGAAACATTCATGTAACTACTGCATTCATTGATGCTGTTTAGCTGTAACAGAGGTTGTTTGC
Source organism: Sinonovacula constricta (assembly GCA_007844125.1). Taxonomy (NCBI): domain Eukaryota; kingdom Metazoa; phylum Mollusca; class Bivalvia; order Cardiida; family Solecurtidae; genus Sinonovacula; species Sinonovacula constricta. Next base: position 46,927,541 of record CM017555.1, read on the forward strand.
TAGGTTTATTGTCCCACCAGCAATATTTCAGTTATTTGGACACAGTGTCTGGTTGAAGCAGATCAAGTTCTTTATTCACTGTGTATAGCATGCCGCGAACACCTGAAATAATACTACACCCAGTTACAAAGAAAACTCTACCATGACCTACAATCTTTCTATTGACAACAAGCCTTGTATATTAAAATTATCAATTATAGCTTTGCAAGCCCTTAGGGTCATCATTGTGCGTAATTTATAGGGCGTGCCATAACTTACTGACTGAATTTGTAACTTTTGTTAATTTATTTTAACACATCATGTATCATTTTGTATGAAATTTGAAGTTCACAATTAAATATTTTCAAACTAAAATTGTACCTGGAAAATAAAAAAAATCATTTGGAGGGAGGTAATTACATACGGTCTGCCCTATTTCACAGACATCCAGTGGGTCGTTGTCTCCCTTGGTTCCTGTTGTAGGTTCTGTGTGGTCCACATCTTCCCAGGTCTGAATAAAAATTAACTAAATTTAAACATCCATTACCATTTACTCTACTACATATCTAAATAACCCATTCTAATTATGTATAATTTCCTAAAACCTGCTAGAGACTAGAAAGTTAACAAGTGCCTCTCCTGATCGGAGAGTTTCCGGCATGCAGCTGGCTGTTCTGGATTTTTACTTCTTGTAAAAGTTTGATCAGGTTGTGTTTAGCTGTCAAAGATACCTGGGTTTACAGCAAAAAATATGGAATAAAAACACTAAAAATAATTTTGTGCTATGTACTAATAATAGTATTATGACAAACTGTATATAATATTAAATTATCAACAAAAATCTACAACTCTTAGAAGAGAATATACATTTTGAGCATTTGTTAAGATGGAAAAAATATAATTTCACCAGCAGTGTTTGTAAGGTCGATTTGTGTCCCTATTTCTGCTAAAAGAATTAATTTTCTCCCTTGAAACCCCGCCCCTCTACTTTGAAGGGAGTCGTAAAAAGGACATTTACAGAAGTGTGTATACAAATGCCCCACATTTTGTTCCTTACTGCCCTTTGAACTATTTAATTTGTTCCCTCCCAAACATAGTTTTCTACAACCAAAAGCAACTGCTCTATGACAAACCTGAGGTAGAGCGCCATAATTCCATATGTAGCCATGGTGTGGGAAACAGTTCTTAACATACCGCACAGCACCCTTCTTCACATCCTGTTTGATAGGGTTCATCTTTTCCTCTTTACAGATCTAAAAGAGAAAATAAAACATTTCATCAACAATCTCTCTGTCATCCCTCCGATTAGGCACAGAGCTGCCTCCTTTGTAATATTAACATAAAAACACTTAGTTTTTAGAAAATACATCAACACCAGACATGATACAAAAAAGTCACATTATCCTGAAACCAGGACTCAAGCATACAAAGCTTTGCGCTCAGACCGGAGACCATTCTGAAGAATATGATTAGTTATATTTTTAATGACACTTAAAATGTGACCAATCAAATGAGCTCAAACTCCAAGTCTTAGTTTTATAAACTTAGGCTTAAAATGGCAAGTCAGACCTTGAACTCCTTCCAATTGCAAATTATTAAATCAAAATTAACACCGACAACTGGCAAAAATGTTGTTAATATATTTCTTTAATTTGTTACAAAATATCACTGAACCTTTATAATGTTGAAGTAGTAAAAATAAAATTCCCTATATGAATATTTTATGTCATGTGTAATAGCTACAGATTATGTCTTAAAAAATTGCCATGATGGCCCTATATCTCTTAACTAATTGCCATACACATAAGCAATATTTTTCTTTACAAACCAGAATAATTGTAACATTACAAGGAGTCAACTGTACAGAAAAATAACCAAACCCCTGGCAACCATGTTTGATTCACTATCAGAAATTGTTAAAAAACTTGAAAGAGTGCTAACCAAGAATCCTGTATACCAAATCTTAACATTCGGTTTTGTTACTGTAGTACAGTGTGACATAATTGGCTTAAGGACTGACAAATTGAATATAACCAGTTACCTCCATCTTGTGATTTGTCCAACGAGGGATCTCTACCACCATGTTGCACTCTTTAGTCTCGGGGTTCGAGAACAATGGGATATCGTGGAATGGAGAGACGACTTTGCCATCATTGTCAACTGAAAGCGAGAACAGGCAGGCATTTTAAATATAATTGTTACCGATTTTAACTTAGTCCATTGACAGGCATCTAACATACTTAACTTTTTTCTATTTCTTTGTATTCACTTTGAAGTATATAAATCTATATATTAAATATATGAAAGTTTTGTGGAAAAATGGACAAATCAATTGTTGTTTTTTTGGACACATTATTTTTTGTAGCTATTCTTCTTGATGGCAAAAAATGGCACTGACATGCCTTCGAAATACACCATGGTTTTCGTTGGTAGAGCTTCATGATAACTCATTGTGGTGGTATTTAGATTTATTTGTGTTCAGTCAGTGCAAGATATGTGTCAGGTTTACAGCTTTTTTCCCAGTGATTTATTACAAAATAATGAAACCAAAAGTGGGAGGGAAAACACTGTAGAAGAAAATATAAAATACACACATTATAAACATTTTTTTTAAAAACCTTACCAAACCTAAACATTTCTGAATACAATGGGATAAAGAGTTTAACGAAGCCTGGAAAACTGTTTATCTACTACAACAAGAACTTGAAACAAGAGGGCCATGATGGCCCTTAATCGCTCACCTGATGACACAGGCTTTAGGTAGGCTCAAATCTGGCATCAAGTAATTAAGAGTTATTTACTTTAGAAATCTTTGGTGAAGATTGGACCATTAGTGTGGCCACTGGGTTGATAACATTTTCTAGAATTTTACCAAGTAACCTACTGAATCCACATGACTCACTTCAAAACATATGTAAGATTTCATACTGGCAAACATGATGGTCAAGTTTGGTGAAGACTGGGCCATCAGCGTAGCCTCTTAAGTGTTTTCACAAGTTTTTTCTAAAATTAAACCTAGTGACCTACTTTATGACCCCAAGAGACCCAATAACGAACTCATCCAAGATTTCATGTTGACAAACATTCTGACAAAGTTTGATGAAGATTGGCCTATAAATAGGGCCTCTAGTGTGTTTACAAGCTTTGTCTAAGATTTGACCTAGTGACCTACTTTTTGACCCCACGTGACCCATTTATGAACTCATCTAAGATTTCATGCAGACAAACATTCTGACTAAGTTTGGTGAAGATTTGGCTATAAATGTGGCGTCTAGTGTGTTCGCAAGCTTTTTCTAAGATTTGACCCAGTGACCTACTTTTTGACCCCAAGTGACCCAGTTACGAACTCCTCCAAGATTTCATGCAGACAAACGTTCTGACCAAGTTTGGTGAAGACTGGGCTATAAATGTGGCCTCTAGTGTGTTCACAAGCTTTTTCTAAGATTTGACCTAGTGACCTACTTTTTGACCCCACGTGACCCAGTTACGAACTCATCCAAGATTTCATGCAGACAAACATTCTGACCAAGTTTGGTGAAGATTGGGCTATAAATGTGGTCTCTAGTGTGTTAACAAGTTTTTCCTAAAATTTGACCTTGTGTCCTACTTTTTGACCCCAAGTGACCCAATAATGAACTCATCCAAGATTTCATGCAGACAAACATTCTGACCAAGTTTGATGAAGATTGGATAAAAATTGTGGCCTGTAGTGTGTTCACAAGGTAAATGTTGACGCCGGACGCCGGACGAAGCGGTATCACAAAAGCTCCCCTTGAGCACGTTGTGCTGTGTCTGACAGCTTCGGCCATGGGTGCCCCCTATGTTAATGTCTGACAGCTCGGCAATGGGTGCTCCCCATAAAGATTCAATTGATGCACTGATGAAATCCTCAGTCATTAGTGTTTGCTCAACAGTTTACATAAATACTGCATATTGATTACCTGTTACCGCAGCAAACTACATCCAACTAGTCTCACTGTCTGTGCATAATTAATACAACAGGTAAAATCAAATACATGTGCAGGTATCCATAACAATCAATATCAGAGCATGTATTTCACTTGTCACTCTTAATTTGAAATTGTGTGTTTAACTCCAGCAATTAGCATTAATCGGCAATGATATAGGTAAGAGGTAAAATAAAACAAGTAAAAAGAGAACAATAATAACAATAATTGTATAATACAATATTATATAATTTGTTGATGGGGATAAACATTGTTCTAATGCTATAATAGCTCTTGCTTTGAGCTTGCACACTGAATATTTTGAATTAAAAAAGAAAGAATGTCATTGATGATACACACTCGTCTCTTCATGCAATGCAGGGTTCGACATTAAGGCCCGACTGAACGACATTCACTAGTAGATCGGTGGTCTGGTCTAGCTAAGTACTAGGCTAGCTGGACCAACTGGTCGTGTTCTAATTCGGACAAAATTCGCCGAAAATCTGCCCATGAATGAATCAAAAGTAAAAAATAATAATATTTATAATGGTTAAACTCGGCCAAACTATTGACGTTTGTCGATACAGTTTCTTGGGAAGCCCGGGTGTGCTATATTTAGCAGTATATTTAGTAACAACCTTGATATGCGTTCACTCATTGGCTTGTGTTTTCAGAGCGAGGCTTTTTCCCCTATTCGGAACTTCTTGGGTAATTTCGTCCTCGGGACAATCATCCCTCGGCTGTACAATGTATCTGGTGCAATGATACTTAATGAAATCACGATCGTTTTGTTCGTCGGAAGAAGAATATGCCTAAAATGTAGTTCGCACAAAACATGAACAACGGCATCGTTTGACAGCTGCATGTCTGCTGCCGTGGGTAAATTAAACCTGGATGATCTAACATTGAAGCCGCCACAAAGTGAAGTCTTGCAGGCTCCATACTGTAGTGAGCCGTCATCCGAGCTGCCATCTTTGTTTTGACGTCTGTCACAAAACCAGTCCCATTTATTAAAATGGCCGAGGTGATCCGACAACCTACATACATCCGAAAGATGATTCGTGAATTATCCGAGGTGTTCTGATTGCTTTTCCCCCAATCGGAACTCCTCGGGTATTTCCGTCCTCGGGACAATCATCCCTCGGATGAATCTGGTGCAATAATACTTACAGAACCCCAGGGTTTTCCCTGACGCACAAATTTGTGCGTTTTGGCGCATATTTTCGACAGATGACCCGCAAAATGAACTTACATTGCGACACACTGGACGCACAAAATGAATTAATCCACAGCCATAATTTATTGTCTCCAATGACATTGATCTTTGTCAGCTCGTCAAACTGTTGCAAAAAGCATTTAAGTATCAATTTGCTTCAGTTAGACAAAGTATTTTGTAAATAAGCGTCCATTATTTGTTGTCTTTATACTGCTATCCGATCCGCTCAAACGATACATGTACTGCGTTTAGATGACTGAGAACCAGTAATTCTGTGTACTTAGACGCTGTTTCACGTTCAGCATTTCTTTAAAGCGTCGCAATAGTAATGATCGTTAAATTTAGAACGCGACTAAAACCGGCCCGTGAATACGCTACATTACAAAGGTTTGGATGAGTTTTATCTGCATTAATCTTTTAGAACATAGTTAAGTCATACATTGCATATTAATTTTAAGCAAATATATGTTTGGCTTAAGAAACCAAACGGTCTAAGGCAATATATTAAAAACACTACAAGGTCAAATTTAACGTTATGTAGGAAAGACATGTAGGTTGAACCAATATGAGTACGAATACATAAGTTTGGACTGGTTTTTGTTTTTTGCAACAAAAATCCAAAAGTGAACCATAAACAGTTCTAAAAATGTAAACCATTCTTTCAAATAGTCTCAGTCCAAGCTGACGACGTTTTTTTCAAACAAAACAAAGTAAATCATCAACTCAGCCTGAAAATGAACCCCTGCCCGGTCCGAGTTCGCAAAAAAACCCACTAAAACTAGTAGACCCCGTGGTTTTTGTTTTGTTTTAAAAGTATAAAACATAAATGAACAATTTCTGTTTTTAAGGTGCAAGACTATTAGTAAAGTAATTATATAATGTGACCCCCAAAATTTACCAATGACCCCCAAATCATTAACCTAGGGGGACACTGTGACCCCCTAAAAAATTTTTCAAGGGAAAACCCTGAACCCACGATCGTTTTGTTTGCTGGAAGTTGGAAGAATATGCTTAAAATGTAGTTTGCACAAAACATAAACAATGGCATCGTTTGACAGCTATGACTTTGCTGCGCCGGGTAAATTAAACTCGGATGATTTAAATTTGAAGCAGCCACAAAGTGAAGTTTTACAGGCACCGTACTAAAGTGAGCTGTCATCCGAGCTGCAATTTTTGTTTTGACATCTGTCATTTAGGGAAATGGCAGAGATAATCCGACTACCTACATACATCCGAGAGATGTTTCGTGAATTATCCGAGGTGTTCCGATTGCTTCCCCACCCCACGTACTTGTAAAATATCCAATGTCGTAATACTTATTGTTAAGCAGGATATGAATGGTTATTTCTTCATCTAATTTCTTATTTGTAATGTTTACGGAATTTTCCTATTATTATTTATAATATTGAAATAAAAATGTGAGAGATAAAAAATGTACAAATACTATCTGTACTATTGGAATCCCAAGTATTACGACAACAGACTATTATACGGTTTGTTTATAACGCACTCTGCGCAAATGACACAAAAACGTCGAGAAACTTAAGTTTTGTTTTTCGAGATAACAAATAGATAACAAAACACATCATCCAAATACAATATTATTCAAGATGGTAATGTGTGAGAATGACCTTAAGAAACTGAACAAATTAAGCAAGTTCTTTCGTTTAGTGCTTGAAACTGTTAAAGACCCGCCTTGCTAACACATTTCTTACTATTGTTGTTGCATTGATATGTTTTGTAAGACATGCAGATAGTTTGAGGAGTGTAGAGAATTTGTTGTCGGTACGGACAATTTCAGAATAGATGATATAAATGGGCATTCTGAATCTGAGTCACATATATCTCACCAACGGAAATATGATCTTAGGTACAGCTCACCGCTCACTAATTTTGTTACATCCTCATCTGGGAAAATAAATACAGCAACTTGACAATCAATCATGTGAGTCTAGCCTGTTCAGTTGAGTGAAAACATCTAGTCATGTAGTTATGGTCATACTTAACTTTCTAGTCATATAAGTACCAATGAATGATACCTATATCAGACTAAAAAATTAAGTATAATCATGCCTAAGTTGCATTAATAGAATATTAAGTTTCATACTAATTTTCTAGTCATAAATATCTCATACTTAGTTATATTGGTATGTTATTGCAACACAATGCTTGAACTCTTATAACAATTTGATTTAAGTATGCTTGTATGTGTATTATGTGTTTACATTTTGGTCTAGTCCAGTTTAGGTCAGGTCTAGTAAGTTTTCTAAGTTGCTGGACCACTGGTCCAGCTCTCAAAAAAGGTAATGTCGAACCCTGCAATACCATTTTTTTGATGCCACTATGAGTTGACTATCTAGATTTCAAATACAAAACTGTCTTATAATTTGGGGAAAAGGGTATTGGAAAAAGGCATGCACAATGATACAACTATCACTTACAATATTCTGTCATTTTCTTTATTTTTATTTGTGCCATAATTTTAAAAATGATAATATATGTATTTATAAATTTCTTTAAAGAGTGAGTAAACAATCTATTGCACTAGTCCTATGGAACGATTAGCATAAAATAAAGTAAGACGATTTTGAACACTGCACTTATTATTTGACAAAACAAAGTGCAAAGACAAGTATGGATTTATACTTCACTGATCACAAAGATCTTGAACATCAATGAACAGCATTGGGGGGAACCTTTCAATGAACAATATCTCATTTGGTTATTTAAAGAGAAAAAAACCTTTGGTCCAAACTATCAGACACCACCTTTAATAATGTCTGATTCAATACTTTCAAATCTACAGTAACTAAATAACATACTTTTTCTATTATACACGTCTCTTTATATGTCAAGCCCTACTAATCATAATCAACTAATCCTTCGAGGTCAAGGAACAAAATCACTTTATAAGGATGGTAACAGATGGAGCAGACACGTCAAATGAATAGATTAAAGCCTACACACTTAATACCAAGCTTATTTCCAGATTGATCAAGCCAAAGAGCAAGGCCAATAAAGTCAGAAAACCTCAGATAACACTTAATCTGTTTATATATCTTTGGAACTTTCATGGCACATCACAGAGCCCTGTTTACACATTTTTGGGGGATTAATATTTTAATATTCTACTTTTCCTAAGCAAAAATGTAAACTTCCCCCTCCCCAAGGAAACATGTGGTTATAATTCTCCAAGGGAAACATCTGTCAACTACACCCATGTTTTGCCTTACAGTTGTTTGCTGTGACGTGTAAATTTTCCCAAATAATGTGCTAATCCTGACACTCCTTGTCTAAGGGCCACACCCTTCTCCAAAACCATTAAAAAAAATTTTTTGTTAGGTAAAAAATAAAATATATTATTATGATTCTGGCTCTATTACAACCTTGCACTGGCTTGCGCATTTTCACAAAAGTAAAATGGAAATTTCAAAATGCAAGTGACATATTTTAGTGGTTTACTCAAACTATCAGCTAGCATTGATTACAACATAACCCATTAAACATTTGACCCTACCCTTTAACCTATGTTTAGTTATCACAGGAAAAAAACACCCAAAACATTGTGAACAATCATTTGCAGTTTTAATCGTATCAAGCTTGGTCTGCCTTTGAATCCAAACAATGGGTCAATGTTTTAATTTATGTTTGAAAATAGCTAACAAATACCTATTTTGTCCAATGTTTGTCCCAAGTTCTTTATTGAATATAGCATTTATTCCTCCCAAGAGCTCAGTCATAAACCACTTCTGACACCATGGGTTTACGGTCACTTCGGTAAATGACCACGTAGGTAAATTGATCTTATATTGGGATTAGTCTGGTCGTTTCGGTAAATAGGTTAACATATTGTATAACACCTGATTGAGACAGAGAATTGGGTATGTCCTTGTGTGAAAAGATTTTCAAACCTCAGCCTGAGACAGATAATTTAATCATTTATTTATGTATAATGATCAATCGTATCTGCAATACTGAAAATAAGGAGGTGTATATTTATGAAATATTGTTGTTATCCAAATGAATGATTGAATTATCGACATACCAAATTCCCCGTCTCACTAGGTATTATGCTATATGTTTACCTATTTATCAAAACGACCGGACAAATTACTATATAAGATCAATTTACCGAAGTGGTCATTTTCTGAAGTGACTGGTACCCACACCATGAATGTAAAAAAACCTTTGGGTTTGAACACACATCCTCCTCCTCTGGGATGGGATTAGCCGGCATTTTTGCCGATACTGTGCAGCGACATTTCTATCATTATAGCACAGGAGCACTTATGAGGTGCCCAGGGACTGCACCGGCCGGTCCATTATACTGACACGACGAGTAAAGCTCAATGCTGTCCCCTTAGCCCCGAGCGTTAGGAGGGAAGCCACTACTACCAACTTTTATGTCTTTGGTTTGACCCGGCCTGGGTTTGAACCCACGACCTCCCGATCCGCAAGCCGACGCTCTACCACCTGAGCTATTGCGGCTGGTTCCTCCTGCTCTGGATTCAGGTGATCTATCAACTGAGGTACCCAGGCAGACAGCTCTGGAGAGACACTACAATTATCTTGGTGTTCCAAAAGCTTACAGGAATATGTTTAAAGAGAATACTGGCTTAATTACAGATACTAGTTCCATGACAGTTTAATTAACATTGTAAATATAAAATACAATCAGCACACATAGACATGTCATTCTTAACAAATTAAAAAATCGGGTAAATGCTGAACTTACAGAAAAACACTCGGTAACTTTGGGTGTTGACACTTCCTTTCTCGACTGCGCTGTAGGACATCTTTGTTACTGACAAGGTCACAGTAGTGGTAAAATTTGGACGGAGAAACTTTTGAAGACCAACGGTCAAGTTAATATGTTGCTGTGACAACGATGATAAAGTCCCAAACAATCTACACACACGTTGCACGGACTGAAATCCGACGAACCGGCGATTCAGAAAGGTAATCATTGCGCGCGCATATCACGCACTTCCGGAAAGATTAGCGACAGCCGACAATAAGACAGGTAAATTAGGATAGCTGATGCTAACGATCTTTGTGTGCGACTGTTGGAGGTAAACAATTATTTTTTTTATCACAGCGTATCATTTGATCAGTATAATATAATTAAGCCGTAAAACTTGTAAAAAAATACATTTTGATGCATGCGGTCTTATTGGGAAAAATAATAAAGACAATATATAATATCAAATATTCTCATATTTTATATGAAATCTTATAATAATGAACTTATTAGTTTATTTCCGAAGTAGACGCAAAAAAAAGATGGAAAAAAGAACACAACAACGCACGTTTTATAAATAAAACTTTTTTTTTTATTTGTATTAAATAACACTTAATTTATAAAGCAGTACGAAACAGTTTTGAAGGGAGACGACTCGTCATAGAATGTCCTTGTTTATTGCGACGGTTATGGGGATTGGTGAAACTTCGCGAAATACAGCACGATTGGTTCAAACAGTTAACATACAATAATAACAACTCTTATCAAATCATAGCGAACAACGAAATATTAGGCCTAATGTTTAGTATTTTAATAGTATGTTATGTATTGTTTACTATGTCAACAACAGCAACAACAGCAGCAGCAACAACAACAACACTATGACTTTAAAATAAAAACAACCAAAACCACACACACCACATTTTTAATTGTTATACCATGCCGTGGTACCTGATATAAACCACCTCCAAACAGACTGGTCATACGCTAATCAGGTTTGAAGTTAAAAAGCTTTGAGCTCGCGTCTGATACCAGACTAAAGAGTCTGATTTTTAATGACATTTGCAATATGATTGTCAAATTACCTAAGAATAGTTTTAATTCAAGTTCAATGTTTAATTACCCCAAACTAAGGCCTATTACCACCATGAAACAATCATGTGATGGAATACATTGATAGTACCATTACTCATTGTTTAACATACAGGTTCGTCTCAATAGGCGATAATACCCCCTCCCCCCACTCACCCACCCTCCACCCCCACCACAATAATTAACGTCTTTTTTGTGTGTATTACCTTTAAAGGTGGTATCCGTGAGTTTGCCTATATTAAATTCATGAAATTACTTTATATACTTATTCTGAAGAATGTATGCATAATTCTTGCATGAACCTATACTTTAAGTTTAAATAAAGGCTGTTGATAACATTCCTTTAATTGTCAGATAATACAAATCGTGAAATATGTCGCTTTAAATATCCATGATTTCCAAATCTATATATAAGAACATTAGTGATCTCAGGTAAAAATAAATATGGACGACAGTGATGATGGCATATAGTGAATCTTGGGCAGGGCTGAACAGCATTTTGCAGAATCATTTCAGGTAACAAGACTTATTTGGTTATTTGATAATTATCTTGTCCAAACTATCGGTTACCACCTTTAAAAGTGTGATCTGAAATAATAAAAATACACGTGGGGTATTAAGCTGTTCGTTAAGTGTGTTTTTGTGTGAACAATTTACACTCTTCATCGAACATTCCTTGTACAGTTGAATTTACAAAGAGTTTTGCTACATCTAACCCGCTCATATTTACTCTTACATATACACATTTATACGTTGAGGAAGTTTCTCATATATGGTGAAGTGTCGCAAAAGTTCCATTTTACATCTTGGCAAAATGATTATTGAAAAGCTACCTTCAGACAAGCAAACGGATATACTTCAAATTATCAACTATAAAACGAAACTTTACCAGGAGATAGTAGTTTTTGTAAAAGCCAACCGCAATTAGATAACACTTAATTATATTCACCGATGAGATAAAATTCAAGATAGAATGCAATACAACGTGCACTATTTTGATGTATGTTGTTGTAATCGCTGACATTGCGATTGTAGTTGCAGACGACCCAGTTACAGACAAGGCTTTGACGGCGGGGACTGTTCGCTTGGTTGTTCAAAAAAGGCGGTCTAACTAGATTTAAATAATGGTGAAGCAGGCCAGTGTTTAAGCGAACGTATCAAACTGTACGAGGTTACAACCAGCTATGTAACACACCATTTAGCTACCTATTTAAGACGGGAGCAGCGCTGTACCACAGGCCAGTACAGGAGTGAAGATAGTGGGTGGAAAGCAATAAACTGGACGACAGGGGGTCTACTACCGTGTCTAGTTCGGTCGCGGATTCGAGCCCTGGATAATCCGAAAACGATTTCTGTTTTAGGGAGAAAAACAACAACATTTTTTATATTGTTTCCTCGTCTGTGAGGACAGATTGTAATTATCATTACGATCTCATTACTGACAATTTAATTAGATTTTTTAATGTTTTTGTTTGTTTGTTGTTGTTGTTTTATATGGGACTACCTTTGTAAAATGGAATGTGTTTTCTGAAGGAAAATGAATTGATATTTGTGTTGCTTGATTCGGGAAACTAAGCCATATAGTGACGCTATTTTTTTCGAATTTGTCAAAGGTTGTTAATAATTTGTATACTGGAACTACAGTTGCTTTTGTAAAACGAAAGTTATTTCTAGCAACATGTCAAGGCTTTGGAGTTGTTTGGTTCTTCTGGCAGTGTTGCTACTGACTGAAGGGTCACGAGGTCAGAGAAATGTGATCCATTTTGATGGCCTGGACGAGGAATTTATCGTGAAATCTCACAATGATCTTCGGCGATCCATTTATAATGCGGCCAATATGAGAGAGTTGGTAAGTCACGTTAAATTAGTTTTTATGCTAACTGGTTAATATAAGTAATTTTAGTGATTTCGCACCACACTGGATTTACAAATTGACAGTGCGATATTTTACACATGTATAAGTAATTCCGTCCAAATAAGTCATTGTTACCGGAAAAGGTCCAGCAAAATGCTGTTCATTGATGCCCTAGATCTGTGTGAACAATTAAGTATAAATCCGTACTCATCATTGTAAACAGGTATTTTCTATCTGAGCCACGTTGCAGAGATAGCTATTTCTAAGCTAAGAAAACCACGTGACCTCTTACTTTTAAGCTCATTTTATATCGTCATCCATCCAATCCGCTCCGACATCGATGTCTATATGTAGCAGAAATTCCAATGGTGCTTTTTTATAGATTTTGAAAGAACAGCCATTTAAGGCGACCAATTTCTTGATTTGTACTGCCCAGTGTTTAGAATCGCAACTGGAATGAAATAGTATAAAGCTGTAATGATATTAAGCGTTTGCTGGGAATAATATGCAAAGTTTCGCAATGTAGGCTGTGTAATGGTGCTGTAACAGTTTGTTTTTTTGTTGTTGTTTTTGTTGTTGGTGTTTTTTGTTAGTGTTTTTAGGGTGGGGTTTGGGTGTTGGGGTGATGAGAGGGGCTTCTTCATGAGCAGAGAAAGTATGCGTATCTAAATAGAAAGGGTTCTTAGAATAAAAAGTTCTTTTTCATGAAAATTTGACCGTGTACGTCCCTGTGATTAATTTTTATCTAAAACCAGTTTTAGAATTTTTCAAGCTTAGTGCCATTTTTTTGTTCTCTTTTTTAATTATGTTCTCCGTGTTGATTTTAGTGAAGTGCACATTTTCTGACAAAACGTATTATCGGGCTCTCCATTGATGTTATCAAATATTATTATTTTATACAAAAATTAACTGTGTGTGAACTAAGCTGCAAAAACGCGGAACAACAGCGACACAACGCTGTAATGGGCTAAATGGTCATTTTGATTGACTTAAATGAATAACCTTTACCATCTAAGGTGTCTTCAGTCCACAGTCTTAAGCCGGAAAGAGGCGCAGATACCTTGGGCGGTGGATATCTCCATTAACAGCAGAGACCTGAAATACGAGATAAGCATTGGTATTCTCTTCTTGACATTACCAGAAGCAAAGTGTTCGCTTACAAGTGATTAAGAGGCAATGCATTTCAAATGATCTTTTTAGTGGGGTTTCGATGGGGGTGTTTTTGTGTTGTTGTTTTTTTCTTCTTGTTCTTTCGTTTTATTTGCATCGTCATTTATTTGGTTTAAAGGTGGTATCCGGCAGTTTGCTTTTACTTGTAACAACATCGTAGCCATGGTGTGGGAAATTGTGAATAATCGCAGCGTAAACTAATACTTTAGTTGAACTAAAGGCTGTTTATAATGTAACCTTAGTTTAGAACGAAGAAATCGTAACGTATATTGCCTTTAAGGTTCATTTTTTCTTAAAATATATTAGTATAAGAGCTATGGGAATTTCGGCTAAAAATAGATGTTAACGTCAGAGCCGAATACCCGGATGACCGTGTAACGTGATGGCAAAAGTAAGAGGTCTCGTGGTTTTCTTAGTTTAAAATAACTAACTATGCCACGTGGTTCGGATAGGAAATACTTTTTTGTAAGAACGAGCGATGTATTATGCTTTACATTTTACATGAATGTTGGGCACCAATTAAAAACATTTCGGAGGGATTTGTAATATTTTTGGTTGCATGAGAGAAAAAATTTGGTCGAAACTGTCGGATGTCACCTTAAATAAGCATGTTTAGTTAACCAGTATCAAACAAGTGATCATGCTAGTAGTTATTTTAATGGTTAACTTTATTTGAAGTGCCGTATCTATGCTTTGGTTTGAGTATGTACTAAGTTAATGTGTGTTGTAGGACACCCAGTTTAAGATCCTCTAAATAATGTTGTCTGAACCCAGTGATCTGTGTATGTTTTAAAGTGACTTGGCCAAAGTTTTGTGAAGGTGGGTTCGCTCAAACACATGCTCTGTACATATTATGCATTGAAAGTATTGCGTCAACATCGACCCAATCAGCGTACAGTCTGTAACTGACGTACACAGATGACATTTTTACCGCGCGCGCAGTTCGGAGAAATAGTCACCCGGATCGCCTCTTTTTCAAACCAAGCGGAACACCTTGGGTAATTCCGTCCTCGGGACAGTCATCCCTCAGACGTATTTGGTGCAAAGATACTTACAGAAATCACGATCGTTTTGTTGGCCGGATGTCGGATGAAGAATATGCCTAAAATGTAGTTCGCACAAAAATAAACAATTCCATCGTTTGACAGCTGCGTGTCTGCTGCGTTAGGTAAATTAAAATTAGAGTATTTAAAATTGAAGCCGCCACGAATTGAAGTTTTACAGGCATCGCACTGTAGTGAGCTGTCACCCCGAGCTGCCATCTTTGTTTTGACGTCTGTCTCAAAAGTAGTCCCAATTAGGGAAATGGCCGAGGTTATCCGACTACCTACATACATCCGAGAGATGATTCGTGAATTATCCGGGGTGTTCCGATTGTTTTCAAACGTGTACGGAAAAGGCCGAAGATGAGGCGAATGTGAGATACTATCTGCTTAACATAATGAAAAGCGTCGCAACGATTAACCATCCTTTGAAGGACAGCATGTACATACAGTCTAGTGATTAGATGTATTTTATTCCAGCATTGATTGTGCTTCAACAAGATTAATAAACATGATGAAAACAACAATAACAACAACAACAACAACAACAACAACTCTTTTTTATATGGACAATGTATATTACCTATCGTGCAACACTGAGATGTATTTGTTAGTTGTATGTTGACTGCTTTTACAGTTTTATAGGTGATATCCGAGTTTTGTTCTCAAGTAACCATTTAAAATGATGAAAAAGTCCCGCACAATGTGGTTTATTGATGCCTAAGACAAGCCTGAACATTGAAGCATAATTAATAGCCTACACACTTGTGATACAGAAACAGGTATTTCTTTTCTGCAGCACACTGCAGAGTTAACGGTTTTTAAAGCCCCATGACCACTTACTTCCGTCATATCATAATTCGTGTAAGTCGCTCTGACGTCGGCATCTATTTTTAGCAGAACTCTCCATCGTGTTTATTTACAAATTGGGAAAGAATTTACATTTCGAGCTATTAATTTCATGTTTTGTACTGTTGAGGTTATGTTCAAAATCATCTATCCTCAGAATAAACAGCGTGTGCAGAAATTATACCTAAACTTCCTCAAACGGCGGGGAAATAATGTTAAATGTAATTGAGCTATAAGCGTACTTCTGATACCATTTTTAATTCCATTTTGAAGTTAGATTTTACTTGTTTCTTAAAATGTAAGTGTCAGTAGATAGATTTCGCTTCTGATAAGAGGCAGCATATGCTAAATAAATAGAACTGAACAAATTCTGAACGTTTAAAAACACCTACATGGTTTAAATCAGGCTTCGTTAAGATAAAAATATGCGCAGAAAGATGAAGCAATTGCTTACATGTACAGACTTGTTGATGTTGTTGCTCTGTGTGTGTTAGTGTTTAAAATTGTCAGCATTCAGACAAGTTTGGTAATTATTAACAGTGTCCTACTATATCACCTATCAGACAGTTTTCTTTAAGTATGAACGTAATGTAATTGCTGTCTACGATGTTATTAAAATACAACATCGCTCCATCCCCTTACACACGACGCCTTTTTAAAAGGAAATATAATTTCATCAAATTTAGAAGTACATTAGACTTGCTCACTGGATTAATTTACTGTTGCACATCAAGTTTTCTTCTGTATCATACACAAAACATGCAAGGCGTGAAATATGCAGATGTATATTAAACACGTGTACATCCAATTAATGTCACACTCACTCAGTATATATCAATTCGGCAGAGTGAAGGGATGCGTTGATGATTTTTAATTGATCTTTTTTAATTGCTCTCCCATCCGACCCCGCGTCTGTCTGCCTTTCCTTTAATTCCATTCACTATCCGTGCACATGTCCCGCCAATACCACAACCAGCACAACAATCCCCACACGAAAACCGCTTTCACCATAATCACCACCACTTTAACACCTGGCCCACCACCACCTCCTTCACCATCACCGCCACCACCACCACCACCGCCACATCACCACCACCACTAAAACACCACTTCCATCATCCCAACTACCCAAAACTCTATCTACCACCACCAACATCAACACCACCGCGGCACCGACGACAACGACAACCACATCCATCACCACCATTATTAATACCACTTTCACCTTCATCAACACTACCACTTCTAACAACGCTTCCACCATCACCAACACGCACCACCACTTCAACTACCACCCCCCTACCACGGCCACACCAGGCCAACCACCGCCACCACCATCACCACACCACCAGACCACCATCACACCTATCACCACCATAACATCCACCGCTTCAACAACCATCATCATAAACCATATCCATTTTTGTTATCAACAAACACAGTCAAAATAAAGCAAAACCATTTGCAATTTATCTTCAATCCTGATGTCTCCTTCATGACGCAATGCTTATAATTTACGGGACGGAAATCGCGCGCATGTAAAACTAGCAATTAAAACAGTTGATACAACACATTACATCAGTTACTTGCAATAAATACAACCAGTAGGCAGCCTATTCACCAGACCTTTTGTGATTGGATTTATTCAGAAGATAACTTGCCGAATCTCTCTCTCTAACCTAAAGCTATTCAAATTTTAACACACAGCTGTTATCTTATTAAGCGTAAAAGGAAATGTTTGATCCGCAAAAATACACTGGTCTCGTTTAATGGCTCGATTTCAATATTAAATGAATGGTTGAATCTTAAAAACATTATCATTACAGAAGGATTTAACAATTACATAAATCATTTTTATCACATGTTGGTGTTTAATTTGTAATGAAATGATGCTTGTACGCGAACGAGAGGTATCGCCTTTAGTAAAGGTGTTACGCCGTTTTTATGGCAATGTCGTAGTTGCAATTTCAGAGCTATGACTACAGATAATAGATGCTGACGTCGTCGTCGTCGTCGTTGTCATCGTCGACATGGTCGTCATGATCATTATTGTCATGATCATCATCATCATCATCATCATCATCAGTAGCAGCAGCTGCATCTTAGTCGTCGTCATCGTGGCCATCATCGACATTGTAATCATGATCATCATGATCATCATGATCATTACCACCACCACCACCACCACCACCACCAGTAGAGCATCATCAGCAACGCGTCCTTGTTGTCGTCTTCGACTCTTCCTCCTGTTTCTTTGCCTTCTTTTCTTTCGCTATTCTACCTCATAGTTATCATCACTATCATCATCACTGTAGTCATTAACTTTTTCATTATGTATTCAGTCTTCCTAAACAAACGCACCCTTTTCATTCAAACGGTGATGGAACATGTTGTGAATAAAAACCAGTTCACAATGCGTGCTGAAGAAGAAAAATAACATTCATTATAGCTTTTTTCGCACAATGGTGCTTTTTGCTGCTGTTGTAATCAGGTAATCTACCTCGACATATATCGGTGTCACTAGGACACATTTTGTCATTTATCTTTTGTTTATCTATCACCCTAGAGTGCTGTGTTGTTTTCATTTTGATAACTATACAGATTCAATGTAACATGATTGCAGTATAAACACAATTTGTTTCAAGTACTTTAATACAAGTACTCAAGTAAGCGCCAAAACAGACCAACCAAGCTACATAAACCATTCCGGTTGCTAAAGGCACGTCGGAGTCATTGTTGAATTTAAGGTAGTATATCTTTTACTTAATTGGGTCTTGTCCCGGGTGACATGGCTGAAATACTAGGTCTGAAAACATGCACACTAACTAACGCTTATATACACCCAGGACAAATACAGATAGGACCACGCAAGTTGGCACTATGAATACAAAACACATAGCTCGTCGAACACAAACACGAACACGACACGCTCACGCGTACACTTTCACAAACACAGAAACACACACACACACACACACACACACACACACACACACACACACACACACACACACCTACACACACACACACACACACACACACACACACACACACACACACACACACACACACACACACACACACACACACACACACACACACACACACACACACACACACACACACACACACACACACACACACACACACACACACACTCACAATAGCACTTAAAACACAGGCTTATGTGCTTCGGCTTGCACGCTTAATCACACTCATATTGAAGATACGCAAATACATACGCATACACAAACGCACGCACATTCACGCGCGTTCGTAGACACAAACACATCGTGACACACTTTACAAATGACGAACATGTCCAGTCTAACTTTTTTCTACAACTGTCAGTAGGGACCTTAACTAAATAAGTCAATTTTGTTTGTATAAATACTTTATTGGCTTTATGAGCTCAATTTGCGTTCGCTACCACACTGTGAATACAGTTTATGTTAGTAATTTAAATATTTTGAATGTGAAAGGAAAAGAAGCCTAGTTTGTGGGTATGTTCGCCTTGCTTCTCCTTGCTGCTGGTTCAGTCAAATTTCCAGGTCGCCGTTATAGGTGCACATAATCATCTACAATAAAGTCAATTACCCAAGTAGGTAATAGTGACAAGTAGAAAACAGAAACAAACCATGAAATAAGTGACTACAGCCATTTGTATGTTAAACTGAACGTATCATTTTAACAATTTAGTCATATTAAAACTGCGAGAAATAAAAGTCATCTCAAATGATGTCATTAGTTCAAGAGGTCCACACAGGGTCAGATCTGTATTAAGTTTAAAAAGAAAGTGCTAAAAGGGGAATAAAACAAATAAAAAACAATGAAGAACGCATATGTATTAAAGTGAAATGGACACAGCTGGTGTAGTTTGAATCTCCTAATCTTATATACAACTCGCGGAATTTTCAATGTGTTTTTGGCTGTAGCAAAAATTAAAGTCTCAAACTAGACTGCTTTCAGAATATAAAAGTTAGTAAAAATAAATGGATATATTTATATATATTTAGCTATAATAAGTCTTATCTACTTATCAAGGTCAAGATAAAAAGAGGAAAACGCATTAAGTCAACATTGTATGCATACCAAATGCATATTTATTAACTTAATTTATTTGCAAATTCGACCAATTATCCTTTTTGTAACAACTATACCGGATTCTCTATCAAGTTGAAGGCAGCACTACGTCATCGTTAAAAAAACGATGGCTATTTTTGAACGAAGTTGATTTGATTGAGGGTAAAAAAAGATACGGTAACTTCAGATAAAATAGCTTTTACTATTACAACAAAATTAGATTTTGTTCTCCCTATAATAAAAAAAATGTCCAGTCTTCATTTTACATTCCTGTGATTAACACGCACGTTTACTTTGAGCAGTTGAGAAGTGTAAGTATGTTGTAAACATCCTTTGTTTTTGTCGCCGTTATTGAACTCCTAACGGCACTCTATCGTTTTTTGATAGTACAAATTCAATAATCATTGGCAGTTTAATTATACTCTAGAATCCGATAAGCCACGAAGTGACTGATAAAATCCGACTTGAAGTAAATAATGTATTTTCTATTTGACACCTTTAACTTCGCTTTTGGCAAGAACCCGCAACCTTAATTTAACACTTTTAGCCTAGTCGGCAATATTATTTAATTTGAATTAGTAATACACCGACATATGTTTACTTTCTTTTAATCAAGGACTCGACATTTTGGCATCAAACGTGTCATTAATATCGTTTCCTGTCGCTAGTAATGAGGTTGACTTCAGTTAGCACGCTTTTATATTCTATGAAATAGCGGTCAAATGCCATCCAAAGCCAAAAATAATTGATAAGATCTATTGCAACTAGAGTAATAAATATGTTTCACACGTTTTGCGATTTAGACAAGATTAATTAAAGCTGATATCAGTTTTGCGTATTTTAACATGTAACAATATTTGGCCTCTGTATGGGGTATTTGTACATAATTTCTGAAAAAAATCATACCTTAGATTAAGCGTTTTTCAAAAGTATCTCAATTTTAAGGATGTAAAACTCGTTAATTAACGTTAGTTAAATGTTCATTCTTTTCGAACTAATAAATAAGAACGATTGAATGTTATCATCCCATATACGGAATGACCCGAGAAGTTCCGAATGAATTCTAAAGGTAGTTTAGCTCGTCTTATAGTGGTGGCTGGAGATCAGGATGGTCCGGTGTCAAAAGGGATATTATTAATACATGTACCGGGTGTCGTATAATTACAGGTTTTGATGGCATGTTATTACAGCGAAGGGAGGACTGCGTATGTTTCAAGTGAACAGAGTCTCAAAGATGGTATCTGACAGTTTGGACCAAGGATTTTTTTTTCTCAAATAATCAAATACGTCATGGTGAAAAGGTCCCGCAAAACGCCGTTCATTGATGCCCTAGATCTGTGTAAACACTGAAGCATAAATCCCCATTCGTATTGCAAACAGGTATTTCCTATCTGAGCCACGCTGCAGCGATAGCTATTTTTGAACCGAGAAAACCACGCGATAGGTTACTTTTGAGATCATCCGGGTAGTCTGCTCTGACGTCGATATCTATTTTAGCAGACATCATTATCGTACTTATTTAGAGATTTGGCATTTGTACTGTCTAAACAATATTGACAGCGTTCAAAATCGTCTAAACTTAGACTAAAAGAACAAGTTTATGCAGTAAGAATGTCTAAACTCGCTAAACCAGCGGAAAAGAATATTGTTAAATAATATAGGCAAACTGTTAGATACCAGATACCACCTTTAAAGAACGTTGGTGAAACCTCCCCCCCCCCCCTATCGTTACATACAAAACGCAACACAACAACAGCAACAACAACAACACAATACCACAATGAAGTCGTGTGCATAAAACACCATAAAAATGAGTATTGTCACTCATTGAAAAGATAGTCGTTGGTCATTTTAATAACCGCCAATAAATACACCTGAGCCTATCATTCTTTTTTCGAAATTCATTCATAAAACTGTTTAAAAATGTCATCTAGCTGATCAAAAAGCCCTTTTAGACGTGTCTTGCACAATTGTTTGGCACCTGGAAAGTCGAGACTCCTTTATAATCAGGTTAACATTGGCCTCCGATTTTCTCTTCTACAAATCATGTTTATGTACATAATGATTAGATTTCAGCGCGATAACAATCGGCGTTCTCTAACATCTCTGTTGAATGCATTGACAGATACGTATCTATGAACCGGTGAACTAATAATTATTAACATTAACATATTATACACATTTATCTTATCCGTTTAGTTATAACTTGAGTCGGTCAGTTTCTCTCGTCGACTATTTTTTTTCATTTCCCAACATTTCCCTGGTTCTCTGCCGCCCGCTCCCATGCTCTTTGTTTCTCTTTGCATGCCTTTTTTTCATTTACCGCTTCCGGACGAAACCCCTTTTTGGACTGAGCCCTACCGCTACTTTTGACATTCGGATAAAACCATATTGTCGTTTTTCCTTCCAGAAAGAATGTATCTGACCAGTTTAATCATTTATTGTCCGCAATTGTTTATTTCCATTAATACTGTGTCTATAAAATAATATATATAATATTTATATTTATTATGATGCGGTTTTATTCACACCTCGCCATTATCGGAAACCGGCACCTTATTTTATATTGCCGTATTAAACTCAGTTATGAGCTGGTAAACAAGTAAAGCTCGTTTTATACACTTTAAGATAACTTTTTTTTAATCTGACTATAATGATGTTCTCTGTGCCTACGAAGTGCATTACCACTTTCATTAACTGACAACACTTGCTGATATTGCAAAATAACGGGGCTTACAGTAAACACGTGATATATCTCCCATCGTATCAAATACTCGCTCTATTTATTTCAACGTGCAGCTATAATTATGTTTGTGATAAACTTTAAATACATAATATTGTTAATGTATTTTTGCTCCAGCTTGCACTTACATCATATACAGTTGATAGGGGGCGGCTAAGTCATTAATTGTTTCATTTTTTTACGAAGCCAAATAAGGGAATACCAATCCAAAAGAGAGAATCTATTATGTCAAATCGATTAGCCTTTTTCCCGAATGTTTAAAAACAAAGCACGCAATAAGTGATTATTTCATGACTGTTTAAACCAATAAAATGTCCGAAAAAAGCACGGGGTGGTTTTGATAAGGGTAGGATAAGTATGGAGAGGTAAGGGTGTGCTTAAAGGAAAAATGACGGTAGGGTTTTCGTCCAGCCCCTCAAAAATAAAAAGAGGGTCTGTTGTTGGTGTTGTTGTTTTGTACGCGCCTCTTCATTACCACTATCGTTAATTTGTGTTCGTATCTACATATCAATATCTTTTTATCTTCTCTGTTTGCCTTACTGCACTCCTGTTTATCTGCTTGTCCGCACGTCCGTCCGGCTGTACGTCCGTCCATCTGCCTGTCTGTATGTCGCTCCACAGCCTGTCCGTCTGTCTCTTCTCCAGATTTGTCCGTTTGTCTCTGATTTTTCACCTAGTTCGTTTTTCTGTTTACTTGCCTTCTCATTTCATTACCATTTTACTGTTAATTATCAACCAATCTCTAATAATAACAATACGCAACATATTGCAGTGACTACGGCAAAGTAAAACATCAATTCAATATACACTGTAATCTACTATCAAGTTACACTATATATGCGATTTGCTACATGTTATCAGTAATCTCCACTTAAAACGTTATGAATGTTAACATAGAATACATAATTATTTACATAACTAACGAACGTAACGGCTGAAGCGTCATGATAAACGACGTTACGTCTAGGTGATCTGACGTCACATTCCTCGACACAAGCACGTGTCAATCATTACGACGCTATGGCACTAGGTAACATAGATATGTCACATGATCAACAGCCCAAAAGACATCTAGAGGACAACGACTGAGAAACATCTCCGGCAGATTAACACAGTATTCACAGAATTTAAAATTCTCATTGATATACATAAACAAAACAAAACAAAATCCGTATTCTCTGTCATCATGATCACCATCATAATCGCCATCATAATCACCACCACTACCATCATCATCATCATCAACAACAACAACAACATCATCATCATCATCATCATCATCATCATCATCATCATCATCATCATCATTAAAATCATCATCATCATCATCATCATCATCATCATCATCATCAACATCATCATCATCATCACCTCCTCCTCCTTCTCCTCATCATCATGAGCACCCATACTATTACCTGAACATACTCAGAAGAACCATAAACGCGAATATGAGTCAATCGTACACTATTTTAATGCCAAATAATAAAGCTGATGATATTATAATATGTTCTTTATTACTTTTGATTGGTGCAAATCGACCATTACATCGCGCTATTTTCAGAACATTTGAATTTTCACTTCCAACAGTACAGGAATAGTTTTTGTTATTACTTATTGCATGACTGCTTATATTGTTGGGAAAATTGTTGTCAAGGTCCATGATGTTGCCTTAGCTTGCAATTTTATATTTGTAAGCTGAGTCATAAATTTAATTGGGATGCATTGTCTGCAATTTGTTGTCACTTTCAACCAAACTTTTAACTCTTTGAGAATACGTGTGTACTGCGTGTATACAGTAACCGCTACAATCGTATGTTCATATATAAACTGTTTGTCTGGGTTAAAACGAATATTGGACAGAAGAAAGAAAGTGCATTGTATTTTGTTTTAACTCCCAAACCGACCCCCACCCCAACCCGTATCTGAGTTAGCGATAAGTGAGTATCGCTGAGCAGCAGAAGCGGATACGTAATCATGACGTTACGTCGTCACCTAGCACGTAACGTCTACTTAAGGGTGTTTGTGAGCCCACATAATTGCAATGCTGCAACGATTAACGACAACAAAACAGCATCATTGAAAAAAAAGGTGAAAACGCCACATGATTTGTGTATAAAAAGCACTTAAGTGTAATCAGTAAGGATTAAACGGAAACATTTGATGGTAGCGAATCTTCATTGGCTTACGTAATGGTCTAAGTTATTCTACGCCCGAATGGACTTTTCTTTTTAAATGTCTTATACGGTCGGTTTAAGGGTACGGTTAATGCAGAATGCATTTTTTCCCATCGTCATAAGTAGCTTTGCTAGCTTGTTGGGTGTAATTTGAATGTGTTATTTTGTCAAGGTAAACAAACATGTCTTAAATGTTTAAATAACGCATACATTCAACCTTTAATTTATTGCAACATTGATTAGATGTTTGACATTTTCCAGTTTGATATCTCGATTAAGACATCTCAAAATGCCACTGGATTGTTGGCGATGGCACCGCTTTAACCTTTTTGTTTGAAGCCTTTTGGGAAAGGAGTTCTTCGAAGAATAATTCGGTATTTTGGTGCGAGGTTTGTCTGAAAAAATCTATAAAACTCCGATAATAAATATACACGAAAACAATCACCATTTTGTCGTTGACTATAAACGAAATTATAATTAGACGTTACATACAGTATAATTAAATTAAATTAAAATTTGGTGTTTCATTAACATTGAATTTGACGTTATCGTGACGTCAAATATCAAGAGAGAGCGCTACGCATTTACACATGCCTGTGAAGTTAACGTGGAATTTGACGTTATCTTGACGTAATATATCTAGAGCTCTACGCGTTTACACATGCCTGTGATGTTAACGTTGACTTTGGCGTTATATTGACGTCAAGTATCTAGAGCGCTTCGCTTTTACACATGCCTATGATGTTAACGTTGAATTTGACGATATATTGAGGTAAAATATCTAGAGTACTACCAATTTACACATGCCTGGGATGTTTTCATGACATTAAATATCTAGAGCGCTGCACATTTGCACATGCTTGTGAAGTTGTCATGACGTCAAATATCTAGCGCGCTGCACATTTACGTATGCCTTTGAAGTACTTTGACCTCAAACATCTAGAACGCTACACACTTACACATGCGTGCGATGTTGTCTTGACGTCAAATATCTCAGCGCTACATATTTACACAATGCTGTAAAGTCGTATTGATGTCATTTATATGGAGCGCTACACGTTTACACATGAGTATAAGGTTGTTTTGCCGACAGAAATCTAGAAAACTTCACAGTTACACACGCCTGTGAAGTTGTCTTGGCGTCAAATTTCTGGAGCACTACACATTAACGCCTGTGAAGTTGTCTTGATGCCAAACATCTCATGCGCTATGCCGTCGTCTTGACGTCAAATATTTTGAGCGCTACGCATTAACATGCGCATGTGACGTTGTCTTGACGCAAGATTCTTGCCCGAACACCGTGTGTTTTTTTTTTCTCTAAGAAAGTCTCAGAGAACGGCCGCGATTCCCAAATATATTACCTGCTACGCTTTCGTCACCATAAAAATGCATTCCATGAGGGGCACAGCTCTCCAGAGCGACGCCAACAAAACGTACAGAGTATACATAATGAGAAGGCCCCGTCCCTCATTTCTGCAGTGAAGACGGTAATCATAGTATCTTGACGTCCCAGTTGATGATGGTTTTTCGTGCTAATCACATCGTTTGAAAATCGCCTGTGTTAATCACATCCTCTTTTCTTGCAGTGTTATTTTACCGTGGCTATATTTAATCATTTTATTAATTTCGCTAACCGCCTAAGCAAGTTTCTTTTTTTTTGTATAAAAGCGCCTTCTTAACGTAGCCAAACGACAAAAATTGAACGGCAGAGTTTTAACCTGCAGGTTCCTAAAGCATATTCTGTAAAGAAATGTGTAAGTGCATGGTGGTATTAATTCTACCAAAATATATGTAATTTCAGAATATAGCATTTTCCCTGGCGAGAATCATATATATGTATACAACAACATGTCACTTTTCGTAGACTAAAAAGCTCGAGAAACCATGGAAAAACACAAGCCTGACAAATTATTTATATAGTAAATGAATGTTACTTTTATTACAAATTTCATGTGCAAAACTGAAAAGCCATGGTAATGAGGAACATTTGATTGATCTAAATTACAACGTTATCAATAGTGACAAAAGGGAGTTATTGGTTGTAGACCTATCTTAATTCTACGATTTTTTATAATCCGCGTATAGTGAGCAACGCATATTAAATATTCTTGCTCACGACCTAACATATCGTGGCTGGGCTCGAACACATGACGCGGATTAGGAGTTCAATGCAAATTCACTAGACCAAAAACACTTCAGATTGAGCTCGCTGGTTTCAGCCTAGGCTAAGGCAATATCTTGGGTTGTACTTCAGATTGAGCTCGCTGGTTTCAGCCTAGGCTAAGACAATATCTTGAGTTGTACTTCAGATTGAGCTCGCTGGTTTCCTCCTAGGCTAAGACAATATCTTGAGTTGTACTTCAGATTGAGCTCGCTGGTTTCAGCCTAGGCTAAGACAATATCTTGAGTTGTACTTCAGATTGAGCTCGCTGGTTTCCTCCTAGGCTAAGACAATATCCTGAGTTGTAGTTCAGATTGAGCTCGCTGGTTTCCTCCTAGGCTAAGACAATATCTTGAGTTGTACTTCAGATTGAGCTCGCTGGTTTCCTCCTAGGCTAAGACAATATCTTGAGTTGTACTCCAGATTTAGCTCGCTGGTTTCCTCCTAGGCTAAGACAATATATTGAGTTGTACTTCAGATTGAGCTCGCTGGCTTCAGCCTAGGCTAAGACAATATATTGAACAAAAACACATCAGACCCGTTTAGCTAACGGCTTGGACGCTGAACCCAACAAAACACAACCTCAATAAACAAACATCATTGCATCTCGTAGCAATCAATAACCTGCAAGGAATAGACATAAAATCACAATGTTTCGGGCGTACGTCACGCTGTAGTAAAAATTTATCAAGTGGTTTATTTTATACTTAGGCACATAGTTATCCTGCAATCCCTCGTCTTTTAACCAGCTTAAGTAATCCTTTCAGTGGCACGCGAATTGATAAGCGTGTAAAATATATATACATCGTTACCAAAACAACGTTTATTAAAGTGTACAGGAGTCTTGCTTCTTTTTGTAAAAATGCTGTTAAATATGTTTTACATAGTTGCTATACTTAAGTACACTTAATCTGCTGTTATCCTAGCAACCAATATGTCAACTGGAATTCCTTCCAAGGCGTATGAATATTTTAATGTAAAGAGGATCGGCTCACAAATAATGACGCAAGAGGTAATAGTGATACATTTCAGCATATTCGCAACATCTCTGCCTTTTCCTTACGAGGATTTCTGAAAGTAAAATAGGAGAGGTGGTTTGGCATTTTTCAACTCAATCAGAATGACTCAATTTAGAAAATGCTAAAATAAATTTCAAAATAATGAACTAGAAATTTAGAAAAAAAGTACATACTGGGTACTTAGTGACATATCAGTATTACATGATAAAATTAGGGTACTTATGTCCCTGCGGTATTTTTCTGTTGGGTTCAGCAAATAAACATTATGCAATATTCAAAACAATGTTCAGAAAGCCAAACAGTTGACCGTAGCGCTTCCTTTTGGACATTGTCCCAAACCACAACACTGTCTCTATTTTAGGTGTGTATAGTCATTAATTCATTTACCTTCGTCTTTACAAACATGCCCTTAGATTAACTTTAGACGCCCTTTCCATCGTAAACGAAAAATGCTCTGGACACTAAAAGGTGCTCCAAAATCTACTTATTCTCGACAAATTCCGACGAGAGTCGCCAGGTTTCGTTGCCAGTGGCTTTCACCACTCGTAACATCTCGGTCTTTGCCGCATACATAAAATATGGAAATGAGGGAAAATCCCGAAGTGTACAGTATTCTCGGCAAATATGTCTTCGGCAATGGTTACTATAATATGCTGACTTTGATACATTTTAATGTATCCGAACAACCATGACACGGGTAACTTTTAACCCTTAGGACTTCTTACGGCAGTTGCTGATAATGTGCAAGGGTGTACTTGTATTTTGATGGTCATATTTACCTAACACTTTTAACATCAATTTGTTCGATAATGGGTTGCCAAATGTAAGCTGGCACTTGAGACCGAGAGAGATGATAGATTGCGTAATGATTAACTAAGAAAATACTAAACAATGTACGTCGATACTTTCTTTATACAAAAAGGTGCTGATTCCATTAAACGGATCGTTTCTTCAGTCTTGCAGTTGTTTAAAATATCTGAAAATGTTACATAGGCAATTTGTACTAACTGTCCCTGTTTTGCAGCTGATGTATTACAAATTCTTTTGCATATGTTCTATCGAGCATTTTTGTTTAGGGTCGAAGAATAATTAACTTTTAAAAACACATGTGCGTAATAAAACAAATAAACAAAACAGACCTTTTGGACTTGTGACATGATTTTCTACCTTTTTTCATTTACCAACACCAACTACAATACGTTCGTGGCCGCCCGTGGCGTAATGGTAGAGTCGCCAATTCGTAACGCCCCTGACTGCTTAGCCTCTTACCGCGTGGGTTCGAGTCCCTTTCCGGGCAAAGGACTTAATGTGGGAAGGTCTTCCAGCTGACTTGCGGTGCGCCGGTGGTTCTACCCAGACATTTGTCTGGGGTCTTCCTCCACCAAAAAGCTGGACGTTGCTATAATGATCATAATTGGTCGCCGCAATGTATTTAAAAAGAAACAAATCAAACAATATGTTCATCTGTGAGACCATTCCTTAATGAAGGTGATATCCGACAGTTTACATATAGCAAATACACGTAACAATATACAGTATATTTGGGAAATTGGGGCATGCTTTCTTTATAAACTCGTATTTTAGTCTAAGAAGTGACGATTTAAAGCATAGCTCAATTGTTAGACGGTACAAATCGTGAAAAAATAGCTCTTAACGTTCACACTTTCCCAGTCTATAAATAAGCGCGATTGGGGTTTTCTGCTAAAGCAGACATCGACTTCTGAGCTAAGAGTCCGAATGATGATATAATGTAAATGTCAAATGTAACTGATCACGTGTTTTCTCCCGTTTAAAAATAGCTAACTATTCACCGTGGCTCAGATAGGAAATACATGTTTGTAATGACAAATGTGGATGTCTTTCTTCACCTTTCACATAGAGGTGGGATATTACTAAACAGCCTTTCGCGGGATCTTTCCAGGTAACAAAACTTAATTCGGTTGCTTGAGCAACAAAATTTTATCCCAAACTGTCTGATATCACCTTTAACGTATATCTAATGCATTTTGTACATGCACTATCCCATGCAATGCATGATACATACATTGTCTTCACAGCGCAAGTTACAGTCGCTTATCATGAGAGCTTCCGCATAGCTTATCAAACAGTGTGTTTTCAGTCACGTCGCTGTCGACATATGTTTGAATTAGGCAATAGGTCCCGGTAATGTGTTTTTATATATAATGTCAATCTTCCTAGCGATAGGTAGCCGGAGGTTGCCAGTTCGAGTCCAAGGGTTGTATTCATGAAAAAATCTTAAACTAAGAAATTTCCTTTAATTTGGAAAATCCTACGAATTACTTTAAGATTAAATACATTGTAGTTTTATGAATACAATTTAAGAAATGTTTTTATACAAAAAAATGCCGATTCCATTAAACGGATCGTTTCTTCAGTCTTGCGGTTGTTTAAAATATCTGAAAATGTAACATACGCAAAATTTGTACTAACTGTCCCTGTATACGGCATGTGTATACGTCATGTGTATACGCCAAGTGTATACGTAATGTGTATACGTCATGTGTATGCGGCATGTGCATACGACATGTGCATACGGCATGTGTATACGTCATGTGTATGCAGCATGTGTATATGTCATGTGTATACGTAATGTGTATACGTCATGTGTATGCGGCATGTGCATACGACATGTGCATACGGCATGTGTATACGTCATGTGTATGCAGCATGTGTATATGTCATGTGTATACGTAATGTGTATATGTCATGTGTATACGTCATGTGTATGCGGCATGTGTATACGTCATGTGTATAAGGCATGTGTATACGGCATGTGTATGCGGCATGTGTATACGGCATGTGTATGCGGCATGTGTATGCAGCATGTGTATACCTCATACGTATACGCCAAGTGTATACGTAATGTGTATACGTCATGTGTATGCGGCATGTGCATACGTCATGTGTATACGTCATGTGTATACGTAATGTGTATATGTCATGTGTATACGTAATGTGCATACATCTTTTGTGTACAGCATGTGAATAAGTCATTTTATAAACAGTATACTGATTGGCTCGATAGTAAAACAATCATTTAAATACATATGAATTGCGGACGGCATACTTCTTTTGGTCATGTACCTAACCTTGATAGTGACAAATTGTATATATTTGTATTGTATGCTTAACTACTCATTGACCGCTTAGAGCGGTAACGAATTCAATAAAGTTGAGTTGAGTTGAGTTCTAAGTTTAATAATAGCTGTCTCAGCAGCGTGGCTCGGATAAGAAATACCTGTTTGCAATGACGAATGGTGATTAAATGCTTGACTATTCACACAGATCTAGGACATCAATGAACAGCATTTTAAGGGACCTTTTCAGGTAACAATGACTTATTTGGTAATTTGAGAAAAGAAATTTGGTCCAAATTGTCAGATACCTCCTTTAAAATGTTTTCACGGTTGTCATGTTGTGTTTTGAAAACACAATCAAACCTGTCTATATTCTCTTCAGCATAACTCTAACGACTGGAGTTCAAAATAAGTGTACACATGATATCGTGCTGTCAGTGTATTTGTAATGAAATTTGACAAAATATACGACAATCTACAAGATTTTCAACGTCCAAATTTAAGCAGTCGTTTAGAGTCACAATGTTTACATTACACACCTTTACAAAGCAGATCAAATTCCCGTATTTTTATAATGTTTACATATTAAAGTACACATCTTTGTTTTTTTTCACATTTTTCATTAAAAAGTAATATGTAAATTCAAAAATATCGTTCGCAAACAACGTTTGAATATTTAGATAAATACGCGACGTAATAATGTCATGCATCTAAATATAAAATGTAAATAACTTACACACATTTAAGAAAACATTTAAAATGACATTATAAACTCACACTGGAACATCTTTTTGGTGAAGTTATACGCCAGAGGGAAACGAAAGCACACACAGTTGCAAAACTTGACGGACACTTTAATCATTCGTTAAGACATTATAAAAAAGCGGCACGAAAATATCCATTTTGTAAGGCCGCTTTTTATCTTCAGTACAAGACTGAGTACAAATTTAATTAAACCATGTGTATTTTTGAATGATTATTTGGTAAATGATTTTTTATTATATGATTTGTGTTAAATTTGATTACAATGTTTTTACCTCATAGATTCAAGGTCTCAAAAAGTCAAAATCTTGTGGTGAAATTATTGTATATTTTGCATCACCAGTCTGAAATAAATCGATTGGCAATCAAGAGCTGGGAGATTTTAGCTCACCTGAGCACAAAGTGCTCAAGGTGAGCTTTTCTGATACCCCTTTGCTCGTCGTCGTCGTGGGGCGTCAACGATTTGCTTTTGAACACACTAAAGGCTATATTTTTTTATCCTATCTTCATCAAACTTGGTTTAAATGTTTGTCTCCAAGAAATCATGGGGGAAATCGTAACTGGGTCACGTGGGGGCAAAAACTAGAAGTCTTGATCAAATTGTGAACACGCTAAAGGGAAACATTTATGACCCAATCTTCATCAAACTTGGTCAGAATGTTTGCCTGCATAAAGGTCTAGATGACTTCGTGGGTCATAGGAGTCAAGTACTAGGTCACTATGTTACATTTTAGAAAAAAAACCTTGTAAACACACTAGAGGCCACATTAATGTCCCAGTCTTCACTAAATATGGTTATAATGTTTGCCTGAATGAAATTTTTGATGGGTGGAATAACTGGGTTATGTGGGATCAAAAAGTAGGTCACAAAGTCAAATCTTGGAAAACCCTTGTGAACACTCTAGAGACCATATTGATGACCCAAATCTTCACTAAACATGACCAGAATGTTTGTCTGCAGGAAATCTTGGGTGAGTTTGTAACTTGGTCGCATGGGGTCAAAAACTACGTCACCAGGTCAAATTTTAGAAAAAACGTTGTGAACACTCTAGATGTGACATTTGTGTCCCAATTTTCACCAAACCTGGCCAGAATGTTAGCTTGTATGAAATCCTAGATGTGGTTTGAACTGGATCACGAGGATTTAATAGGTTACTAGGTAAAATCCTAGAAAATGTTATCAGCCCAGTGTCCACACTTATAGCCCAATCTTCACCAAAGATTTCAAAACTAAATAACTCTTAATTACTTGACGCCAGATATAAGCTTACTCCTCAGGTGAGCGATTAAGGGCCATCATGGCCCTCTTGTTTAATGAAGCACAGTTAGCAGAAAATTAGGAAAATAAGCCTAAAAGGTGTTGAGTTTGTAAACAATTAATTACATATTTGTGATAGTGTGAGTCAGACCAATTGAGTAACATGTTTGGTTGATTTGTCTAATGCTATAAATTGTTTCTAAACGATACTCTATAGAAAAACACTTCTTCCTAGAGGAAATAACATACTATTTGGAGTTTTTTTAAAAGGAGACACCTTGCATATAAATTTTAGAAGAAGACATATCCATAAACTCAAAACTGGATGGAGAATTTTCTTTAAAATTTGGCATACATGTCAACATTAAAGTATGAAAGTTCTGTTAATTTTTAAATTCTCTATATTATCTATAGCAATTGCTTTACCCTTACTTACAAACAATTCGAACCATTACATACACTGTACGAATATGGCGGTACACCATTAAGACAAATATGTCAGACCAAACCGAAACGAACACGAATAAATATACCTATAGATTTTTAAAATGCTGAGGACTATTTTAAACACATTTCGTACACTTTTCAGAAAGTAAGATATATATTCACACACACAAAAAAAAACTGCACATGTCAACAGAGAAATTCCATCCGCAAACAGGTGCTAAAATAATTGGGCAGCAATGTGCAAATACCGGCTCTATTCGGTGTATACTTGTGTAAATAGTCGAATGTTTGAAGTAAGTAAACAGTTTAGAAGCCCTAATTAAAGGCTACTTTCCCTCAGTAAATGATGGATTTGTGCATGCTGTTTGCAAATAAAGAGGAAAGGTGTATACGTGTATTTTTTCCAAATGGGTTATCAATTGCAAATGAATGAAAAAACACGGCATTCAAGAAAATGAAAAGTTAGTTGTATAATCGATGAAGTGTTAAAATAGACTAATGTGTTTGAATGAAATAATTATTAAGTATTAAATGTAAGAGTAATCTGTTTTACATAGTCGACATCTAATTATATTTACATTTGTTTAATTGATTTGTACATTTGTGTAATTGATTGATAAAAATGAAATAATCCTTTCTGTGTTATTGACACGCATTGCTTCTCAGAGTCTTGAAATATAGCATGTAGGCTTAATTGAGAACTTAAAATGATATTATTAATATGAACAGCTAATTATAAACTATATAATTGACTAATTAAGTAATATTTTCAGGATGTCCCAGAAGAAGTACAATGAGGAAACAAGCTTTACCTTTGTCCACATAACTTTAGAAATACAGACACAATATAGACGTCTTAATGCATATCTCTTTGTATATTTTAATATCATTTAACTACATTTCAAGTATCATTATGGCATGCCACCAATGTAATTGTTTAAATTTTATTTACACACGAACAGAATCTACAATTACTTACTCTTCTCCTTGGTGTTTTTGTCCTTGGTTCTTATATTTAATTTCTTTGATAATCTGGTAATAATATCTCTCCCCTCACCCGAATACAATGTGGACAGTATTACCTTTAATAGCTTCACAACCATTGCATTTTATGACATCATTGCTTGGATCTTAGTACTCGCCATCACTTGGACTCGTTTGTTTCCAAGATATCTGCTTTCTTCCACTGCTTGTTTTTTGAGAAACAAAAAGTTTCAGGAAGTGCAAGGATAGAGCTCTGTAAAACCGGTTTCAGCACCACAGTCGACCAATTGGGAAGGACTGACCGTTCCCTTGCGATAATTGTTGGGTTCATGCTATTTTATATAAAGGCTCTACTCAATTTAAATTGACTGGCCTGTCGTATGCCTTTTCCGAGGAAGATGCACAAATACACCCTAAAACGAACATTTATGTAAGTCATGTAAGATTAATTAAGTTGACTCAGAATATCACTTTTTTACTAGTTTGTCCAAAATATAGAGAACTTAGAACGAAATTCGTCAAACCGTATTACTGTCATTGGCCATCTTTGATCAATTTTGAATCTAATGTGTTCTAATAACCCCCAAGAAACAGCTATTTATAATATTTCAAAATTCATTTATTTTGCGAATAAGATGAGAATTTCTTAGACAAAATCTTACTAACAAAGTACGTTTAATATTGCTCTTGATAATTTGAATTGTACTATCCATTGTATTATGTATATGTTTCTTGCTATGAACATTGTAATAATGTTTAATGCAGTATAAGTTGGAGAGTTGGAGAGTTTTACTATATGTTGCAAAACTCATAGCACCCGCGTATTTGAGAATTGTAGAATAATTATAAATCGCTACTACAGTTTTCGTACAGTGACTATTTTATAAGACAGTGACCATTTTCACTGAGCCAGTATATCTCATGAAATACTCAATCTGACAATACATGCAACAGATAATATTTTTGTTATTCATCAATGTTTGTTTACAGATAGCAATTATTGTCACTTAACCGATGTGTTTGTAAAAGTGGTGCCAAACAGCTAGTAGTCTATGCTAAAAAAATATGCATGATGCTTTTACATAGATATAATCACCCTAGAATTTACGTGTGTTCTGTACATGCGCCCCCCCCCCCCCCCCCCCACCACACACACACACACATACTCACAAATCAGATTTTAGTTAGCTAAATTTTAGATTTTTAAAGTAAATTATATTTGTTTTCAGTTTTAATTTGATATTTTCGGTCTAAAGTGTCGAATACGAATTTGAGTCTTTCACAGCTAGGGTTCGAGACCCAGTCGGGTCAAAATACATACTTTGTGGGGATCTTTTAGCTGACCTGAAGTTGTTTTACCAAGACATTTATCTATCACGACCACGACCTTTTAGCATGTGCTTTTTTTCAAACACATAAAGCAACAAATATTTAACATCGCTAGAAAGCAAAACTCAAATGTAGAACTCTTAACGATAGATAGTCGTGGCATAGTATCGCTCTTGCCTTTGGTTCATGGGTCAAGAACGAGTCAGACAAAACTTTTTGAATTCACTAAGAGAAAAATCTTGAACTTTTCACCCTCCACATTTCCTGTAACATTCCCGCTTAGTTGACATTCTATCTTGGTTGGTCGGAAAGACGGACGGCTAGCCGTGCTCCGAGACCGCTTGAAAAGGCACACACAATGTTATAAATTATGGAGTGGTCACATTTGTTAAAAGTCATTCAGCTGATGTTTACAGAGTTCATTTAAGGTTACAGCAGCAAGCTTTAAGCAAACATGGCACTAGCATTTCAAGTATTTGGCGTAATCATGTATGTGTTTAAGCTAAGTAAATGCATAGTGGCTAAGGAAGAAAACGAAGGAAATAAACAGGTTGTTTAAATTTGCATCAAACATTGAGATATGATTAATGTTCCTGCGTTTTCACCTTTCAACTTGATATATGAATATGCTATTCATAACGATTGCCTATTGCGAATAAGAATGAAGTCCATATATTGTAAAATTTTAAAACAGATTCAATTTATGCAGTCCAAATAGGTTTTTGAAGGTAATAATAATAAAAATGTTTAAGCAAAAGGAAACTTATATTGCACACTATAATTCTTCAATAGCATACATAGAATACAATAATGAATTGGAGATGCAGAAATTATAAATTAAAAGGGATGTAAAAGAAACCTAACCACTTTTGAAGGTTTTGCCTAGGTACATGCACATAGAGTTCTTACAAACCTATTTGTGTGTGACAGAGGCCAATATATCACGGAACCATTTCTTTTTAACAAATGAGATATGGCTCGCAGGTCTGTTTGTCCTCATGGGCTCGTATTTCCAGACGAAGACTAAGCAGTGGACATGCGCACGTTATTTCCTTTGTAAGAACGAGTCGTTCCGTGGCAAATGCACAAAAATACACAGGCAGACATTTGTACAGCGTTAATAATAAAAAACGCATTCCATCATACATACATTGACAATTTTTTTTTATTCTGGCATAACATACATTTGTATCCCAAATAAACATGTGTCCTATCAACAAATTGCATATTTAAACAATAATCGTTTTTCCATAGCATTTATCTGGCTCTAAACCCTGAACAGCAGAAGTAATATATTTTTTTTTACATTTAAATATGTGTTGATATATGGTCATTTGCATTTCAGTCAATTTCATTTTTCTGCTTGGTTTTTTTTCTAACCCCCATTAGAAGTCGCCCTACATTTGTAGGAAATCAGAAGCTTTGGAAATTCAAATTCCTCAGCGATTCATTTCAGTAGAACTCTTTTCTATTTTCTATAGGGTTTTATTTTCAACTGCCAATGTGCAACAAACCACACATTCTGGCTGGACTCCTCCCCCTGTGACGACAAGTTTGAACACGTCAAGACGATTGACAGTTTGATTGACCGTTCTGAGTCGGATAGAATCTATAGAAAATAGAAGCCTGCACTCGGTGTGCTCGTTTCGGCTTCTATTTTCTATAGAAACGTCTACATAGAATCTATCCTATACGTAGTAAATTTGTCACCACAATTCACGGACTTAAAGGGAAGGCAAAATAACTCGGATCACCGTTTTTATTTTATAAAAAACCTGTTAGTTCGAAAGCCTTAGACAGATTTGTAGTGTCAAAGATACACATGTTAAGCCGAAGTTACTTTTTTCTAAACATTAAACATTTTTCTCAATACAATTTCATGCTGATTGCGTGTTTTATTGTATCCCCCAAATGGCGGCTTCCTTTGTGATATTTAAACTGATCATGTTAACATTATCCAAACATGTCAACATTTATGTGTCACAAACATTGAGTTGCTTCTTGTTCTTCGAACATGCCTCAAGCTTGACAAGTATCTCACAAGAGTCGCAGACACAAAAATGAAGTTGTCATGTTGCTAGCACATTTGTTAGATTTATGTAAAGGTTGTGTGTGTGGCACCCGTGTCGTAGTGGTAGAGTCGCCAACTTGTGTCAGCTCTGTCTGCTTAACCTATCGCCGCGTGTGCTCGAGTCCCGTTATTGTCTTCCAGCTGACCTGCGGTGCGCCGTTGGTTCAACTCGGACAATTGACTGTGGGTTGGGTGGGGTGGGGGTCTTCTTCCACCAAAACAGCTGAACGTTAGTATAACGAACATCTTTGATCGCTGAGACGTATTTAAAACATGCGTGTGAAAGACCGACGTAGACCGTGTTGTCGATTGTTGCTCTCGTTGACACATGAAATACATACACATGGCTTTCCATTTCAGAACATCCTCCATCTTGCTCAATATCACTAACATATGAATCAAAATTCTTTGGCTTCTATTGTTGCTATCAGCGTATTGTTTCTGACTGAAGTATACATATGACGTATATAACTGTATACGCATTCCGGAGATATACATGGTTGTTGAGCTAAATACGCTAAAATAGGTGGACAGATTTGCGTCAACAGACCTTGTAGCGCAATCGGTGTCGGCTCCAGGTACCGGAGGCCCCGGGATCGATCTCGAGCCGCGACATATAAAGGTCGTTAATGGTAGTTGTATAGCTCCCTTGCTAACGCTCAAGCAAATATAAGGGTAGTTCCACGACTGGTTGGCCCAGTGTCAGGATAATGTTACAGTGTGTGGTATCATGCCAGGTGTTCACGGCAGGCTATACACAGTGAAGGCAGCATTATATCTGCTTCAAGTGGACACCATCCCCAGATAACTGAAATACTGTTGGTGGGGCGATAAGGACAGTAAACAAACAAACAAACAGTCGCGGCACTTTTATTCTCTCAACGTAAAGAAAACACAATCTTCTCGAGGACAATGTTCACAAACAAACTACGCGTAGTGGTCAGAGGTAATCTTAGACTCCAATTTTATTGTAGTTTTTTAATAAAGTTTTGCTCTTGTGAAAAAAAGAAAGAAAAACACATGTAAAAAATCAGATTATACAAACTGTGACCAAATTGCTTTAAGGTTATTAATAGAATGCTAAAAGTTGAAGATGTAGTTCTGAAAAGATATAATAGAAATAAGTATGTCAGCTAAAGTTGAGAATTATTATTGTTTTGTTTAGTTTTTGTAACTGTTTATTTATTATTCGTTTTATTATTAGTTTTGTTGTGGTTTTTGTTGACATTTACTTTCTTGTCGTCGTGGTCGGTGTTGTGGTTGTTCTCGTCGTAGATGCTGTTTTTTGCTGTAGTCAATTCATTAGACTGCATCCGCAAGCCTTTATAAATATTTGCACTAGAAACATATATTGCCATATGTATAGGATTATGTATTTATTGCGCTTAAAGTTAATTGCCTCCTAAGTGCCTTCTAAGTGCCTTCTAAGTGAATGATATGAGATTAACCACTTGAGAAAAAGTGGAAGAGCTTATAAGGGCAGAGTTATAAGGAAAAAAAGTTAGAACCGGTCAGAGGGAAAAACATTTTAATTATAAAGTCTTGTCACAATTTTCGATCTCCCACCAACAAAGGAAATGACATACATGCATTTTTACATGTTTATTATTTACGCGCCATATATATGCTAAATTATGATCGTTTTATTTTAGTTCTTGTAGCATTAATCAAGATCAACCGAAGCGTCGTGTGTGAAGAAAGGATATTTCAGTAAATGTTATCGAAATACAATGAGCTCAGTCACAAATGGATACTATTTTATTACAAAGACATGTGATATCCGTATAATAAAGATATACTGAAAATTGAAATAAAATGAAGCTTCCAGATTATATCTTATACAGAGGAGCCTTGCTTAAAATTGTTTATCTTCTTTATTTGCTTATTAAAAGCATGAACAAGAGACAGCGTGTACACACAATGTAATTATAATATACAATAATACGATACAGTTGAATAACTTCGTTGTACTTTTCTCTCTGAAAACCTGGCTTATAAAGAGGTCTGGCTGTTGTCTTGTATTATAACTTTCATCTTTCATGTAAATCGCGTAATTTATCTTGCAACTTTTGCCGAAATTGGACTTTTATGGAAACATAAATTACTAGATCATTCCGTCATTCATTGTTAGGATGTTTTCAAACAGTCAGTTGTATGCTCGTGCTCCCGTTTGTGATGTTAATTGGCATGTCATGCATAAATTGTTACGCCTCTTTGTCTAGTATGCCGACTATTATAATACATTTTATTGCATTAAATATGGCTATATACATAATGTAGCTTTAACACATATTGCCACCCATTCATAACGCTTAAAACGATTTGGTTAAAGTTGGAAAATTTTGCATTATTATTTAATATTGCGCAACAAAAGTTAGGTTTTATTGATTTAACAACAGTGATAATTGATTAACATTTTCCCTTGGTCGCTTGATTACATGTTGCTTTTTGGGCGGTGTCGCTTGCGAGAGTTGTGAGAAAGCAGGATTTCGGGAGCACGAAGGACTGACCCTGCATGACCTTGACTACCTGCGGTCAGTATATGCCTGGGTAAAAGTACACAAATATGTATGTCAAAAAGACAACATGTACACGGCAACTGTACACAGGCCTCCTTCGAATGTTAACATTAAAATTTAAAATCTGTTGTAACTAGATTTTCAAGTGATTTGAATGTGTAATGCAGATATATGCAGATTTATGACCGAACAACGCGGCGCAGGAATATCACTCCTTGATTAAAGAGGCAAAAGAAGAGAGAGCAGTTATTTGATCGAGGTTCAACTGGGTATGCATTCTTCTGATTATTTTTTATACAAAAATTACAGAATGAAACAATTCGGTACATTCGTAATGTGAACAGGCGGATGTCGGAGTTATTTAAATCAATACTAATTATTTATTTAAATAATAAAAGCTTATTTACTGCCCATTGCTCCAGGTATTCAGTACCTGAGTACTGGTTCTACCCTGGAAGTGGACAGTCGAGAGGGATTAATATAAGTTAAAAGATCTTGTTTCCCAATCGACTATAAATAAATAGGTTTAAACTAAATCAAATAGTCATGTTTTATTTCACTTTTAATTGCCTATTAAGGCAAATATGCCAGACGTGTCCATACGTTGTATATAGGTGGTACCCGGAAGTATGCTTGTATCAAATACAATTAACAAAACCTACCCCCTCTTTTGGGGAATTTGTTCACAATTTTTGCTTTAATAGATACCTGTGTCAGAGCGAATTCCCAGGATTATGATACCACGTGATCTCAAAAGTAAGTTGTTACGTGGAGTTCTAAAGTTAAAAATTACTATGCAGCGTGGCTCAGTTATGAAATCCATGCATTGTACTGGCTAAATGGTTGCTATGCTCCTCTTTAAACACAAATGTATATCATCAATAAACAACATTTCAAGGGAATTTTTCAGATAATACTGATTTATATGGTTGTCTAAGAAAAGATCTGGTCTAAACTGCAGGATACTACATTTAATACCAATTTACCAATAAAAGGACTGTGATGTCGAACTAATCAGCATGAAGTGTGCATTAAACTGCTACGCGTTGTTTGTTGTACTGACCGTCTTATGTTAATATTTATACTACACAGCGATACGACGCTGCGAACAAGAAAGTCAATTAAAGTACAAAGGTTACAAAAACTCGCCCTTGACAGTATAGTTTAAGTCTCAAACTCGAGCCCTAGTCCCCCTGGACAATCGATTTATACGTCGATCGCCTTGGGAAAGGGTTTCCATGCGTCCCTTTTCATTAAAATTAAAGAAAAAAGATTTCCATAAAGAATAAAAAGATGGTTACTTACCCGTAATACTACATGTACATGTATGATTCTTTTTCTGTTAGTAAATAGTGATGAAAACAATCAGTAGATCGCATAATTATGTCATTCAAAATGTGTTTTTTTTGTGAGATTCGAAATCAATTTTAGCGGAAATACCCATTGCATCTAACAATAGACTAGAAATGAATAACGAGTGATAAAGAATTTCATCACTTTATAGTCTTATATTATAGGTGGTATCCGAAAGTTTGCCTATATCTAACATATGTAACAATATCTGACCTCTGTTTGGGGTGTTTGTATATAAGTTCTGCAGAAAAACTTCATACTTTAATCTAACCTTTAACGATTTTCAACAGTATCTCAATTTTGCGGCAGATAAACTTGGTAATAAACATTTAAAACGTTCATTCTTTTCATATCTATAAATAAGAACGATTGGGATTTCCACTTAATATAGAAATCGACGTCACATGATGACATGGTTGAGCTAAAACTTAAGTGGTTAAGTGGATTTCTTAGTTTAAAAATAGCTTACTGTGCAGCGTGGCTCAGATAGGAAATACATGTTTGTAATGACGACTGTAGCGTTATGGTTCACTTTTTAGACAGGTGTCTGACATCAATAAACGACATTGTGAGAGATCTGTTCAGGTAACAATAGTTTATGAAGATGTTTAATGAAAATATTTTTTTTTTGTTCCAAACTGTCGGATACTACCTTTAAAGCACGGCCGATGAAATGGTTAGATATCAATCCCAATTACACAAAGACAATTAGTTGCTTGCGTTACATATAAGACTGGCGAATCGTCGGATACAACCTTAAAGTGATGAAAGGAACTGATATTACTTAATATGTATCGAAAGCTGCTGATTTGAGTGAACACGTTCTTTTTAGATGTTAAATGGAGCATGTTGATATTTAAATACACCTGGCCGAGATCGTTTATAAGTTGTACAAATACTTTGTTAAAACTCAACGACCTGGAATTACAGCGATAAAAGGTGTATGCACTGCTGCCTTTCTGACCCGAAGAAGTACATGGTTTACATGTCTTCGTTTTTAATTCTTAACTCTTATCAAGTCAACTTTTGTAATTCTTAACTCTTATCAAGTAAACTTTTGTTGGCAAAGTTGCCATTCACATATCGCTACAGCCCAATCAGTATAAGGTGTAGATTCTGATCAGACAGTTTCCTGCATTGATAGTTAAATAGGCTTATAAGGCCAATGGTTTATTTAACGTGTTCTTTTATATCGGTGCCTCTTCGTGACAGTCTAAATAATTGACCATGATAGCTACAAGAACTTTTTAGGTAGCAGCCGACACTTTTGACATTTTTTTCTTTAAATTGTTACCCGAAAAAATCCCGCGAAATGCTGTTTTAACGTCTTATATCTATATGAAAAGTGACATATAATTACATGCTAAAGCAAACAGGTGCCCTCTTAAAATAATCACTAAATTGGCCACATACCATAACAATGTTGTAACAACGTAGTACAATATTTGCCAATACTAGCGTGCGATCGTTGCTTGTAAAAGTAGGCCACGTATGTTGTTAATTGTTTCAATTCAGTTAAAACAATTTTAAGAATGATTTATTGGCGCGTGACAATCTGCGCCAGATTGATATCATGCAAAATATCTGGCACGAAACAAGCCACTGTCTGGCGGATCATCGAACATAGTGCAATACGGACCTGATATAAATATGCTTTATCATCACAAATAAAGGGTTCACACACTATGCTGCAATCACGCGATATAAAATCACTACCCCACATAGATGAAGTTAAATGATAATTGATGGGGATAGGTACATAATGCAACGTATGCGCAAAATGGCGGTAATATGTAAATGTTAGGTGCTTTTTCTTAAAAGGTGGTATCCGACAGTTTAGAACAAAACTGTTTCAGAAACAACCAAATAAATTATTTTGTTAGCTAAAACAATCACACAAAATGCTGTATATTTATGCTCTACATCTATGTAAAAATTGAGGCGTAACACCAGACTAGTCATTACCAATAGGTATTTTCTATCTAAGCCATGCTGGGCAGTTTTAAGCTATTTTAAAACCATTTGCCCACTTTTAAGATCACATTATTGCATCACCCGGCAATACGCTCGGACGTAGGAAGTTATTTATGAGCAGAAATCCCCATCGTGCTTATTTATTGACTTGGACAAAATGAACATTTAAAGCGATTTGTTTCGCGACTTAATAATTGTCTAAGAAAAGAGGAAGTGTTTCAAATTGTCTTCAAATTACTTAAGCCCAACTTTCACAAAATAGAGATACAGTATTGCTATATGTATTTGGTATAGGCAAACTGAATGTTTACCACCTTTAAAATCTTTGGAAGCCACAAGCAGCTGAGCTGAGTGTGGAGTCTTATGGGAGTCAACTGAGCTGCGTGTGGAGTCTTATGGGAGTTACAAGTAGCTGAGCTGAGTGTGGAGTCTTATGGGAGTTACAGGTAGCTGAGTTGAGTATGGAGTCTTATGGGAGTCAACTGAGCTGCGTGTGGAGTCTAATGGGAGTTACAAGTAGCTGAGCTGAGTGTGGAGTCTTATGGGAGTTACAGGTAGCTAAGTTGAGTATGGAGTCTTATGGGAGTCAACTGAGCTGCGTGTGGAGTCTAATGGGAGTTACAAGTAGCTGAGCTGAGTATGGAGTCTTATGGGAGTCAACTGAGCTGTGTGTGGAGTCTTATGGGAGTTAAAAGTAGCTGAGCTGAGTGTGGAGTCTTATGGGAGTTACAGGTAGCTGAGTTGAGTATGGAGTCTTATGGGAGTTACAGGTAGCTGAGTTGAGTATGGAGTCTTATGGGAGTTACAGGTAGCTGAGTTGAGTATAGAGTCTTATGGGAGTCAACT
Source organism: Sinonovacula constricta (assembly GCA_007844125.1). NCBI lineage: Eukaryota > Metazoa > Mollusca > Bivalvia > Cardiida > Solecurtidae > Sinonovacula > Sinonovacula constricta. The sequence goes on from CM017555.1 coordinate 46,972,254, forward strand.
GAGCTGCGTGTGGAGTCTTATGGGAGTTACAAGTAGCTGAGCTAAGTGTGGAGTCTTATGGGAGTCAACTGAGCTGTGTGTGGAGTCTTATGGGAGTTCAAAGTAGCTGAGCTGAGTGTGGAGTCTTATGGGAGTTACAGGTAGCTGAGTTGAGTATGGAGTCTTATGGGAGTCAACTGAGCTGCGTGTGGAGTCTAATGGGAGTTACAAGTAGCTGAGCTGAGTATGGAGTCTTATGGGAGTCAACTGAGCTGTGTGTGGAGTCTTATGGGAGTTAAAAGTAGCTGAGCTGAGTGTGGAGTCTTATGGGAGTTACAGGTAGCTGAGTTGAGTATGGAGTCTTATGGGAGTTACAGGTAGCTGAGTTGAGTATAGTGTCTTATGGGAGTCAACTGAGCTGCGTGTGGAGTCTAATGGGAGTTACAAGTAGCTGAGCTGAGTGTGGAGTCTTATGGGAGTCAACTGAGCTGTGTGTGGAGTCTTATGGGAGATAAAAGTAGCTGAGCTGAGTGTGGAGTGTTATGGGAGACAACTGAGCTGAGTGTGGAGTGTTATGGGAGACAACTGAGCTGAGTGTGGAGTCTTATGGAAGTCAACTGAGCTGAGTGTGGATTGTTAAGTTTGGCCTTAATTTCTGCATAATCTCCACATATTTTAGTATAAGGCGATTTTGAACACTACCTTAATTGTTAGACAGTACTAATTGTGTATAAAATCGCTCTAATGTTTCATTCTTTTCAAATATAAATAATCACGATGTGAATTTCTGCTAAAAGTTGTGTAGCGTGTCTCGGATAGGAAGAACGTGTTTGTAATGACGAGATAAGTGTTGTGCTACATTTTGCCCATAGCAGTAAGATATCAACCAACAGCAATTAACGGGATCTTTTCATGTAAAAGTAATTTATTTACATAGGCAGGGGAAAGAAACTTAGCCCAAACTGTCGGATACCACCTTAAATGCCGCAAAATATTAGAATACACTCTGATTAAGGGTTCGTCCTACTTTTTACCCAATCAGATGCCAGTTTTGTCGTATGATTTCATTGAAGTTCAGCGACACGTTGGCTCGTCTTTTTAAGGACAAAATATCTGCAATAAATACAAAGGAATAAATGTGACTATAGGGCCTACTCATAAATGTTGATAATTAGTCAAAACTCAAAAGCCATATATTGATTTTGTATTTTTGTACGTTAACCCAAATTGACAACGTGCCGCAAATACCTACAGACAAACGTAGCACGGTACATCGTGTACAAGCACCTTGATAGACAGGCATTTGGGGTTGAAATGCGGTTAAATATTATACTACCGAGTTACGGAACTATGTCACTAGAAGATTTAGTAAGCGTCCGAACAATGCCAATAGAGATAGCAATTCGAAGGCAAAAGCAAATAAATAGACATACTTTCTAAGGAAGGATACTGAGGTAATCAGTAACGGGTTTTGTGGGGTCGCTCTTTCTACAGAAAGATAATGAGAAAAATAGTAACGGGTTTTGTGGGGCCGCACTTTCTACAGAAAGTTAATGAGGAAAATAGTAACAGGTTTTGTGGGGCCGCAATTTTGACAGAATGTTAATGAGGAAAATAGAAACCGATTTTGTGGGGCCGCACTTTCTACAGAAACTTAATGAGGAAAATATTAACGGGTTTTGTGGGGCCGCACTTTCGACAGAAAGATCACGAGTAAAAAAGTTACCTATTTTGAGTGGCCGCACTTTCGACAGAAAGATAATGCGGAAAATAGTAAAGGGTTTTGAGGGGCCGCACTTTCTACAGAAAGTTAATGAGGAAAAAAGTAACGGTTTTTGTGGGGCCGCTCTTTCTACAGAAAGTTAATGAGGAAAATAGTAACTGGTTTTTGTGGGGCCGCACTTTTTACAGAAAGTTAATGAGGAAAAAAGTAACGGGTTTTGTGGGGCCGCACTTTCTACAGAAAGTTAATGAGGAAAGTAGTAACGGGTTTTGTGGGGCCGCACTTTATACAGAAAGTTAATGAGGAAATCAGTAAGGGTTTTGTGGGGCCGCACTTTCTACAGAAAGATAATGAGATAAATAGTAACGGGTTTTGTGAGGACGCACTTTCTACATAAAGTTAATGAGAAAAATAGTAACGGGTTTTGTGGGGTCGCACTTTCGACAGAAAGATAATGCGGAAAATAGTAATGGGTTTTGTGGGGTCGCGCTTTCTACAGAAAGTTAATGAGAAAAATAGTAACGGGTTTTGTGGGGTCGCACTATCGACAGAAAGATAATGCGGAAAATAGTAATGGGTTTTGAGGGGCCGCACTTTCGACAGAAAGATAATGCGGAAAATAGTAACGGGTTTTTTGGGGCCGCACTTTCGACAGAAAGATAATGAGGAAAATATTAACCTATTTTGAGGTGCCGCACTTTTGACAGAAAGTTAATGCGGAAAATAGTAACGGGTTTTGAGGGGCCGCACTTTCGACAGAAAGTTAATGAGGAAAATATTAACGGGTTTTGAGGGGCCGCACATTCGACAGAAAGTTAATGAGGAAATCAGTAACGGGTTTTGTGGGGCCGCACTTTCTACAGAAAGTTAATGAGGAAATCAGTAACGGGTTTTGAGGGGCCGCACTTTCTACAGAAAGTTAATGAGGAAAATATTAACGGGTTTTGTGGGGCCGCACTTTCGACAGAAAGTTAATGAAGAAAATAGTAACGGGTTTTGTGGGGCCGCACTTTCGACAGAAAGTTAATGAGGAAAATAGTAACGGGTTTTGTGGGGCCGCACTTTCGACAGAAAGTTAATGAGGAAAATAGTAACGGGTTTTGAGGGGCCGCACTTTCTACAGAAAGTTAATGAGGAAAAAAGTAACGGGTTTTGTGGGGCCGCACTTTCTACACAAAGTTAATGAGGAAAATTGTAACGGGTTTTGTGGGGCCGCTCTTTCGACAGAAAGTTAGTGAGGAAATAAGTAACGGGTTTTGTGGGGCCGCACTTTCTACAGAAAGATAATGAGGAAAATAGTGACGGGTGTTGTGGGGCCGCACTTTCTACAGAAAGTTAATGAGGAAATCAGTTACGGGTTTTGTGGGGCCGCACTTTCTACAGAAAGTTAATGAGGAAATCAGTAACGGGTTTTGAGGGGCCGCACTTTCGACAGAAAGTTAATGAGGAAAATAGTGACGGGTTTTGTGGGGCCGCACTTTCTACAGAAAGTTAATGAGGAAATCAGTAACGGGTTTTGAGGGGCCGCACTTTCTACAGAAAGTTAATGAGGAAAATAGTAACGGGTTTTGTGGAGCCGCACTTTCGACAGAAAGTTAATGAGGAAAATAGTAACGGGTTTTGTGGGGCCGCACTTTCGACAGAAAGTTAATGAGGAAAATAGTAACGGGTTTTGTGGGGCCGCACTTTCGACAGAAAGTTAATGAGGAAAATAGTAACGGGTTTTGTGGAGCCGCACTTTCGACAGAAAGTTAATGAGGAAAGTAGTAACGGGTTTTGTGGGGCCGCACTTTCTACACAAAGTTAATGAGAAAATAAGTAACGGGTTTTGTGGGGCCGCACTTTCGACAGAAAGATGTTGAGGAAATCCGTAGCGGATTTGCAGGGGCACACATTCTACAGAAAGATAATAAGAAAATCAGCAGCCGATTTAGAGGGGGCGCGGCTATTACATGGCAGTCCTGCCCTCTTCTGACCGAGCCATTGAGTCTTGGTACATTGCGATTGAAACGCTTTTATTAGTTAAGTTCAATCAAAGACGTCCCGAATGATAGAACTATCGCTTTTGCTTTTTGTCAGTCTTTGGCGCCATATATTTTTTTGTTTTGATTTGTTCGATACTTATTACATTTTTGCGGACCTATGACTTAAAATGCGGTCAGTAGATTGAGACAGTGACCTTAGTTATTGATATCCGTTTTTGCGTGTGTGCGTGTGCGAGGTGGAGAGATTTTAGATTAGTGAATTGGGTCGGTTTGTTGGTGTTACTATTTTAGGACACGTGATGTACACTGCAAACTGCACGTCCAGATTCTCAGCTCAGCTTAGCTCGGAAAAACTTGCCATATGAATGCCCTTGAAATGAACGAAATGCAAAACATGCAGTCGCATACAGATGACCTGAACAAAAATGCACAGAAGGTTATCCTACGCATACAAAAAGATGTTTAAGTTAGTAATGTAGTCCTTCGTAGGTGATACACTACATACACTGCTTAATCGTTAGATTTTCTTGTTGTTAAATTAATGTTTTTGCTGTTGCTTCTGTTGTTACAGAATTAGAAGTCGTCGTTGTTGTAGTTGTTTCTGTAGTTTTCTTGCGTATAATACCATTAGTTATTTGAGGGGCATTTATCATGTTGTTATTACTACCGTTGCTATTGATAAGGGTTGTGTTCCTTATTTTATTGTTGCTGCCAAAATTGTAGCTGTCGTTGTAATTGATGTTGTTGGTAGCATTGTAGAATCTTTTGTTGTTAATGTTACTTATGTTTTGTTGTAGAAAACATGTTCCGTTTGTCACAGTAGACAAGGAATAATCAGAATTCGATTCCGTGCCGAGAATCCATAGTATTTAAAGGTGGTGTCCGACAGTTTGCCTATATCTAATACATGTAACAATATCTTACCTCTGCTTTGGAGAAGCGGGGCATAACTTCTGCATTATCTCACAATTTAGTTCTTAGTAAAGACGATTTTGAAATCTACCTATATTGTTAGACAGTTCCAAACATGAAAAGTTTTATTTATTTAAACTTTACAAAAAGGTATGATGGGGATTTCTGTTAAAATAGAAACCGACGTCAGAGCGGATTACTCGATGTAGGTATAAGGGGATCTTAAAAGTAAGTTGTCACGTGGTTTTCTTAGTTGAAAGCATAACTAACTGTGCAGCGTGGTTCAGGAAAGACGAATTTGTAATGATGACTTCTCGATAGCTTATTGAGAATCAGTTTATTGACTTTATTTACATATTACTTGACTTTCCCCTTCCTGGGAAGAACCAGCGTCCTATAGTTGTAGTATTTCTCTAAATCAAGCCACAGCAGATAGTCCCTGTTAACATCTAGTGCCAAGTTTTGTCTCGAACACATGACCACTAATCCCCAGTCCACGCCCTTAGTCACTGAACCAGACACTTTGTTCTCCAAGATACATTTGCATAAGCTCGGCGAATTATGGTAGTTTGTTCGATGCCAAACTAAAAACTTTATTTTACAAAATTGAAGATTTTAATTGAAACTGTGAAACCTTTATTCTTTGATATACCTCCGGTCTAATACACATCTTCATAATACAACACTAAATGCAAAAAGCTTTGTCAAATGGCCAAACTCATACGACAGAAATGTTGGGCGATGTGCTTCAAATTAATTTATCATCTAACTAAAAAGGCGCTATGCGTCGACTTGAGTCTGTGAGATACCAGTAGATACCATTTATTGTCACTAGGATCAAATATCTATATAACATTGTCGAACATCGGTTTATTGTCAAGCGCCAGTCAATTGGCTGACAGATGCTTTTGTTGCGGTCGTGCTGTTTATACGCCACACCGTCAGCAAACATTTGAATCTACAACCGATTTTTATAACGCCGGCTCAGATAACTCCTTTCAACAGTCCGTATTTTAATATAAGCTATTCTATATGTTGATTGGGTTTCTTGCGGTTAATATACCCATACGCAAACATTAGAGCGAGAATTGTTGTATATGCATGTTTTAGTTTTAATCAAATTTATTTCAAATTAGTTCAAATATCTGTAATGATTAAAGATTAATATTATGCTGAAATCCGACTTATTGCTGTTCTTTTTTGGCGCGTCGTTCGTGTTGTTGATGTCGTCGCCGTCGTTGTTTGAAAGCGATTTCAAATGAGAAACTAAGCAGAGTAAATGGTGTGGCCTTGATATTAAGTCGTTCAAAACTGGTCAGTACAATTTTAAAAAATACAAATTAAACATCATTTCGTCTTTACATATTTACGAATAAAAGGGATGAGTTGGAACAATAACATCAAAGAAAAACTGCTGCATTGATGTATTAATTTAAAAAAAGACAAATGGCCAAATGATTAAAGACCATTTGCGTATGCATAAGGTACCATAAAGAAATTAACATTAAGGTTCAACGAACACGATTAAAGAGTCATTATTCATGATTAAAATTAATGTTTCATATCTGAAACTAAGATTTGGGCCATGTTTAATATTGCAGTACAAGAATGATCTGACTTTTAAATGTCCAGTTGGTTCATATGTCAAAAAAGATAATAATATATACATATATAAAATGTAAATTGTTCCATAAGGAGCTGTATCAATTCTATTTTTAACTCAAATTTTCATTTTTCAATCAAACAATTGTTTTTGTTTAACACTTGAAAAATGCAATTTGTCGAAAATTCAGGTGTGAACGTTTATAGAAAAAATATAAAACAGTGTACCTCCGTATTTTACGCGTTCTTATGGTTATTGCTAGATTCGCATATTCGAGGCTCTCAATTCGAAACCCGCATGCTGCCTCTTTATAGTTTTATTTTTTCATGTTTAGTAGAAATAATGAGTTTGTTAACTAAATTTTTGTTGTTGTTTGTTTTACAAAAATATAAAATATCTTGTCATTTTTGTAAATGTTCAAAGTCTATTAACATGAAGACAATCCGGAGGTAAGGACCTTTAATGTGCTTTAACATTTTAATTAACTTCTTTATTACCTCTGAATAAACATGTGTCATTGTTAAACGTGTGTACGCGAGTGACACTGACAAGGGTTGCGATGGTCATCGTAAATTATGCGATTGGCCAATAAAAAAGATAAAGCAATCATTAAATCAAATGACACCCCTGATGATCAATTGTCGGAAAAAGCATTAAGCAAATATTACTGTGTATTGTTTCTTACGGACCACCGGTGAGCTATCATGGCGGCGCATCTGACCGGTGTTCGTATATTCCTGACCACACAGAAAGAAATCTTATCTGCTTGTCTAAGAGTGTATTATATGATTTACGTTTCTGACATTTCTGGGTGCTTTTGTTCAATGGAAGTCTTCTAACAAAGGCCAAAAGCCAAACACATTCATATACGCCACATAAATTTAAACGGAAGTCAGTAAAATGATGACCTATATTTGTGTTTGCGTGCTTTATGGAGTCCTTATTGGAATTTTAGTTCCATATTTGGTCTCTTTTCGTCCATTCATCGGATGATGTATATGGAAATAAGTGAACAAATGATGAAAGCATAACGATTAACTATCAATGCGCCATTCAAAACAAGAATTTATTCTAACATTAACTCAAAATGTCTTAACCGTTTCGGACAGTTCCATCTTGGAAGGCATATATGCACTATTCTTTATTATTGACAATTTTCTAATTAGTATTCCTGACTATTTTCAGACACAATGAATTAAAGATAAACGTATTTCGTTTGTTTGTTGTTGTTGTTTTGCGTTTTTTATTACATCACACTGACACGACAGTGGTCATACTGACGACGTCCAGCTAATTACTAATTGATAGGAGACCCCAAGCATATGTCTGTGTAGAACAACTGGCGCACCGCATATCTGCTGAAAGACCTCCTCAAATGAGTTCTCGCCGCGATCGGGACTCAAACCCACGCAGTAAGGCAGTGAAGGAGTTACCACATGGCGACTCCTACTGCTCGGTCTGAGCTCGCCAGAGTAGTGTGTTCTGCAGATATAGTTACTAACATCCGTACTTTGTTATCTTCATTATTTTGTTCAATTGTTATGCAGTGACACATACCAAAACATCGTGTTTCAGGCGACAATAGTATGCACAGAGAACTACACGTCGTTGGTATACGTTTTATAATATTTTAACAACACTTTGTACTTGTTGCCGTTTGACCACCACCGGTACATTCGGTTTAAATTAATGCATACCACACCTTCAAGGTCAAACCTATCCAAAATGTAAATACGAACAAATATACAACCTTACGAATGTTCATAGTGTGACATGAGTATGTAATTTACGTGTTCATAATGATAAAAAGTTACGTCAAATTTCTACACAGATGGAAGATTTTGCCTTGAAGCCGGTGTTTTTACTCTTTTTTGTTTAGAGCAAATTCACCAGACTTTGGCAAATAAAATAAAAAAGAATTTCTCAACCAGCTATTCCATCCCATTAGAAATTGGCTGATATGCATAATTTGCTCTGATTCTTTAGCAACACACACATTTTTCTTTCTTTGAAATTGTTTGTAGAAAATCTTATAATTTGTATGCCTTATTTATGGTGTTATTGTATAGCGTGAACAGGGCTGAGTTCAGATTTACTTTTACAAGTTAGACATGTCCCAAGTTACGACGGTAATGACCTAAATATAGCTCCGACAAACATATCGCTTACGCCGCGCCGTTCTGGTTGTCTCTGTCGCCTTACAGGTAGTATCCGACGTAGAATCAGACGATTTGCCCTTATTAATTTTATCTGACGTAGAGTCTGACGATTTGCCCTTGTTAATTTTATCCGACGTAGAATCAGACGATTTGCCCTTATTAATTTTATCCGACGTAGAATCCGACGTTTGGCCCTTGCCAATTTTATCCGACGTAGAAGACGACGATTCGCCCTTATTAATTTTATCTGATGTAGAATCCGACGATTCGCCCATATTAATTTTTAAAAGCAATAGAATATGATTGTATGGGAATGATAACTATCTAACAAACGACACGCTCAAACAGCCTGATAACCATTTACCGTTTGTTTGTGTTTTTTTACAATAAAAAATCTTCATAACGTGTTCGTTATTTGGTGTTAATTACTTACCCTATATACATTGCACAAGCGTAAATAAACGTGCAAGGAATCTGAACAAAAACAACATCCCTTTAAACGAGGCCTCGATTTTAGAAAGAAGTCATCGATGAATTCGACCCATGCCAGACAAAGAATTTGCAAAGAAATAACCTAACATCAGGTGTCAAAAATCATTTACCATGATATGTTAGTTTAACTCTTCGTCTGCTGCGCAATGAGTGATCAGGCTTGGGCAAATAAAGTAGATCCAGATCAGCCAACTTATAGTCGTCTGATGCAACGCTGCACTATTGGAAGATTTGCCTTTATCCATAAGACCCGATGCCTATCATCAATACGTAAGCAGTTGAGGAAGAATTTACTTAAAATTGATATTTTTAAATTACGAATGACAAAGGGGAATGACATTCTTGTTCGTCTTTTCATGACATTGTCTGCAAATACTCACTTACAGTCGCTTATTAGTGTATATGTACCTCACAGGGTATTTGTTTGGACAAAAAAGGAGCCTAAACAAACGAAGAATTCTTTACCGTCTTTAAATACCTAGGTCTGTGTAGTAGTTTGAAGTATCACTTGAAAACGAGTCAGCCACTTAAAACGACTTTTTTTGCACAAGGGTTCGTATTCTTGATCGATATTCTGTTTGCTTTATAGCGTTCCTATGCACCAATCGTTCGACACATACTGTTGTATTAGTATTTGTTTGCATGTGTGATAATGCTATTCAAAAACGAATAGACTTACCACAGGTAAAATGTTTTATACATAAAATAAACACATACTTGTTATCAATAAATAAGGTGTGTCATAATTTGACATTGATATAAGTTATTGGATACTTGATAATTATAGCTTCCCAGCGTACCCTCTACGAGTATTTGAATTCAGCTTAATATATTTTAATTAATTTAAGACACATGGCCCATTAATTGGAATTTTGATCAAAATTTATTCTTGATATGGATAAGAGTGCCGTATTACTGCAGACAGTGTAAGTTTAAAAAAAGAAGATACAATTTTTGCAGGAGTGTATTTGTATCATTTATAAATTAAATTCGCTGACATCATTGACAGGTGGTATACGACAGTTTGGATCCAATTTTTTCTTGCTCTCAAACAACCAAATTATTTGTTGTTTCCTTGAACTATCCTTCGTAATGTTATTTTTATGCCCTACATCTACGTGAAAAGTGAAACATAACACACCACTCATCATTATAAATGTGTATTTTTATTTATCATAGCCATGCTTCATAGTGAGCTATATTTAAACGAAGAAAACCACGAAGACCTCTTACCTTTTAGTTAGAAATTATGTCATCATCCGGGTAATTCGCTCTGACTTCGGTATCTATTTGTAGCAGAAGTATTGATCGTTCTTGATACAGATTTGGAAAAAATGAACATTTACAGCGGGTTTTCGCGATTTGTAAAGTCTTACAATTGATAAAAAATATCATCTTTACCTATACCTATGTTTATACAAACATAATGCCAGAATTTCTATAAAATAGGTGAGATAGTTTGTCATGAGTTTGTAAACCGTTTGTTTGTAAACTTGTGTAGGCAAACTGTTGGCTACAACCTTTAATGCTTGATAGCTTATCATTATTTATAGCACACTCTTATACATTCGAGTGTACGATACAGATTATGTAATATCAATAAGCATAATTATCGTGCATATGAACAATAAAAAAATTGTCCGTAGCAGCATATTTCAACAGTAGGTCAAGTACATGGTAAGACCCGATAATGCTGATCTAGGACTCACACAGTTTCGGGACAGGCTATAATAGCATTAGCTCATATTACAGGCGGTATCCAACTGTTTGCCCACATCTACTACATTTAACAACAACTTACCTATATCCTGGGAAATCTGCATCATTAATTTATACGTTTAAAATAAAGGCTGTTGATAACACAAGCTCTATTAGTAGAAAGTTTTAATTAGAAAATATATATCTTTAATTTTTTTTTCCAAATCAATAAATAAGCATGATAGAGATTTCAGGTAAAATAGATATCGACGGCAGAGCTGATTGCCCGGATGATCATGTAACGTGAGTGAAAATTAAGTGGTCACGTGGTTTTCTAAGTTTAAAAACAGCTGACTGCGCAACCAGGCACCGATTTGAATGATACATTTTTGTAATGCCAAGTTGGGTGTTATGCAAAACTTTTTTATGGATGTAAGGTACCAGTAAGCAGGATTTCTCGGGATCTTTTTCATGTTACAATCATTTTTGTTTGAGGAAAATAAAATCTGAACTGTCGGTCAGCACCTTCAAATGGACATAGTCACAGTTTTGCATAGATACACCACACATCAAACCACATGGGCACAGTTTTGCATTGATAAAGGGCACATAAAACCACAAGGTCACAGTTTTGCATGCATACATACATGGCACATAAAACCACATGGTCACAGTTTTGCATTGATAAAGGGCACATAAAACCACAAGGTCACAGTTTTGCATGCATACATACATGGCACATAAAACCACATGGTCACAGCACATGGTCACAGTGTTGCATAAATACACGACACATAAAACCACATGGTCACAGTTTTGCATATATACACGACACATAAAACCACATAGTCGCAGTTTTGCATAGATACACGACACATAAGACCACAAGGTCATAGTTTTGCATAGATGCATGACACATAAAATCACAAGGTTGCAGTTTTGCATAGATGCACGACACATAAAACCACATGGTCACAGTTTTGCATAGATACATGGGACATAAAACCACAAGGTTACAGTTTTGTATATATACATTGCACATAAAACCACATGGTCACAGCACATAGTCACAGTTTTACATTGATACACGACACATAAAACCACATGGTCACAGTTTTGCATAGATACACGACACATAAAACCACAAGGTTACAGTTTTGCATATATACATTGCACATAAAACCACATGGTCACAGCACATAGTCACAGTTTTACATCGATACACGACACATAAAACCACAAGGTCACAGTTTTGCATAGATACACGACACATAAAACCACAAGGTTACAATTTTGCATAGATACATGACACATAAAACCACATGGTCACAGTTTTGCATGGATACACGACACATAAAACCACATGGTCACAGTTTTGCATGGATACATGACACATAAAACCACATGGTCACAGTTTTGCATAGATACATGACACATAAAACACATGCCCACAGTTTTGCAAAGATACATGGCACTTAAAACACATGGTCACCATTTTGCATAGATACACGACACATAAAACCACAATTTCACAGTTTTGCACAAATGCATAACACATAAAACTACATGGTCACAGGTTTGCATAGATATATAACACATAAAACACATGGCCACGGTTTTGCATAGATACACGACACATAAAACACATGGTCACAGTTTTGCAAATATATATGACACACAAAACACATGGCCACGGTTTTGCATAGATACACGACACATAAAACACATGGTCACAGTTAGGCATAGAGACATTAAACATAAACCACATGGTCACAGTTTTGTGTAGATTTATGACTCTTTGAACAACTTGATTCGCACGTTTATATGTACTTTAATTATCATATCATCGTCACTTTCGAGCAAGCATTCAGCGCATTGTTTTTGCAAATATTCGCTTCGATACTAAGTTTTAAGCTCAAAATGCAGAACATGGTGAAAAGCGCCGTGTTGTTTTTGAATCTTCCATAATATTTTATTCCATTATTAATTGTGATTCTCTCATCCTACTATTTAATTCCATTATAAATTGTGATTCTCTCATCAAACTATTTAATTCCATTATTAAATGTGATTCTCTCATCATTCTATTTAATTCCATTATAAATTGTGATTCTCTCATCATAGTATTTTGTTCGATTATTAATAATGGTTCAACAAAGCCTTTCGTTTTGAAATTAAACAAAATATGCAAGCTTTACCAAAGGTGACCATACGCTTTAGCAACAATTGTCTCGAATTAAAACAACATTGCCTCGTCGACCTCCTGATATATTCGTGCAAGTAGTTAAATAGAAAACAACAACACACAAGTCACAAACTGACAAAAAAAAAATTCAACTATCCACCCAAACATCAAAACAACTACATCATCATGACAGCACTATTACAAGCCGTATCATTTTTTAATTGAAATCATTTGAGTCGAAAGTAAGAGATATCCAAGTGTAGTGACGAGTTAATTGAATTGATGTTGTAATTCGAAGAGTCTTCTTTTTTTTTATTACGTAGCGTATAAAATGACATTGGGCGATATACATGCCCTTAAATACTGATATCACAGTGTTTACGAAATGCGAATCAAACGCGAAAGGCGATGTTTAAAAGACATTTTCTGAACAATGGTTGTGAACGCTGGTTTTTATAGGGTTAGGATTTCGTTACCTTTGACACGAATTTAAAGATGAGTAAAAGCATAACTAAGATAAAGTTTTATGTTGTTGTTGTTTTTGTTGTTGTTTTTTTCTGTTGTAGTTTTTTTTTGTTCATTACACCAGCGAAAAGAAACTATTATTGCGTTTATGGTATGAAAAATAAATTAAAATTAAAATAATGTGCTTCACGTTTAATTATGAAATGCACATGTAATTTTGTTGTTATCTTTTGCTGAAATAACTGGATTAAAATGCGATTGTTTTATCTGTATTAATGCAAACTATTTTTTTATAACTGTTCAATCGGGCTTTTACTCTATTATATCAATATATATATCAAGTTATATAATTATATATTTTGACTTATATATTATCAACTTTCATCAATTCGTACTAAAATAAAAGTGTCAGTATAAACTTCAGCAAATTACAAGCACAAAAATCCTGATTTAGCATTTCTTTTCTCCTCACAACAGAGTTATTAGTAAAGTTGGGTGTATAAATAGTTGCTTTATCTTAACGCTGTCCACTTACCTATTGACCGCTATCTGTCCAAATGATAGTGGACAATGTCCGTGATAGCATGGCCACCTGTCCGCGTCCAGGCAGATCCACTGCGGCATCTGCGACCCGATTAGGTCATACATGTATGTTGGTAATAGATGATAATAAATGGCCATTTGGAAGATACCCAGGTCAAGATGTTAACTCCAAGTCCGTTAAGGTTAATAATTTGATCAATCTGGATGAAATTTGGACAAATAGAGTACATCTAGACGCGAATGTTCCTGCGTGGGGCTGCAGTATTTGCAACCCTATAAGGCAAATTACCCAATACGAAATAAAGATACGTATTTATAGTCTACTAAAAGTCAATTATTACAACTTGTTTGACCGAATGAATAAATAGCGAAAGAAAAATTAAAATATAGCAAATTATTTAGCTATTATTTTGGAACATGGAACTTAAAGTTACCTCCAGTAATATAAAGTCAGTCGGTACTGGTTACTTTATAACTTCACATGCGGAGAACTGATCAAATAATTTGTCGTGCATACGCCATATTAATTAACTGGGAATGTGGGAATATTATATATAATACTATAATATAGTAAAATATATACTTGGTAAAATGCATTTTTGTGCATTACTGAAAAACTTGCGAATAACCAAGCCTTAAAACAAAATAAGAGAAAAAAAAACAAGAAAAAAGAAAACAACAAAAAAGAAACAATAGCCCCCCCCCCTCCCCCCTTAATTGACAAACAAACAGAATGTGGATACAATAAAGTAAGTTAGGTTACCCTCCAAAAACCATTCCTTTGCATAATTGGTTTACTTGTCATGGTAACTGTTAATTAACATATTAAAGGTATTTATGTCGCCCCAATATTACAATTACTATGCATTGTTATATATCTCTAAGTCAGCCCAAGATACAATTACTAAAACAATCGAATAACTTAGCAAGCTTTCGAATAAACAAAGCTCTTTATATACGTTAATATATGACAAACGTATAAATAATAAACAAGCTTACACGTACATGTGCAACTTGCATTTTTAACCATTATGCATTTGTCCATATCTGATAAATAGTTTGTTTTCTAATATGATTAATTATTGCTTGGAATCGATATTTCTTCCGAAAAACATGTCTTTCTCCTTGATGTTGGCTTAACGAATTTGGCGCGACTTGAAACAAATTGCTAAGCATGTATACAAGTTCCTGGGTAGACAAATTTGCATTCATCTTTACACACCTGTTTTCGACAAAGCACATGTCGGGATGGTCATAAGTTGATAATAAATAGCGGTGTTCGGGGCTCGGGGAGTATTTCATCTGCATTCGCTTGGTACGTTGAACCAGAGAATTTGGATGTCACTGTTCAGTAATCTCTGTAGTCCGTCATTATTATCCACGACAAAGGCGAATGGATATAGTTTGGGTGTAGTCCGTTTGACTGTTCGTCCGTGAGACCGTCCGGACGAAGCCTCACACGGTAAAAGGTCACAGAAGAATAGATGCATATGCACTTGCAATGTTGTAGGTCAAAGGTCATGGTCACACTGCAAGATCAAATGTCAAGTACCTGCAAATGAGGGACAGTGCGCAGAAAGTAATTGTAACGAGAGGATTTATGTAACATCAAACAATCAGGTCATAAGAGAGTGAATATGCAGGTGCATTTTGAACTTGCGATAGAGAATATGTTTAGGTCACGCTGCAAGGTCAAATGGCAAATTTACAGCAGTTCAGAAACATTTCATAGAATCTGAATTATATCAAGAGGATTTAATGTAACATCCCAAATTTCTTGATTATAAGGAGTTTGTATGCATGTGCGCCGACCATGCCGTAAAAAGGTCAAGGTCACTGTCAAAATGTGTCATTGGACAGAAATCGTTGAATATACTTCTTGCTTGGCAACATATCTTATTATACCGCCAATAACAGACCTAGGCGACCGAGGACACTGACTTCTGGAGGTTTAACTGCTTAATAAAGTTTGCACTGTTTCGTTGCATGTTCATAACTTGTATGAGTCTTCACTTCTCGTACTTTAAGCGGCCTGGCCACAGCTGGACGTGAGTAAAAGACGCAGAGAGCAGAGAGCCACACAATCCGCACTTCTATATTATTCAAACTATTGTCTCACTATCAATCCAATCAGTGTACAGTTAAGGCAGACATATACACATGACGTATATGAACGCATGCATAGTTCGAAGCTATATTATAGATTTAGAAAGGTTTGTTTGTTTGTTTGTTTAGGCAAAACTAAAACTAAAACATGCAACTTTGGCCAAAGATGAACCACTGCATCAATTATTTTCAGAGACTTAGGCATCAGACATTTTGGAAAAAAGATCAATTCTCTAACAAATAAATTATTGTTATCTGAACAGATCCGACAAAATGCCGTTTATTGATGTCTGCATCTATTTGAAAAAGAAAACATAACACTCCAATCGTCATAACAAACATGTATTTCCTATCTCTAAGCCACGCTAAACAGTTAGCTAATTTTTAAACTAAGAAAACCACGTAACCTCTTTAGATCACGTTATATCATTATCCGGGTAATCCGCTTTGCGGACGATGATTACTTTTTTAGCAGAAATCCTATTAGCGCTTTTTAAAAAAATTGGAAATAATGAACATTTAGAGTGAATTCTTCAGCGAGTAATAATGTCAATTAAGATCATGTTCATCCTCGACATAGCTTATACCAAAATATGAGTTTCTGTAGCAATTATGGACAGCAACTCAAAACCGATGCCACATATCGTTCCATATGCTAGATACATTGTATACAGACAAACTGCCGCATGCCACCTTTCAAAGATGATGCGTTTCGTTAACTGGATCGCAAACAATTTAATAACAGTTTTATAAATGACGTCATTTGAAGACAGTGGGTACATTTGCGGTTTTTAACAACGTAAACCAGGATTTTAAATCACTCTTCAATGCGCTTAAAACACACTTATATATTTCATTTTTCCCCGACTGCACTCATTTCTTATCGGTTATTTCAATACAAGTTTGCAAACCGGAATTTGATGTTTGCTGTAGCGAATGAAAAACAAATCTCGAGAACAAAAATCTGAACATTTAACCATGAATATATCATTTTCTCTTTTCTACGCTTGTTATATAATATACGAACATTCGTAGTCGCACCTGTTGGTGTGAACCAACAAGAGTACATGTCACACTTGACTGTCCCGGATGATGGAATGGTCCCATAAGTTAGACTAGTTGGCCAAATGTCCACACGCCCTAGCCCCCAGAATCCTCTCCCATCTCACATACCTAGGACCCCATCTTAGTTTCTCCTTAACATCAAGAGATAAATGACCATCGCATATGATACTTGATGTCGCAAACTTTGAGCATTCTTCTGCCCCTCTGTCTTCTTTTGATGTTGGCAAGCTTTGGGAGTAGTGCTCTTGAATGGTACATTATACATCATACACACCCTGTACAAATATGTGTGAAGTATTGCAAAGCATTTCTAGAACTGAGGTAAAATATTTTGTCGTCGCAGACTCTTGTGCTGATAGCATACAACTTAGATGGAGGTGTTGCTGTC
Organism: Sinonovacula constricta; assembly: GCA_007844125.1. NCBI lineage: Eukaryota > Metazoa > Mollusca > Bivalvia > Cardiida > Solecurtidae > Sinonovacula > Sinonovacula constricta. The sequence continues at coordinate 46,989,557 of CM017555.1, forward strand.
ATATAAGTGTCAGCAATGCTGACAATATTGTAATTTGAAGTGTTTAGTTTTTAAGTGTCTTACCTTAAAGGTGGTATACGACAGTTTGGACCCCGTGTGTTTCTCTCAATCATTCAAATAAATTATTGTTACATGAAAAGATCCCGTTGATTGCTGCTTATTGATGTAATACATCTAACAGACATTTGAAGCATAACACTCCCTTCGTCATTACGAACATCTTTTTTTCCTATCTGAGCCACGCTGCACAGTTAGAAATTTTCAAACTAAGCAAACCACGTGGCCACTTACTTTAAAGATCACGGGTAATATGCTGTGACGTTGATATCTAATTAAGCAGAAATCGAGCTTATTAATAGATTTGGAAAGAAATGGCAGAGCGATTTTTAAAGATTTTACTGTCTAACAGCTGCGGTGTTGTTCTGGCCTGTCTTTGCTTAGACTTAAGAATGAGTTTATGTGGAAGTTATGCCAAAAACGGGCACAATATATTGTTAAATGCCTTTGATATAGGCAAACTGTCAAATACCACCTTTAAACCAATTTATTTACAGTCGATTAAGTTATATCAAGTTACATTAATTCCCCTAGACTGCCCACTTCCTGGTTAGCTTGAGCAATGTGCAGTAAATAGTAAATCTTACTTATAGACCAACATCTAAAATGAAACAATGGGATAGAATGACATAGTCGAAAGTCATGGTGTTTGATCTAAATATAACACCATTTGGAAAAAAACATGGATTAATCTGCCAACAAACTATTTTTGTTGGCCTCAGTTTTGCTTCACTTTAGCTAATGCTTACTACTTACATCTTTTTTAGAACTCTGTCCACCTGGTTTACCCTCCTGCTTATATATAAATTGTTATCAAAATCTTTTTGCAGTCCGCTAATTAGCTCTGTCTTTATTTAAAACATATTTGGACGTCGTGAGTTTTTGACACAAAGAGGTGCTGAAAGCAAAAACAAAACAAAAAACACAAAAAAACACAATAACATCAAAAACATAAAAAAAAACAATATAAAAACGTGACAGTATGTTTAATTGGTCACACAGTTACATAGCAAACAATTAGCGCAGTTACGTGATGTCGGAGCCACACAAGTGGTATAATAACTCCATATATTCATACATGATACATATAAATGGTATCATTTACAGTTGCTATATTACCTAGATGTCACACTTAATTTGATGTGACAGGAGACAGACTCCCGTAAGTGTGGGTAAACTGTCAAATATACTGCCATCTTGATACAGGTGCGGACTAATCTCTGTGTTCAAGTGGCAAGAGTTTTTGTTTCGATATTTTAGCGTCCTGTCGACAATCTATCAGCCATGTAGAGATAAACTTCTCTAATAGCAACAAAAAGTGGTGTGTGTGGGAACGCATTTTTGGGTCTGAATGCAATATGAGGTAGTGCACTATGTGGTCCAACCCCAATGCGACGGACATCAACGTGGATTGATTCCCCCAGAGCGCTGTCTGCAGTTGGGTAGCACGTAATCATGACATGATAGCACACTTCGTCCCACAAAACGGAATATAAGTTAGCCAGCACTAACACTACCCGTACCAGCGTTAGTCTGAAAACTTAACCCATGTCATTTTAGGACTTTCAAGTCCTGAATGCATTGCTAAGGATTGAACCTGGAACCATCCTTACGTAGGACCTAAGGTATAGAGACCGTATAACCTATTAAAATATAGTTAATAACAGCCTTATTGTTCACTGATCCGTAGTACTTATTTCTTGACGGGCTTAGCTAAATGATTTTAGAACATGATGACACGTTATCTATTGCAAAATGCGAATAAGGTCGTGTCGTTGACCGATTCATGGAAAAATACTCGGAGCTACTAGTATTACTGGTTGTCTTTTTTTCAATCACATGTTTGTTTACATACAGGTATATATAAATAAAAAATCTTAATACAAACAAAACACCCACGATTTGTTAAGAGGTGGACAAAAGAAAAGAGTATATCTGTAGATCCGCGAATGCCCAAAAGAGTGGGACTTAGTAATTTGAGTTCATATATATTTAAAGTGCGTTGATCCGGAGAAACATTACGTGTTGATGACCTAGCTTCCCCTATCATGTCCCAATGAATACACACCCGTATAAATTATTCACAAATTTGATCGCGATATCTGATATCAAATATTTAATCTGATTTCTTGCTGATAACAACTCTTAACCACACATACGAGGTAAGAAAATGGTCATTAATCAATTTCGAATGCGTGTTAGTCCATCCGAAAATATAATTGTCCAACAAAAATGTCACGTGGTTAAAAACTGACTTTAATCGTTATAAAAAAGCGTTTTTCTATTTACATATCTATCGTTTGACATACAAAAACGATCTATAATAAGAAAAATGATCCGGTCTTGTTGGTTTTGTATGTTTACCTGAACTTTCCACCAAGCATCATTTGACGATCCACGTGGTTGTAATTATGGAAGAACTTCACGAAAGATGCTCATTGAAAAAGAAAAAAAAATATCAATAACATCTACAGTTAAAACGGATTATAAGTTAGGCATTGTCCGTTATTCTTACAAAACGTCCATGCATCCAGATTCATTTATCTAAAGGTAATCAGTTAATGGGTTGTCATGACATCTCACCCGATTATAGATAACCACAATTAATGCAGGTAAGGGTGGCCCTGGGTTCGATACCGGGCTGCGACATACCGAAGTCGTTAAAATTGGTAGTGGAATAGCTCCCTTGCTAACGCTCAAGCAAATATCAGTCACAACTGGTTTGCCCGGTGTTAGTATAATATGACTGGGTGTGATATCATGCCAGGTGTTCACGGCATGATATACACAGTGAAGACAGCACTATATCTGCTTCAAGTGGACACCGTCTCCAGATATCTGAAATACTGTTGGTGGGACGATAAACTTTATAAACAAACAAACAAACAAATTAATGCAAATTTAGATATGCTCAGACCAAATCATAGAACAACGTTTACTTTCACTGTACGTCTTTAAAGTATAAAAACTCATATTTGAAGGACTTTTTTCATTTTATCGTATTTACTTGTTTTAAGACTGTTTTTCCATTCGGAATTCCTCCTCTGCTGCTTTGAATGTCATCATTATACCCTGCATTCTCACTAACAGTACATTTTACAAACAAGTAATTGCAAAGACTTCGTATGTATTGCAAGCAAATATGCTTCAAACATTTAAAAGTCTGATTAGACTGTTCCCAGTTTGACGCTTGACGCTACTGACCCAAGTCTGACCAATTCGCGCTAATTAAATTAATAATTATTATAACTTAATATTCATTTGAGTGTCAATGTTCTTGCAAAGTCCACTTAAGTTATAACATTGTTCCAAAAGCTAAATAGTTACATAGTCCTTTGAGTGTTAATGTACTTATGTCAGTAACTTTGTTCCAAAAATGTATGCACCTATAAAATTTTACTTACTCTGCGAGCTCATTATACATTCAGATATCACGCCCACACTTTAAATGCACATCAACACTACAATAAACTATTTATCCTGCATCTCGTTGTCATGAATAAACGCCCAAATTCATCCAGTGATTGACACCAACGGCCCGGCATACAATCGCCATCTTTCACAGCCGGTATGTAAATGTGTTAATGAGGCGCATATTTATAACCAATGTATCTACTGCAGGCAATGATGACGATCGAAATAACTATAAATCAAGAAACATCAACCGGAGTCCATATTTCGTGCAGATCTTTCATGCCAGTGGCTTTGTTTCAAACCAATGACCGTTTTATATTTCATCGACCTAGTTTTTTTTGTTTGTTATCGGCCTTGTTTCATGCCGTTGGCATCGATTCATGTCGATGACTTATATAATGTCACTGAGATTGGTTTATGCCGTTGTCCTTGCTTCATGTCGGTGCATTTGATTCATGTCCTTGTCCTTGTTTCATGTCGTTGACCTTGCATCATTTCAGTGACCCTATTTCATGAAATAGACATTGTTTCGTGCCGATGACCTTGTTTTATATTATCGACCGTTTTATGTTTATGCCATCGAGCTTGTTTCATGTCCTTGACCTTGTTTCATGTCCTTGACCTTGTTTCATGTCCTTGACCTGGTTTCATGTCGATGACCTTGCTTCATGTCGTTGACCTTGCTTCATGTCAGTGACTTCGTTCATGTCATTGCCATTTTGTCATGTCGTTTGCCTTGTTTTATTTTATTGATCATGGTTTATGTAAATACCATTTAGCTTGTTCCATGCCGTTGACCTTGCTTCATGTCATTGACCTTGTTTCGTGTTATTGACATGGGCTGGTGTTTTTGACATTGTTTCATGCTAGTTCTCATGTTATACCACTGATCGTGTTCAATGTCCTTTTCCATTTTTCATACATTTGACATTTTCTAAAGCTTTTGACATTGTTTCATGTCGTCAATATTAGATCATGTCTGGTTTCTTGCAGGTTATAGTGACATTGTTTCATGTCGCCAATATTAGATCATGTCTGGTTTCTTGCAGGTTATAGTGACATTGTTTCATGTCGTCAATATTAGATCATGCCTGGTTTCTTGCAGGTTATAGTGACATTGTTTCATGTCGTCAATATTAGATCATGTCTGGTTTCTTGCAGGTTATAGTGACATTGTTTCATGTCGTCAATATTAGATCATGCCTAGTTTCTTGCAGGTTATAGTGACATTGTTTCATGTCGTCAATATTAGATCATGTCTGGTTTCTTGCAGGTTATAGTGACATTTGTTTCATGTCGTTGACCTCATTTTATGCCGTTGACCATTTTTAATACCGCTTAGCTTGTTTCATGCCCTTTACAAGGCCCACACCAAATGACTTTATTTCCACATACTGACGTTGTCTCATACAAGACATATATTTATACTGTTTACGTTGTTTAATGCCGCAGACCTTCTCCCATGCTTTTGACCTTGTTTTATGCCACTGACATCATTTCATAACGAAATTCAAATAACTGTGCGGGTACAAGCGTACGCTATATGCATGCATAGGTTATTATATAGGTGCACAAAATGATAAACTGACATTTTCAACAGATACAATTAACTAATGTATAATATGATAGTAATGTGGTATGCCTGAAATTACCCTTCTTAAGCATTCTGGTCGTTTACGTTCTTAAGACATTAGTCTATCATCAGCATCAGGGACTGCCGAACAAGGTGATTCAATTTCTAGCCAAATAATATAAACATTTAACGCGATGTTTTAAGCAATGCATTATTTATTTTTTGCTCTTGATTTCAAATGAACACTCACATGGTAATGTCAGAAACGTGTTTAACATTCAAACGCCCGCAAGCTGGTCTCCTTTTCTGTGCAGTTCTTAATAGGCACTTCTTATTCTGAAGATCGCAATCTAAATGAAATTTGAATTGCTGAAGGTAGCTAAGGAGAGTTACCACCCAGGAATTTTTAAAATACTGCAAGCGAAAATATTAGTGAAATTAACTCGAGTTTCATTTTTTGTCTAATATAGCTTAAAATGTACACGTATCTGCAATACGATTTTATTTTTGACGCATTCCATAGAAGTTACACTAGTTGGAATGTGTGTTAATAGAAAGCCTAGAAAATATAATGTTAATACAAGTTTTACATGAATAAATTCAATTAAACGTCCTCCCATTTTGTCGCACAGCTCTGACAGACGTCAACGTTGTTGTTGCTTTTTTTTCAATTAAATGTACAATAATCTTAAATATTTAAAAACTGTATATGTTGCTACTGTGTTACAAATCGCCGATACACCAATCACGCTTACGGAAGGGTTATGGCGCAGTAGAGTCAGTCTTTCAAACAATCATAATTAGTCTAATGATACAGCCGGTAATAATTGGTTTCAATTTGATTAGGTAAAGCACTATGAGTGATCAATCGCTAGTGTTTTGATCAAGTATCTGTGCAATAAATTTCCTTTTAAAAATGTATTGAATCAATTACATCGTTCGGTATGGATTAAGCAGAAGTTTAATTACTCTAGATGTACTGTTTGCGTTATCTAACATTAATATATAATAAATTGACCTACTAAACATAACTAGGTCAAAGATTCAGACGGTCCGTATCAGATACCTGTACATATCTATTCTAATAATGTGTTAATTATTTATTTTGACATGTTTTTATCACAATAAACAGATCTTAAACAAATATTTGATAAACATTAACCAGGTAGCTTACATTTCTATGTAACCTTTTCGTTCTTCCCTTTTAAGGCAAATTGTCAGCTGTATTTTTCTGATCTCACCCCAATGATAGTTTACCGCATAGCTACCATAAGAGGTTATGCTAATAATTTAGACGGTATTTATTTCGAGATAAGATTTCAATTGACTTTTTACCGTGTTCAAACCCCCGTTTGCAAATATGTCTCGGAGATCGTTAGCAAATATGACTTAATAAGCTTCGTGGTACAGATAATCTATTCTTTAAATGTAGATACCAGAAGTAACTGAAACAGGGTGAACTCGTCTGATGTGCATCGCAAAGATGAAAAAAACAGTTCAGGCAGACTGGTTTGGTGTCAGTATGCATATTCGTGTGTCTTGTTCAGTCTCCGTGCATTTTGCACAATGTCGTAAACAACGAGTACATTTCGGCGTTGTAAGCATGGGTTAGTTTACGACATGCTGTTAAAAATACATCAGTTAATTTTAAAATGGGCTAAGGGGGTCTCTTCATCAAGATTCTGCACAGAAAATGGTGAAAAAAATCTGCGGGACTCATCTTGGTGTTAAATCCTGATCGTATTGAATGAAAGAAAACAAGATACGCCAGTAAAATGACCAGGATGCTATTCATAACCGTCATTTCACCGGGCCATCTATGTTTTGTATTATTATTTGAATTCTATGGAGTCCAGGCTCATATTCCTCATTAAAACCAGACGAATGCTAAGCATCAAGCATTTTCATTGATTGTGACCTGAACTTTGACCTGCGAATTTACAGGAGTTTATGCATAATTTAAGATTTTTAATAGCCGAAAAGCACACTTTTCTTTTTACTTTTCATTCATAACTCTTTGCTTAACCATTACAAATGCCTTCCCTTTACAGCTAACTTTACAAATTCCTTCCCTTTACAGCTAACTTTACAAATTCCTTCCCTTTACAACTTACTTTACAAATTCCTTCCCTTTACAGCTAACTTTACAAATGCCTTCCCTTTACAGCTAACTTTACAAATGCCTTCCCTTTACAGCTAACTTTACAAATTCCTTCCCTTTACAGCTAACTTTACAAATGCCTTCCCTTTACAGCTAACTTTACAAATTCCTTCCCTTTACAGCTAACTTTACAAATTCCTTCCCTTTACAGCTAACGTGTAAGCCCCTGGCGCTTTTGTTGTCATATAATTGACATTTTGGAGTTGTCAGATTGGCTTTTAATTAAATACTATGATACAGCTGTCGTTATTTGATAGATTTAATATCTCTCTTTCATCGCTTTTGTGAGTCTGTATTCACTGTGTACGGTAAAAATTATTTTTGCCATAGTGAAAAGGTGTCATTTTCCTCGACGCGCTATGAGTAAAAACATTAATTGAATCTTATGTTCCAGCATCCTTAATACAAGGGTATGGCATACATACATAGTGCAACTAAATTATAATTTGGAGAATTGACGCGACGAATGGATCTAAAACTATGTTTGTTTTAAATACACTGAATTAGTGCACGTTGATAGGACACGGTGACTTAACACAAACGAACACGCTCCCCATTGTAACTCTTTTTGGCAGGAATAAAAACTTTCAAACTATCACTTGAAGTAGAATAACTAACCTACACACTGCAGCATCGTCTATTTCTTACTGATTTATTATTCTTTGTTTATTTCAGACATGGAACGAGGCCGTTGCGCATGCTGCGTCAGAGTGGGCGGAGCAATGCCAATACGTCAGTCGCCCGGACAACCAATGGGGACAGAATATGTTCTATTTCCATGGCCACGATTATCATAAGTCTCCCAAGGAAATGTTCTCCCATAGTTTTCGGCAATGGTCTAACGAGACCATGCATTACGACTATCGTAGATTCAGACACTGCGGTTCAAAACACGTCTGCTCATACGTTCAAGTAAGTTCATTCTTTGTGTGTGCTTTGTAGAGTTTTTTTCTTGTTTTGTGTTTGTGTGTTTCTTTTTTGTATATTTTAAATGTGTGTGTGTGTGTGCGTGCGTGCATGAGTGTGTGTGTGTGCGTGCCTGCGCGCGCGCGCGCGTGTGTGTGTGTAAATGAGCATTGGCACACGATTACTCTTGCGACTCCCCAGCTACAATTAGTAAATTTGTATGTAAGTGGTATAAAATCATATCTTATTTACAGTATCATTTTACTTAACACGAAAACATAAACAATCAACGATGCAATATGTAATTCTCAAACCGTGGACATCAGCTATGGACGCCGAGAAGGCTAATAAATAGATCAGACAGATGCTATTTAAATGTCATTTATTAATTTAGTTAACTGCTATACTTTTTGTTTAAAGAACTTTCCAGCAAGTTACTTTTATAGATTCACAATTTAAAACGGAGTTCCGAGTTTTGATATAAACAACAACACATGCTTCTTAAAATTTTACTCTCTCTATTCACAAATGGCGGTGATGCAAGACTTCTTTTTAAGAAAGGCATATAAAGATAACCTATGTATAAAAATAACACAGTATCAAAATTCCCTTCAGCCTTTGAAATGCTACATTCACGTATAAAACGCATAAATATTTCACATCTACCTCTAAACTTGTATCTAGAGAATCGCGATAAAACGGAGCTAGATGATCTAGATCTGCGCTATCTGCTTAAGTCTGATCAGTTTGTGCCCGGACGGTAACGAGTTGTAATAAAGTAATTCAGTTTAGTTTGACCTTTAGTAATTACCTTATTTCTCAGCATTCTTTTACTTGTTACTGCCAGATGTTAGTATGCTTATTATTGTAACAAACTACATAACGTGAAAAGTATGTCATTTTTGTCAACACGCAAAGCCAGTGCACAGAAGATGAATTATTGTATAACACAGCTGAGTGTTGTTTTTTTTCTTTTGTATAAATATTTAATTTCTTGTAGTTCATGGACTTGCACATTTATTAATTAAGCTTATGACTTTTATTATGACATTTTTAATTGCCCGTCGTTGCTTAAGCAGCTTGTACGCACAGCATACAATAATAGCTGGTATTTGAGCACACTAAAATTTGTCACTTTGTGCCAAAAGGGCGCATGACTAATCACATGTCGTCTGCTACAACATTCTAAAGTTCTCTCTTGGGTCCCTAATAATGTAGTGTAATTTATCAGTATTAAATGACTTAGAATTGCAAATCTTAATTATAATGCCCGATGTCTAAATTACCGATTTAACAAACATAATATCATTATTGAACTAGAGGATTATCTACTAACATATTTTCTTTGAATCTTGCAACTTTGTGAATGCAAGTTTGGGTGTACTTATTATAACATGTGTCATTGCCTGTAAAACAGATGCTGTTTTATGGTAGTGGCAGCTCTAACAGAACTCGTGATTTATATAATATTTATGTTAATACATACGTGATTTCATATTGTTATTTGTCCAAGGGTAGTCGTATTTGCCCAAAGCCGACGGCCGAGGGCCAATACAACTGATCCGAAGACAAATAATAGGGCCAATATCAAATCAATTATTCAGTGACCATTTTATTAAATAACTACATGTACTTATAACAGTTAACATTAAATACTTGGTTTTTTGCATTAATCCAAGTCAGGAAATGCTTGTTCATGTTTTTGTGAAATCTACACGTTGTAAATTTATAACACATTCAGTTAAATACTACCAGCTCTTGCCGTGAATGTTTGAAAACTGAAAATATTTTGTTTCATAAATTTATGCAACCTGTTGGCAACCTGTAGACCTAGTTAAAACAAAATGGCTGCCACTTCTCCGAGCTTCCTGCTGAAATCTATATCATTTGTGGCCCTGTCATATTAGCCAATCAAATCACTTCAAATGCGGGCTTTATATCAATATAACTATATAAGAAAATATGATATTAATATTGGCACTGTGTTAAAGCAGGCCGTCGTATGTGTCGCATTGAACGTGGCAGGTGCTTTTTATAGGACTCATAACGTATATTTATTTAATAATGATGTTTAAAGAGGTTTATGTCTTCATGCTAGCAGTGCAGTTTGTTAGTGCATGTACTATTCCGTACAATGTTTAGAGCGTTGGCTCCAGGTAAGTGAGCCCCGGGGTCGATTCAGTTCTGCGACATACTAGATTTCTTGCTCAAGTCAATATAAGGGTGGTTCCTCGACTGGTTTGCCCGAACGTTAGGATAATATGGTGGGTTTGGTATCTTGACAGGTATTCATGACATGCTATTCACAGTGATGATAGCACTATATCTGCTTCAAGTGGACACCGTGTCCAGTTAACTGAAATTCTGTTGGCGGGACGATAAACCCAATACGAACAAACAAAACTATTTGTTAGATCATTCCTATTTTTCTCACAATAACTAACTTACTTAAACACAATACTCCGACTTAATGATAACTTATATAAACCAATATAAATCATCGGTTAATAATGCTTTTATGAGAAGATAATATCAGTTTATTGTTTGTTTGTTGTTTTACATTTCCGGCAATTTTATTGGTAGTTTAACTAGCATATGTATTAAATGTTTAAGCTCTACTAATAGATCACATTGCACATTTACGATCCCTAAAACATATTAATCTTAAACAAAAAAAGCAAGGGAAGCAACTGTGGCGAACACGTCGGTGTTACTGACTTACGAATTGTATGTTGCATAAAAAGTTTGTGCATTTTCTGAATACATGTATTAGTGAACCTTTTATAATCCATTTAACCCAATATAACTATCAAAGATTATTTACAATTGTATATCTTTTAATGTCACAATATAAATAGAATAATAAATCCGGTTATGCTTGTATATATGATAAATTAAATTGCGAAACCGTGTTGTTTAAAAATTCGGTGACACCTTGAGATTTAAAAAAAAAGTAAAAATACGTAAAATGCCTACCATCACGTGACCTCTTTAGAGGGCAATGATTACTTACCGCAACATAAGACAAATCACGTGTCGTCTGCTACAAATTACAACAGGTGCACGCTGATGATGACGTTGACAAACGACGTGCGCATACTTCACGCCATGAATGAACACACCGACATTATGACGGCATCTCACAAATTCCGAGAAATAATTGGAATAACCTAGTTTGGTCTAATTAGAAAGTGCCATTTAAAGACATGTGCACATATTTATAGTTTATTCCTCTTCATTTTTAACAGAAATATATCGAGTCTTGGCAATTCGTTAAAAATCTGTTGACTTACGATATAAGCATGATACTGTCTCTGTTTTTAACGAATTTCGCCTTTTGTAATTTTCTGGAAAAAGCCAGTCTATGTAATATCTAATCGCTGTTTTTAGCCATATTGTATGTTACACAAACCTTGACCGTAAATCTTTCATTGAAAGTCAGAAAAGCAAAACAAGATCCAAAATATATGACGAAGACACAGTTTTCGGCGTTAAATGGACAAACTATGTAAAGAATTATTCATCAAAAACTAATTTTTAGTGAAGTTATCGCTTATTATTTATTAACAAATCGCTTTGATGTTATAGTTTAAATGATTGTGTACTATGCCAAACACATGCGAAACAACTCAACAGCATTGTGAGAACAGAAATGGTACAACTCTATAAGAAAATGGATGCCTTTTTCTACTGTATACGCCTATTCTATTCCGTCCTAAAGGGCTATTTCTATATGTTGTCTGTGCAACATTGTATGTGCATCTGTCAGACGAACGTTTTACACGCGATCTTTCTGTCATCCATGATCTTTGTTTCTGTTGCCAAAATGCAAACGACATGTCTATGCAGTCATGTAATTTGTCATCTGTCACGAATGGATGTTGTCTGCTCCTCCGGACAGATTCGGCTTTTTTCACAGCGTTAGAATTCCTACTCTGACACCGGTGGCTCTGCGATATTTTTATTAAACATTTAAAATGTACGGTGCAGGGCCTACTACCTTCGTAGAAGTTGGTAGATGTTGTACTGCTTTTGAAACGTATAAAGTAAGCATGCATTAGATGAGGTACGACGCTACATTACAGAATGCACAAGTTCACACATTCACTCGAACGAATGTATGCATACATGATTTTTACATGTACACTGGGGCAATGACCTCTGTGCACCATTATACCTGGCTGCGGTGAGAAAAATAACTTTGATGCAATCTTGTGGAGATTTATATCGTAAAATTAATTATAACATGCACAGTTGGCAAGCATATCGTTTTCCTTTAGCAATTTTTATCACCACGCTGTCTTCGTCGGCTTGCGGATCTGGAAGTCGCGGGTTCAAACTAAATTTCATGCAAGCTTCTCAAAAGCAAGTTATTTTTATTGAATTGTTTTACTTTTATCTATGTTTTTACCTTTACGTTAAAAAGTTTCTGTACGCCTTATAAACTATAAATATATTCACATTAAGAATGTCTCTTATCATTAAAAAAATATTATTCTTTGATTTTGTTATTTTTTAAATAGTGTTTTTAAAATGTATTTTCTTACATTGATATGTGAATACCATCCAAATTATTGTTGATATCAAACATTTTGTGCATCAATTTAATTTTATCTTAATTTTTTTTAAATAGCAAATTTTTAAATTTCTTTGGGGTTCACTCATGTCACAGTATTACTAGAAAGAAATGAAATTATAAAAGTGGTATCCAACAGTTAACCGGCCACAATAGCTCAGGTGGTAGAGCGTCGGCTTGCGGATTGGGAAGTCGTGGGTTCAAATCCCGGCCGGGTCAAACCAAAGACTTTAAAGTTGGTAGTAGTGGCTTCCCTCCTAACGATCATGGCTAAGGAGACAGCATCACGTCTGACTCGTCGGTGTCAGTATAATGCACCGGCCGGGTTCAGTCCCTGTGCACCTCATAAGTGCCCCTGTGCTATAATGATAGAAATGTCGCTGCACAGTATCGGCAAATCATCCCTTTATTCATAATTCTACCTCCATTGAGAACGTTTCTGATACTTCCGCCACTATTTTACCACCAGAAAAAAAATTCGATCACTATTTATGAATTCTGAATGCCATTTGGACACTACAGTATTTGTGTTCATGTAAAGTCGCCATTTGTACGCAAAATCCTGCACTAATAGTACCACGCAGTTACACGAGAAATAGTAACTTGATTATATAATGCGACTGTTTTATTGCATTAGAGATACCAGCGTTGGCATTTTGCAGCCTTGGACGCACGTGCGGTCTTTTGGATGCATGTTTTAGCCTGTATAAACCCTTGATCACGACTGAATACACTTTTTCGAAACTATGTAAACATTTCTTTAAAAAAATGAAAACCTAAACCTTGTTCAAAGGAAAGATGATTGTGTCGTCCCACTGGCCTCCTTTTCTCTAAGACGGCGATAAAGTAGTCCCGAACTTATATAATTCACTTGTGTCAAGGATGGTAAGTGATATTGCTTATTAAATAATATAAAGGAAAAAGAATCCCCTTTCTGTTCTTCCTTTATAATTGGCAAATGTTAACGTGGTCGTAGGTGTCCAGATAGATTACGTCTGTATTGAGGATCAGTGTAAGAGAGACATCGATCTCAGTTGGAGTGATTTTTCTGCTGATAGATTAATTGGAGACATCAAGGGGTTTAGTGGGTCTGTTTAGAGGTAATGATTTATGACATACCGCATATCCGTGCAGGCTGGTGACATGCAGAAATTACAAGTCGAGAAAATAGTACAAGAATGTACATGCAAATGGAAGTCTATTTTATTTGTGTGTAAATGATTACATAATTATTTATAATTGTTTTGCACGTCGTAAGTTTTCAACAGTAAAATTTCATAAATATTTCTATTAATGGATAACCAATCAATTCAATGATAATAACTTTTTGAAAAATCCTAGTAAAACGAGTATTAGATAGAATAAAGGATATATAGTATATTGCCGTCCATACGTTTTTCCTTTGATTGTATAAGATCGTTAGGTTTATCAAATCATAAACTATTTCACTCGACACATGTCACTAGACCAGACGACTCCCCGCCATTTTCTTAGTCAATGTACTTTCGCGCGCATTCATCATCTCACCACATAATCTTCAATACTAAAAATACCGTCAAAGAGATCTTAGTTCGTGCTCTACGGGGGACGAATAAATTTTATGGTGTCAGTGTCAGACTTTATTTGTAAATGATTATTACTAAAGACGACACGGTTGAAGTAGGACAAAAAGGCACAGCGATGGCAAAAAGTATGTCGCGCCATCTTGTTGCATTTTAGTGCAGCTAACAGACGCACAGGCTGGCAAGCAATACCATAATCAGTTACCGTATTGTATCAAATGAAACACGCACCTTGATTTATTATGAGAGTTTCCGGTTATGTTTACACTAGTTTATTGTATTATTGCGCCTAGATGATAGTGTCATCTGTGCAGATGTTAAGCAACATTATAAAAATAAAACTTTAATTTAATAAATCAAAATTCTGTGCGGTGTTATGGCAAGTAATGAATAAGATTACTGTATTACTGATACTGACTTATACACGTTGATGTAGATAAGAAATATATCTAGAAAGAAATAAGACGTTTTAAATTTCTAATGGGTGACAGGTTTAATATTTAAAACGTGTCACTTCAAGTTTCGTTTTGCTGCGTTAGTACATTTATTATATCTTACTAATTATCTAACGTTAGTTGACCCTGGCTTTTTATATAGTTAGAATGGAGATTTTCTAAACACCAAAGCATAAGTTCGAAACTAGTGGTACCATTTCAGCAACAGTGGACCATATGTCCTGGATAAGTCATTAAGCAAATTCGTACAGATACATCAGACGCAGCACTACTTCTACCTTCGGGCCTTATTGTGTCGACTTTAAAAAGGCCCACTTCCAGTAGCTCCAAGGTAGCTCTAGTATAATGTCAACACTTATCAATTGATCAGAGCTCGACGTGCCATGTATGAGGACGTTTAGCAGGCTTGTGAGTTGGTAGTTCTAGGATAGCTTCTGACTAGATTAAATTTATAATGTATACAACAAAGTCGTAAAAGGTGGTCCAGGTACGGGAGGCCCCGGGTTCGATCCCGGGCCGCGACATACCAAAGTCGTTAAAAATGGTAGTGGTATAGCTCCCTTGCTAACGTTCAAGCAAATATAAGGGTAGTTCCACGACTGGTTGGCCCGGTGTCAGGATAATGTGACTGGGTGTGGTATCATGCCAGGTGTTCAGGGCATGCTATACACAGTGAAGGCAGCACTTTATCTGCTTCAAGTGGACACCGTCTCCAGATAACTGAAATACTGTTGGTGGGACGATAAACCCAATAAACAAACAAACAAACATTAAAGGTGGTATCGGACAGATTGCCCATATCAAACACATACATATAACAATGTGTGACCCGTGTTTGGGGTATATGTGCATAATTTCTGCAGAAACTTATACTTCTGTTCAATCGAGGTGAATTTTAAACACTAACCCATATATAAGACAGTATAAATCGGTGTCTAAAACAACTCTAAATGTGTATTATTTCCAAATCTATAAAAAAGCACTGTTGGGATTTCTACTGAAATAGGCATCGACGTCACAGCGATTACTTTAATGATAATATGATCTCAAAAGTAAGTGGTCAACTGTTGTTGGTTTTAGTTTAAATAGCTTATTGTGCGGCGTGGCTCAGACAGGAAATAATGTAAGGACGGTTTGTGTGTTATGTTTCATTTTTTCATACATGTCGGACATAAATAAACAGCATTTAAACGGCGTCCTTGTCCGAGGGGTTAAAGTCACAAACTCTTTAGCTGACCTGCAGAGTGCCGGTGGTTCTACCAAGTCTGGGGTTTTTCTCCACCAATAATTAGCTTGATGTCGCCAAATATGACCATAATAATGTCGATGCGATGTAACAATAAATAAATACAATATACGATAAATGGTTGCAGTCATTTGTGATATGTGCTTAGTTATAGACTTCCATCTATCTGAACAGTGTGTATATGTATGTGTGTGTACATAAAGTGAATATAAAACTTCGGTGTTGCCATGTGTTACTACATGGAGTTATTTTTCATGTACATGTATGTTGTATGTCGCTGGCTATACTAAACACATATGTTCACAAAAGCGTAATTAAAGCAACTTTGTCACAGTTTTACGTAAATACATGACACTTCTGAGTCCTCTGATGTGCATTTGATTTGTAAAAAAAAACTCTGTAACGTCCCCATCGAGCACATAAACGTTGCTTACTAATATATATATTAATATTCTTAATAAGTTATAAATTATTAAACTGTTAATTTAGCAATCCTTATATGTTTTAGACCGTTTAATATATTAACATATTTTCAGTTAGAGTTCACAGTATTTTAACCATTTAGATTTATATATTTTTCTATATTTTACTTAAAAAATTTAGTTTTTACCTGATTATTCTCTATTCGCATTAAACTTCTTTGTATTCGTCGCTGCATGAATTGTTAAGTGTCGGTGTGCCGTAACACCTAGATAAATAATATATATATTACCACTTGCTATTTTTTTCAATTTTGCAAACCTGGTTTGTTTGCTCGATATTTTATTCAATTGATGCATTGTGTTCACAGTGACCTGTGTACTGTCGCCAGTAAGTATGGGCTCAATTGATACATGTTGAAACAGAAAGTTGGTAGATAAATAAAGAATATTTACATTCAATATCGCTATATATGCAAATTAAGAATGCAACGAATATTTAATAAAATAAAAATAAAAATGAATAATGTGTATAAAATAAAATTAAATAGCATCTGCATACAAACGCAGAACTATTTACATTGCGGAAGCACAAATCCCATAAATCGGCTTGATTTGATACAGTGCAGTATAGTGATGGCTAATACTCGTTAGTAATGACGTCGCCGTGTTTGCTTAAAAAGCCGTGTTTGCTTAAAAAGTATGTACATCATCGCGAAAGAATAACTCGCATTTTACATGCAGCAGTTCAGAAAAGGCAATCCCAGCGTCTTCTAACACGCTCCATCAATGTTTGTTAAAATTTGTGCCAACTTTTACATTCCCATTAATTCTAGATGTTTTAAATAGTGTCACTTAAATGGAGACTTGGATGCAAATTCTGTACACCGCTTCACAGTGTGCAGAGTGCAGTAAATGACAAACACAGCAGTTATTTATTTAAAATGGAAATTTGTATTTATGAATTATGTCTTCGAATTTACATACGTACCATTTAACACAGTCAAACCAAAATGTGGAAATTGTATATAGAATTCATATGAAGTAATTTTGAGTAATAGATCTTGCAATATTTATGCAGGCGTTTTAAATGGCGGGCTTTGTTGTTTTTTTTTAACGAAACATATTCATGGCATTTAACGTGTTCCGCGCACATTTTTTAAATATTAAAACCTCAAACCTGGTGCTTAAGCGTAAAAACATATTTTTTGAATATTTGAGAAAATAATATATCATTTAAATTGTTTCTGAATTGGTAAAAGCTAAGAAACTGAATCCAAAATATAAAGGTTGCAATCATACGAGCAATTATGGGATACTGTGCTAAAACATTGCAAATTATACAATTATTATTATTATTATTATTATTATTATTATTATTATTATTATTATTATTAATACAGCATGAATAAAAATTATTCCCTCATATAGCAAACTGGGTAAAATGCGACATACTCACTTTGCTGTTTCAAAGCAAGCTGGGTAAAATGCGTTGTAAGCACTATGCTACTTCAAGGAACTGGGTAAGATGCTACGCATGCACATTGCTACACGTATTTCAAAGCATACTTGGTTAAATGTGACGTAGGCACATTGGTATTTCAAAGCATACTTGGTTAAATGTGACGTAGGCACTTTGGTATTTCAAAGCATACTTGGTTAAATGTGACGTAGGCACTTTGGTATTTGTAAGCATACTTGGTTAAATGTGACTTAGCACTTGGGTATTTCAAAGCATACTTGGTTAAATGTGACGTAGGCGTTTTGGTATTTCAAAGCATACTTGGTTAAATGTGACGTAGGCACTTTGGTATTTCAAAGCATACTGGATAAAAGGCGACGTTGGCACTACACTATTTCAAAAAGTACTATTTAGATGCAGAGCGACAGCAGCGGCTCTGTACTTAACAAAACAACTTAATAAATTACTGAAGTTTCATATTTTTATTACTTTGCACTAGTTTAAACTGAAACTGTATGAAAACCGAGAATAAGATTTTGTAATATAAGACTGCATGCATAATTTATACGTAGACCAGCTTAAAAATTGTACTTCAGTTGTCATTCTTGTTGTATAGATGGCATATTGGATATATTGCCTCTATTGTCACCAGACTACCGTTTTTAAATGGAATCGGTAAATAGAATGTACGGAAAATTATTTTCAAATAACATATAACCTTTCCCAATTCATTACGCAGCATGATGCTTCCGATTTTGATGTATTATTAATGTTGAATACAGATATGATTTTCATTTCAGAGTATTTTCTTTATTCATTTGAAAACATTCAGCTCAATTTAGCTAAGTCATATATCTATATGCATAGTTAACTTCTAGTCTGGAATTTAAATTCATTTACAGGTGACATCCGGCAGTTTGCCGATATCAAATACAATTAACAAAACCTTACCGCAGTTTGGAAGGAACTTGGGCATAATTTGTGCATACATTCGAGCTTTAGTCTAAATAAAGACGATTTTAAACACGACAAGAATTGTTAGACAGTACTTATCATGAAAAAGACTCGCCCTAAATATTTATTCTTTTCAATATATAAAAATTATATAAGCAAAAAGGGGCATTTCTGCTAAAAGTAGATTCCGACGACAGAGCGGATAAGCTTGATAAAGCTATACCGTGATCTCAAGCGTAAGTGGACATGTGGTTTCCTTAGTTTTAAAATAGTTAACTCTGCAGAGTGGCTTTTCGTGTATATGTAGGACTTCAATAAACAGACTTTGGTGGAGTCTTTTCAGGTAACAAAAATGATCCAAACTGCTAGATATCATTTTTAGTATTGTGTGATAATATACATGCAAGATTTAAATATCAACTATTTAAATATCCGTAAAATCAGACCGATTTTCGTCTGACCTCTTTTGAGTTTGCCGACGAGTAAGAAGCCATCATTTTTCATTTAGATATAAATATAATTCAATTAATAATACATTTAGATTTCGCCAACGAATTAGGAACTATCATTTTGGATTTATTTGATATAATTTAAAACCAAGTATCTATACAACTTGAATGTGTTTTATGATATACCATTATCTTTTTAATATCAAAGGATCTGGCATCTAAACGCAACAGATAAAAGAATGATTTTCTGCAATAAAAGTAAGTCATTTACAATTGTAAAGAACGCTTAGCTCTTGAGGAAATAAAACCCTGTGTAAATATAACCTAGACTGCGTACACTATGCACATTTGCCGTCATAAAAAGTAAAGTCTCCTTCAATTAACATCATCTTTTATCACTTAACCAAACGCAATAATAACAACGGGGTGTGCTCGTGCAAGATACTGGCTGCACGATGTCGAGTTGTAAGAAGGAAAAATAAAAACTCATTTTGTATAGAAACGTGATATTCGTATGAAGCAAAATTGCCCGGTTTGATATTATAAATTCGCAACGGCACTTCAAAACCCATATAAAAAGTAATATAATTGTTTAGAAGGTAAAATAAGCTAACGCATAAGTCACAGTCCAAAATATGGTGCACATGAAGCCGGACATGCTTGCTGTCCGTGAGTTACCACGTTTAAAATGACCGAGTACACTAAATACCGACCGGAAGTAGAAGTTATGACAGTTTGCTTCTTTTGGTTTCAGTTGTCTTATTTTTAAGATAAACCTTATCATTTAGTGTCAAAAGAAAGCTGAAACTTTGTAGTATTTACACAAATCAAACAATGTGAATTTTCTGCACAATAATGAATTGTTCAACATTTGCCGGAAGTACATGTTTCATTCAAAGAAATGGAGGTTACCAACTGACAAATTGACGGTACAAGCATGTGCTATGAATAAACCAACAAAATAAACAACCAGTTATAACCAACAATATAATAATACATACTGTCTTAAGATCCAAGAGTGAATAAAATATAGATTGCGTGTTTGGCTCAGCTATGAGTATATGGTATGTCTAGATGGCATATTTATATTAATCCTCAAAATGACATATATACAATACACAACACAATATTTATGCGGATAAGCAGTGTAGGGGTGTTTAAATTTCCATGAAGATTTAAGATGTACCGATCCAAAAATCAACACCGAAATAACAGAATAATAAGAACAAGTATAAGTTATACTTTCAAATGTTTAGCCCACTCCCAGTTGCATTTGTTTAAATAAGCCATAGCTGTTTACCGGAGAAAATGCAAATTCATTACAAGGTTTCATGCGTCGCCATGCCAACTGAACATTAGCAGTCATGGTTATATCTAAAATTTTATCTTATCAAAATATTCAAATAATTATGAATGAAGAATGTCAGCTTTTCCACATTCCAGCGACCGCAACATCTGCATTACATAAATTAGTCCTAATATGCAAAATAGTATGTGGTAATAATCACCGTCTTCGTTACATAAATTAGTATCGTGACATTCTGTGTATGACTTAAAGGCATCGACACCTATCTAACTACGTTTTTCATTTTATTAATGAAAAGGCACAGGAATGTGCCTCAAATGTGAAAAATATAGAAAATAAAATTTCTAATAATGTAGTATCCGACAGTTTGCCTATATTAAATACAATTAACAGAATCTCACACCTGTTTGGGGAATTGAGTATAATTTCTGCATACACTCGTGCTTAGGTCTAGATAAATATTTTTGATTGATTAATATTTTTGATTACAATTCACTATCTCAATTGTTAGGCACGATAGAGATTTCTGCTAAAAACAGATACCATGGTTTTCTAAGTCTAAACATAGCTAACTGTGCAGAGTGGCTCAGATAGGAAATACATGCTTGTAATGGTGAATGGTGTATTGCACTTTTCACATAGATGTAGGGCATCAATATATAACATATTGCGGGATCTTTTCAGGTAATAAACATTTATATTTGCTAAATGTTAAATTGTTAAATTATTTCTATCAGTATTTTCCTTTTAGTCCAGACAGTCGGATACAATCTTTTTTAAATATTGATTCTCCTGTCCTGCATATTCTTTATGCTCTTCGTGATCCTATGAAGCGCTAAAGTAACATTTGTTTATCGTTTGACTTGTGCAAAGCACATGTACTTGACAGGTATACTTGACTAGTACAACACCTTTTGTCATTCGTATATTTGTTGCAGGTGCCGAGGTATTACATAAAAAACTTTTCTGCCTAGTTAATGATGATTCATTTTAGAACACAGTTTATACTTATGAATAACCAGATAGCACTAAATTTTAACCTCGTTACAATTATTTTTGCCGCTGATCTCCACAGTCGAGTGGCGCCATCGTTAAATAATTTATAGCTTACAAATTTGGTGTCTTTTGTGTGTCTTTTGCTGGACAATGTCTGGGTAATCGCAGTCGTACACCAGGTGGCGTGCGCCACTGTGAAACCACCGTTTGTTGTATGTAATGTATCTTTTCTATAAGCATCTTTAGAATCAGGACAATTAAGCGAATCTGTATCATCTTATTACAGCTGATTGCGCAGACGTACAACAGGTAGGGTGCGACATTGTGAAAACCAAGGTTACAGTTTATGAATTTGCTGGGTTATGTCTCTTGTTGGACAAGATTTTCAGAAGCAGGATTAGTACTTATATCCGTATCATATTGTTACAGCTGATTGCCGCAGACGTACAACAGGTTGGGTGCGACATTGTGAAAACCAAGGTTACAGTTTATGAATTTGCTGGGTTATGTCTCTTGTTGGACTAGATTTTCAGAAGCAGGATTAGTACTTATATCTGTATCATATTGTTACAGCTGATTGCCGCAGACGTACAACAGGTAGGGTGCGACATTGTGAAAACCAAGGTTACAGTTTATGAATTTGCCGGGTTATGTCTCTTGTTGGACAAGATTTTCAGAAGCAGAATTAGTACTTATATCTGTATCATACTGTTACAGCTGATTGCCGCAGACGTACAACAGGTAGGGTACGACATTGTGAAAACCAAGGTTACAGTTTATGAATTTGCTGGGTTATGTCTCTTGTTGGACAAGATTTTCAGAAGCAGGATTAGTACTTATATCTGTATAATACGGTTACAGCTGATTGCCGCAGACGTACAACAGGTTGGGTGCGCCATTGTGAAATGTCCCAGGTTGCAGTTTCAGGATCCATATGGTGAACAGACACATGCCAAACTTCTCGTCTGCTTCTACACACCCTGGTTTGTATAACTCATTTTTGTCAGATTTGATAACGTTCATTTTTGGCGGAAACAAAAAAATAAAGGTGGTTAGAGAGGTTACTTAAGTATAACAATGCATAGCGTCAAAATACGTTTACACGGCTTTTTATATTTTAATATAACCTTCGTCAATAAAGAAAGTCAAAGGGAACTGTTGACTAATTATATGCCTAAAAAAATTAAAGTACAAGATTATGTTTATGAACATTTCAAAGCCATAAATAGACTTATTGAATCTGACAACTCCCTACTTTAGTTAAGAAAGTCAAAGATACATGCTGAATGTAAAATGTGTATAATATAAACAATTCCTAATGTCAATTAAAAAGGTCACATAAACGTGTTGTATGTTAAACGTCCCTGTTTCAATTAATAAAGTCAGGGTACATGTTGAAGATGAATCTCCCTATATGAATAGTTAAATAAATTTCAGCGTAATTTAAAAAAGAAAAGATATTTGTTCATTATGAAATTGCCAAATGTCTCGTACATTTTGGTAACAGTTCTGAGACTTTAATAAAGCTGACATTCATCCACACAACCAGATATGTTATCTACATGCCTTAGGACCGTTGAGATAATGACCTTTTTGTACCGAGTAGCAGTAAAGGTACAAATATAGCAATTACAACTTATATTTAGGTTTCTGTAACTTCTGATGAAATGGCGGCCTGGTTAAGTAATACATGGTAACGTCAAGGTGTGGAAGACGTATTTAGGACTGATTATAATTAATGGTTTCTTTAGCTTCTGATGAAATCGCAACCTGTTTATGTATTAAATAGGAAAATTCGAGATTGGGACAAGCAACCCGTTAGAGTAGCATTAACAATTATACATATACGACATATATCTGCATACCATACACATTAATCTGAAATGACTTTGTGTTGTTGTTGTTTATACATTATATACAAAGATAGTGCCGGTAACTTCGGAACACGAGTAAGTATTCTAAAAAAATCCGAGCTTGACTTAATATTCTTAGAAAAGTTCCCGATGAAAACGTTCATATTCAACATGTACTATGTACTTTTTATTGACGCTGGCTGTTTAAATTTCGTTGTTGACTTTGAGGAAGTGCACTCGTCGGTGTCAGTATAATGGACCGGCCGGGTTCAGTCCCTGGGCACCTCATAAGTGCCCCTGTGCTATAATGATAGAAATGTCGCTGCGCAGTATCGGCAAAAATGCCGGCTAATCCCCCAATCCCATGTTCACCCTAATTTTCAGATTCCAGAATTGTGTTGTTACGGCTTTCTTAATTTACAACACCATTATTTATACCCCAGGGTGAATATTCTGGACAAAGAGGTGTTCATTCCGGAGAAGCGATGTTCCGCTTGTCCACTCGGTACCGTATGTGTGGACAACCTTTGCTCAGGTAACCTTGACATCTGCACCAATGGACAGTCGACGCCATTTGCCATTTCCATACCAGCGAGTCGCAAGGAAGCGCGGAAGTTTACCGTTCCGGTTACTTCCTTGTTAGCTCGTTAAGAATGTAAAAGTTTGTTCGATTTGATGAAAACGGCACTGAGATCCTTAGATTGATTCAAATCTAAATATTTTATAAAAAACTTTAGTGACAGCTTTAGCACGGTCTGAGCTTAATTTGTATCAAACATGTGAATATAAGTTATACACACGCTTGCGCGTATCTGTTATTATAGAGAAAAAAATTAACCTTGTTAAAATGTATCCACTTTAGCCATGTTTATCTTAAGCCCCAGTCTGGCCATTACTGCGAAAGTTGTAATCCTGGTTCCGGAAATATTTTTTAAATGCTGGTAGGTCTTCCGCTGACCTTCGTATGACACTTGTATTGGAATTATTGAAATATGCGAAAATACTATTCTACCCGGTAATGGATGTGCATGTTTAGTAGATCTTAAAACGACTCGATCACAGTCATTGTGTTGTTTTTTTTTGCTACAAAATATAAACTTTGTTTAACCACAACGAATAATGGATTGAACGATTACCTAAATTAAATTAGAATATGATGTACTTTTAAGTATGTTGCATCGTTTTTGTTGTTTTAAAGAGGAAAAAAAACACATACAAAAGTTTTAGACATTTGAAACTCAAATACCTAGTATACTATTTGACTAAAGCATTACGCTAGGATCTGATACCACATTATGGATCACTTCTGGTGACCTTTCATTCAGCCTTTCAGAGCATTCTTACTAGAGCAAGGAAGTCCTCGCTAAACCCTGGGAACCCAGTTTTAATTGTCATATGTAGTAAATATCACACACTACCGAGTTGTCAAAATGATCCATAAACCTGTAAAAACACACTCGTATTTGTGGATTTGCTTTCCAGAGCAATCACACCACTACAGTGGAATGAAACAGGGTTTCTGATGAGCCGGTCTGTAGTATCACCGCACTTTATCTATAAATAGCAACTTGGAAATCCGAAATTCCCAGAGAGCAGTTTAATACCGGTGGGTTTCAGATCTACCTGAAGGAAAGAACGTGTGCTTTTGCTGTCTAATATATCTCCGAGATATGCTAAGGAAAAGGCACGCCATTTGTATGTAGGCCAACCATATATAAAAGTGGACTGTTTGGACCCATAGTGACGCAATAACAAATAATATCTATGAAGTGCCGGTCGTGGAGTTTTGAATTAAGTGCAGACGCTAAACTGTGATCGTGCCGCTTTTACTTAATGTTCATCAAATTTATTTGTTTAGCATGAGCATGCTAAAATCATCAATAATACATACCTGTTGCATTATATTTGCTAGAACGTGCTGAATTCAGTTTGCAAGTGTGGTTTTAGGATCAGCAGGCTATATTTCACTTTACCAGTACGTCTTATTGCGCATGCAAAAACAAACATACCCAATAGAGGTCATTTTTTCACATCATTAAAAAAAGAAACGAGGTTTCGCGGATAGAAAAGCACTCTATTTTAAGTAAATACTATGTAAAAATGACAGATTGATTAAACCTAAATCAACTATATCCACTATTTACATAAAGGCCAACATGGGAAAAGTACCGGTAAAGTAAAATTGCTCCGCCCTTAGTGCTTCAGCAGCTAGTACTGCAAATCGTGAACAGATTCCAGTGTTTCTTATTTTATTGCCATAGATCTACAGTTTATAATTCCGGGTCTAAATAAATCAAATTCGAATAATTTTATCCCCATTCTCTTAAATAACACCGTGATGTGAGATCACTGCAGGAACACTTAATTTGCGTACTATACACAAGGATGCCTTAGGGTCGGACAAACAATTAGTCAGTTGATGCTCGTGGTTTTACTGCACTCTCATTGGTCAGCAGGACTATAATCCCTACCCCTTTCCTGGTACCAGTGCAGCAGGCTGTTTTCATCCGGATGGTCCTACCTCATCCCAACTACCTGCCCCTACCTCCCACTGTAAAGCCATATAAAACCACATTCTAATGTCCAATGCTTTAAACCCCCAAGCGCATCACTGACCTCACGTCACTTCTTTCAGCACGTTTTCACGACATTGGAGGACGACAGCTTAACTTGGTTTCTCCGATAATAAAAATCGGAGTTGAACACCAAAAGCGTAAGTCGGTTTACCCTTTATCTGAACCATTTTTTTTAATTTTAATTTTACACGATTTGATAAAAAAATATCTGAAAAGTTAGATCCATATATTTAGCTACCTGGTTGTAGTAGACAACTTTTCAGCTGTTATCAGCAAGACGGGAATTTGATATTTTTCCATGCAATTAAGTACCTAGTTCTCGACGATCTGTTTTTTTTTCTTGTAGTCAGTTAAAATTGATGTGATGACATTATGAGCATTTGTATACAACAGCTAAAACATGAATAAACCGCAGTCACACAATAAGTTAACCTCAGCATAATACAGTCCGATACATTTCACGCCGCTTACCATTCATTAATTTCATGCTTAAGCAAACTATTCCCATCCCTGCTTTGCTAAACACGAGAAGTTTTATTCACACATTTATTTCATCCGGGACATCACAAGTTCATTATGCAAGTAGGATGCTAATTAATAATGACTTAATGGCCACTTTTATAATGATATGCACAATTCTTGCATCCGTGGCTCTGTTTAATGTGTTGCTTTGCGTTGTTTGCATTCGGTTGCATTTTGTTGCCAACTGCTATAAAATGCAGTTGTCCTATTTACTATTGTACAGTGTAATGCTAATCATATATAAATGGTTGTTTATTTTACCGTTTTTAAGCTTCGTATGCGAAACGAGTTGCAGAGTTGTTTTAATTGAATTGTGCATACATGTAAAGCATTTGATTGTGGTGACATGTGGCTAAAAGGTGTTAAGTATTTTCAGTCTCTTTCGTATTTATTTGTACTTTTAAATTGCTGTTCACCAATAAATACATTTACAAATTATCTTATTAGTAAGTAAGGGTTCCTTTCTGCACATCAGAATTTTCTGGAATAAAAGAACGCGCAAACAGTTGTCTCCTCTGCCAAGAGGTAAAATAAGGTCAAATACAAGAATAAGAATAACATGATTAATTCAGCATTTCTTAAACACGGTTATCCAAAACAAGAACGCAATAAATATATTTAAAATGCATGTTTAATACTTAACACAAATTTAAATCTGGCTCCTTGACAAATCTACGAACATTTGCCCAACGTAACTTTTTTAAATAAGACGACTTAGTATACTCGCACGAAAATAATTGTGTTTTTGTCCTAAAATTTCTGTTTGAAACCAAGCAGGACCGTCTGCTGTGAGTTCGTCTGACGTCACAATCAAGGACAAGATATCCGAGACTAAACAAGAGACTCGTCGGCAGGGGAACAGGTCACGTGGCCGACATAATCGCCGGAACCGACACAAGAAACCCGACATCAACATGCCGGAGAAAATGTAATGACTAAAAATAATTTTAAAAAAGATTGAGATTCTCAACCATATATTAACCTTCTTACTTTTTGTTCAAATTGAGACAATGGCATAGATCTACATAAATGTTTCTTAAAAGCCGTATTATCCCTGTGTTGTCAATATAATAATTTTTTCACAAATGTTATACAGAATACATATATTACGTCTTCTGATTGTTAAGCAGCAAGGTTGTCACACTTCGAACATTTGCCAATGGTTTTGTTTGTCCCGTTTAACTTTTAACTCTTGAGTACAAATAAACTTTGTAAGGATGTTGTCCGGTTAATCCCACCTTTACCAAATCTTCACCACCCACACCCCCACCTACCCTCCCCATGTATAATGGTATGCTTGGCATTAGATATCCGGACAGCAATGAAGAAGGCAAGGAGATAGTCGTCTTGGGAGAACACCGACAGAATCCGGAATCGTTCCTGAAGTCGGAGGACAATCAGACGATTGTGGTATTCACCAATAACAGAGTGGTACCCTTCCCCGGTAAGTATTACTCGCCAATATTACCATGGACTAAAATATACTAACAGTAAAAGTGCAACTAAATTCAGTATGGTTCATTAAATTTCTATATTCTTTTTATTTTTTTAATTTTGCATTTGCATGTCTGAACCTGTACATTTTATACCATACGACACTTCCTAATTTATCAGATATAAAATAAAACTTTAGAATAAATATCGTGCTAATCGAAAGATGACTTATTTTTCTTACGTAACGTAACAAACCTCTTCCTGGTATTACAGGGCGGAAAGAAAATAAGGATATCAGGAAAATCGAGAGGATACTTTCCCGCGAGGAAGGGAGACCACTCCGGCACAAGACTCTGGAATTGGTGAAGACGGAAGAGGAAATCCGGCGGGAAAACAACGTCACTCTTGAACAATCCGCAACACACACTAGGAGTAAGTCCAGAATATAGAAATGTGACTTCCGGTGGCGTAGTTTTAACAGGCACGTGCCTTCTCGTAATTCGCTTAAACAAAAATCAAGATCCTCATGGTCATTGAGCATATACTTGAAGGTTACACACGGAGCCTGCTGTACTTGACTACTTCCGGGGCGGGGGCGGGGGGGGGGGCGGGGGCGGGTGCTAGCATCTCCCTTCCTCGGACCACCAGTTTACAATTTTTCCCCTAAGCTACGCCCCTGAATACCTATGTTTTACCGTTTCACAGTTTTATGTGTGTTTTTGTAGTGGAATTAATTTTATTGGTTTGATTTTCAAAAATTTATAACTTATCTAAACTCATACATTTGAATTATTGCACTGCAGTTTCCAAACTTTATTAACCTGCATCATTTGTATAATAAAACTGGTGAATAACAATTCGATTCTAACCAAACTTATATGCTTACTGTTAACTGTTAACACTAGATTATGTATGTGTTTTGTGATATTATTTAACGTAGTTAATGATCTCGGTTAGCAATGATTAATTTGATAAATTTCTCACACTAAACAAACTCACGTCGACAGAAAAGCGTCAGACCTATCTGTACACCTACGAAGAACTGTTACACCGACGTCAACTGGAATACAATAGGTTACTCAGAGAACGTCAGCGTCAAATACAGGAAATAGAGGCCCAGCGACGTCGTCTTGAAGAAGAGCGGCGCAGACGTGACCGTGAAGAACGCGTGAAGGAGGAGCTTAGACGTTATAGCCACTCCCAACGACTTCAGTATGAGGAGGAATTGCAGCGACGTCGTAAAGTGCGTGACGAACGTCGACGTCTGCAAGCAATGGCGTTGATTGCGAATACAGGTTATTTGTAGTCCTTTATTTTGTTTGTGTAGTGAATGTATATAATTATGAGACTAATGGGACAAAGAAGAGGGGGGAGAGAAAGAAACGAGAGAGAGAGAGAGAGAGAGGGGGGAGAGAGAGAGAGAGAGAGAGAGAGAGAGAGAGAGAGAGAGAGAGAGAGAGAGAGAGAAGGCAAATATCCGCAACCGTACAAAGACTGACAATGCCACATTCAAAAATACATGTGCCCACACTAACGCTTCCACCCGTACCAATCCGGTCCCATATTTATCCATAAAGGTCTTAAAGAGGATCAAGTAAAAAAACAACAACAACAGACAAATTGACGGACATAGATAAAACGACTAAACTGATATGATACATTTAGATAATGAAGTCAACAGAGACAGTTACTGTCATTGCTTTTGATTTGCAAGCTTTGTGTGTCAAATGCAGATTTGTCTAACAAGAACCTAACCAATAATCTGAAATTATACCGTGAAGTGAAAATAATACCATCATTGAAATGAGTTTATAACATTTTGTCTTTTATTAACACGGCTTTCAATAAGAACGCATAATAAAGCTTAGGTCGGCTATTTAGAGCATATAAAAATGCAATCACATTTATTTATTTAATCGATACACACGTGAGGACTTTGGCAGATCACAGTTACTCTAGTTATAACATTGGGTAAGTATCGCCAAATCAGTTTAAGGAATAGTGAGAGCATATTTTATTAAATTAAAAGGTGTCGGATCGAGCGATAACTAACTTATAACATAACCAACATTGTCATGTGCTGCCAAGCCACGATCCAGTATTCAGTGTTTGATTGTTGGGTTAGTTGAATCACCAACAATCTTTCATTTATCTAGAGACGGTTTTCATTTGAAACTGATACAGTGCTGCCTTCACTGTGTATAGTATGCCATAAACATTTTACACGCAGTCCTGACTCAGGACCGGCCAGTTGTGGAACTACACTTATTTCTTCTCAAGCTATAGCACGGGAGGTATACCATAACCGTTTAACGACTTTGGCATGTCACAGCCCGGTTTTGACACTAATACTTCCTATACCTGGAGCCGACGCTCTACCTATTGCGCTATCAGATTCGGTACTACAATGATTGGGTGAACTGAGTTAAAAAGGCGGACTTAAATTTTCAGCGACAGTGCCACGTGGTCAAAAAGACGCCCATGTTAATAATTCACATAGCTAGATTGAAAAAATAAGTGATGTTTTAAGATCATTTTCAACCGAAATTAAGATGGGGGGGGGGCGGGGGGGGCGGGGGCGGTATACTTAAGAATAAGTTCGTATAAACGGTTGCTGTTGGTATTCCAGGTGACATCACCGGAGAAGAACAGTTCTACACAATCTCAGCACACAATGTCTTACGACGACAAGTTGGGGCAAGAGATCTGGTAAGTTTTTGGAATATAAATGTTTTCAATAAAACTATACGGCCTTTAACTGATAAAGTACAATTATTTATCCTGTCACTATACCCCAGAGTATCAAAATAAAGACGGTTGAATAAACCTAGAATAATTAGTCTAGTGGGTGTGGAAATACGAGAAAGGCATAAACTACTTGATCAAAACTCAAGAAGAAATCGGCTTCTTTTTGAAAACTACTACTACAAGCTTATTTTTCTCTATCTATGAATTTAAAACACCAATGTACATATCATGTAATAATGTCATATAATCACCTTACACAGAACTTTTAGTACTTTGATTGTAATTTGTTAGCCAAGCAAACACGAGGTTTGATCAATAGAGTTACTTATTGCAGCTTTTATACCTTCTTATTGAAAGTTATAAAACCTCATCTCCAGAATAAGCTATTTACTTCTGTATTGCATGGGAAATTTTCATAAAAATACATAACACACCAAAAGCTGCATCTTGCAAAAAAAAAAAAAAAAAAAAAAATTCGCAATAGACATAGTGAAAATAGTGGAAGCTTCCAGCTTGCTTTGATAACCAACCCAGAATAACATATTGGTATCACCGATGTTATTAAGCAGTTCTGTTGGAAGACCTGCCATTAACATTAACTTCTTTGTCCAAGCTCGGACTCCAATCCATTTGGTGAGAGGTTTTTACGAGTAAGTGATGAGCCGGCGATTTTTTATTATCTCGGACCATCTTTATTTGAAAAGTGCTGGATCAGTGATGAAAGTAATTGCTGGCTGTCTTTTTATTGTTATGCATCTGTATTCTCTTTCGTGCATTTAAGTATTTTTTCTGTGATTTTGTGTGTCATTAAATCTATGAATAATATTCTTGCGATCTTGCAGCCACATTCCCAGCGTACTCAGCTTCAGTTTTTTTTTTCTAATTCTCCTGTTTGCTTTCATTTGCTATCTTTTTTGGATTATTTCTATTTTTACCAATTAAACTTTCTTTGCTGTGGATCTATTCGATCTGTGATAATTCCTACATTCAGAATTTTACAATAATTTGACTATAAGCTCACGCTTCAAACACACATATGTAATTATATATTCATAATTGTATTTGCCAAAACTTTTCTATCTTATAAGGTGTTGTTTTGGAGGTTGATGCACTGCATATTTTTGTTTTTTAAATTTGTTTAATGGTGTTGTAGTGGAATGTTTTGATATGTCATATGTCATAATGGGATCCAGGCTTATTCAATAAGCTGTTTAAATTTGACTGTATTATTGACATATGCGGCAGTGGAGGCGGAGGGGGCGGGGCTGGGGCAATGATCCGAAGTGTGATGCATTGCTAATAAGAGTCATTCTTGTACATTGAATCGTTTATTGCTATTTGTATGTTATCTTCAAAGTCTGATGACTCGCTTAATCGCTGTTGACATCTGTCAGTGTGGTGTTTTTTTTCATTTCCCGATATTACATATGTTATATTATTATTTGTTGTTGTTGATTATTTATTAGGTTCGTGCTTCATATCACGGTAGTCTTTGTTCTTAAAACAATAATATTGATGGGGTCGGGGGGGGGGGGGGGGGGGGGGAGTCGGTCAATGGTTGATTTTGTTATAGAAATGACATTTGCCGTTTTTACATGTTGAACAACATATGCATTATTCTTTTCTTAAAGGTGGTATCCGATAGTTTGCCTCTATCTAATACATGTAACAACATATTACACTTGTTCTGAGAATTTAGTGCATACATTTCTGCATAAACTTATACGTCAGTTTAAGGAAAAGCTTTGCTGGCATTACCTGACGTTACACAGTACCAATGGTGAGATATATCGCTTTAAATATCCATTATATACAAATCTATAAATAAGAACGATTGGGATTTCAGCTAAAATGAATATGGGCGCCAACGATGATTGCCCGTATGATCATGTAACGTCACCCCAAAAGTAATTGGTCACGTGGTTTCCAGAAATTAAAAATAACTAATTGTGCACCGTGGCACGAACATGAAATACATTTTTCGTAATGACAAGTTGGGTATTAGGCTTTACTTTTCATAAGGATGTAGGACACCAATTAGTGATTTGTTTGGTTGCATGAGAGAAAAATGGTCCAAACTACCGGATACCACCTAGTATTGCGACTCTAGTGCCTTCACTACTAAAATATGCCACAAAATATTGCACCCGCCAGCTTTCACCCGCATGCAATTTTAAATATATGACTAATTGTTGGTGTCGCTTCCCACGTATGGAGCAGTTTCGGTTTTGCCATTTTAGATATATTGCGGAGAGCACTTAAACATCCTGTTAAATTAAGCAAACAAGTAATCCATTTTAATTTCTAAGTATTGATTTGTAGGCGTGGAGCAGCCACTTGGAGCGCTGGGCCAAGTACGTGATACGTTGTGAGACCGAGTACCCAGGACCGATAAACTGTTACACCAACTTTGGCAAGGCCGATTTGGTACGTCCAATGTAACAACAACAACAAAAAGCGCACAATAATTTTAGTGTTCAAAATACACGTACAAGATAGTGGAGCTGAGCTGGTAAAGTCGCTGACTTGTAACGCCTCAGTCCCTTACCACGTGTTTTCGTGCCCCGGTTGGGGCGTAAACGTTCCTATGGAAGGGGATATCCGCCAATAATTCTAATTACTATTTCTAAATTCCAAGACACGGATTTTGTCACTTGTCAATTTGTAAATTGCAACACCGCGTATGCTAAATACCACTATCTAATTACATCCTAACTTTTATATATCACATGCCAACATTACATTTTAACAATTTCACATGTCCCGCACATACAATTTACAAGCTACAAATAGCTCTACCACCTGGTCTACCCGAGCTTTTAACCTTCCTTATTTTTAGCCAGGCATCAACTGGACAGAACCCCCAGTACCTAGCCTGTTCCTGCTTCACAGGGTTCTCTGAAGAACCCTTCTGACGCCACTAAAAAATCTGGAAAATAATCTGGAACCCAATGCCTCCTGTCTTGAGGAAGGCGCTCTAGCAACTGAGCTGCATGGGCACCTAACTCTGGGGAAAGCATACTCACTACATCACGTGCCCCTTTTGATGTAGTTCATTTCCAATGCATTGTAAACAAATCCGAATGCGAATGAGATAGTATGTTCTTCTAGAAACGTCCGATAACAAAGACTTATATGGTAAAATTACTTGCAGAATTTTAATAGATACACTACTTTGGGCAAAAGATAACGTGTTCCATTTGACGCCAAATAACGTTGGCTGTTTCTATTGTACCTCCTTTAAAGAATAATTAATGATTCCGTTCTATTATTAGCTAAGTGACGTCTATATTTATGTGGTATCGCCACCTAGCGTCTGTATGTTGTCAATTCTTAACTTGCACATTAGTAATTTGTGACTTGAGAATTGTGACTTTGAGATTTGTAAGTTGTAAACTGTAATCGAACATAAAATTTGTTACTTGAGAATTGTGACTTGAGATTTGTTATTTCCAAATTGTATACGAGAAATGTTAATTAGATACATGTAAGTGCGAAGGTGTTTGTGCAAACAAAAAGCAAATTTAAGCATATGCAGCGTTGCAATTTGCAAATAAAATAAGAAATTGAATTTTGACGGATATCCCTCTCCATACGTTCACGTGGTTAGGTTTTCCAGCTAACCACCGGTGAGTAAGGGGTTTTACCCTGACGTACGTCTAGAGTCATCCTCCACCAATAATAAGCTGGACTACACTTGTGTTGGTGCGTTGTAACGAAAAATAAAACAAAACAATCAAGATAGTGAAACGTGCTATTTTCACAATTTTAAAGTAGACAGTGCCACTAATATACACGTGAAATGACAGAATAAGGAAAAGGCGGATTTCTCCTGTACGATTACCTGACTGTAAGCTTGTACCATTACCAGACTGTAAGCCTGTACCATTACCAGACTGTAAGCCTGTACCATTACCTGACTGTAAGCCTGTACCATTACCAGACTGTAAGCCTCTACCATTACCTGACTGTAAGCCTGTACCATTACCTGACTGTAAGCCTGTACCATTACCAGACTGTAAGCCTCTACCATTACCAGACTGTAAGCCTTTACCATTACCAGACTGTAAGCCTGTACCATTAGCTGACTGTAAGCCTGTACCTTTAGCTGACTGTAAGCCTGTACCATTAGCTGACTGTAAGCCTCTACCATTACCTGACTGTAAGCCTCTACCATTACCTGACTGTAAGCCTGTACCATTAGCTGACTGTAAGCCTGTACTATTACCTGACTGTAAGCCTGTACCATTACCTGACTGTAAGCCTGTACCATTACCCGACTGTAAGCCTGTACCATTACCAGACTGTAAGCCTTTACCATTACCAGACTGTAAGCCTGTACCATTAGCTGACTGTAAGCCTGTACCTTTAGCTGACTGTAAGCCTGTACCATTAGCTGACTGTAAGCCTCTACCATTACCTGACTGTAAGCCTCTACCATTACCTGACTGTAAGCCTGTACCATTAGCTGACTGTAAGCCTGTACCTTTAGCTGACTGTAAGCCTGTACCATTAGCTGACTGTAAGCCTCTACCATTACCTGACTGTAAGCCTCTACCATTACCTGACTGTAAGCCTGTACCATTACCAGACTGTAAGCCTGTACCATTACCTGACTGTAAGCCTGTACCATTACCTGACTGTAAGCCTGTACCATTACCTGACTGTAAGCCTGTACCATTATGTGACTGTAAGCCTGTACCATTACCTGACTGTAAGCCTGTACCATTATGTGACTGTAAGCCTGTACCATTACCTGACTGTAAGCCTGTACCATTATGTGACTGTAAGCCTGTACCATTAGCTGACTGTAAGCCTCTACCATTATGTGACTGTAAGCCTGTACCATTACCTGACTGTAAGCCTGTACCATTATGTGACTGTAAGCCTGTACCATTACCTGACTGCAAGCCTGTACCATTACCTGACTGTAAGCCTGTACCATTACCTGACTGTAAGCCTGTACCATTACCTGACTGTAAGCCTGCACCATTATGTGACTGTAAGCCTGTACCATTAGCTGACTGTAAGCCTCTACCATTATGTGACTGTAAGCCTGTACCATTACCTGACTGTAAGCCTGTACCATTATGTGACTGTAAGCCTGTACCATTACCTGACTGTAAGCCTGTACCATTACCAGACTGTAAGCCTGTACCATTACCAGACTGTAAGCCTGTACCATTACCTGACTGTAAGCCTGTACCATTACCTGACTGTAAGCCTGTACCATTACCTGACTGTAAGCCTGTACCATTACCTGACTGTAAGCCTGTACCATTACCTGACTGTAAGCCTGTACCATTACCTGACTGTAAGCCTGTACCATTAGCTGACTGTAAGCCTGTACCTTTAGCTGACTGTAAGCCTGTACCATTAGCTGACTGTAAGCCTGTACCTTTAGCTGACTGTAAGCCTGTACCATTAGCTGACTGTAAGCCTCTACCATTACCTGACTGTAAGCCTCTACCATTACCTGACTGTAAGCCTGTACCATTACCAGACTGTAAGCCTGTAACATTACCTGACTGTAAGGTTGTACCATTACCTGACTGTAAGCCTGTACCATTACCTGACTGTAAGCCTCTACCATTACCAGATTGTAAGCCTTTACCATAATACCCGACTGTAAGCCTGTATCATTACCTGACTGTAAGCCTGTACCATTACCGGACTGTAAGGTTGTACCATTACCTGACTGTTAGCCTGTAACATTACCTGACTGCAAGCCTGTACCATTACCTGACTGTAAGGTTGTAACATTACCTGACTGTAAGCCTGTACCATTACCGGACTGTAAGGTTGTACCATTAGCTGACTGTAAGCCTCTACCATTACCTGACTGTAAGCCTCTACCATTACCTGACTGTAAGCCTGTACCATTACCAGACTGTAAGCCTGTAACATTAGCTGACTGTAAGCCTGTACCATTAGCTGACTGTAAGCCTGTACCATTAGCTGACTGTAAGCCTGTACCATTACCAGACTGTAAGCCTCTACCATTACCAGACTGTAAGCCTGTACCATTACCTGACTGTAAGCCTGTACCATTAGCTGACTGTAAGCCTGTACCATTACCAGACTGTAAGCCTCTACCATTACCTGACTGTAAGCCTGTACCATTACTTGACTGTAAGCCTGTACCATTAGCTGACTGTAAGCCTGTACCATTACCAGACTGTAAGCCTGTACCATTACCAGACTGTAAGCCTGTACCATTACCTGACTGTAAGCCTGTACCATTACCTGACTGTAAGCCTGTACCATTAGCTGACTGTAAGCCTGTACCTTTAGCTGACTGTAAGCCTATACCATTACCAGACTGTAAGCCTGTACAATTACCTGACTGTAAGCCTGTACCATTACCTGACTGTAAGCCTGTACCATTACCTGACTGTAAGTCTGTACCATTACCTGACTGTAAGCCTGTACCATTACCTGACTGTAAGCCTGTACCATTACCTGACTGTAAGCCTGTACCATTACCTGACTGTAAGCTTGTACCATTACCGGACTGTAAGCTTGTACCATTACCTGACTGTAAGCCTGTACCATTACCAGACTGTAAGCCTGTACCATTACCTGACTGTAAGCCTGTACCATTACCTGACTGTAAGCCTGTACCATTACCTGACTGTAAGCCTCTACCATTACCAGATTGTAAGCCTTTACCATAATACCCGACTGTAAGCCTGTATCATTACCTGACTGTAAGCCTGTACCATTAGCTGACTGTAAGCCTGTAACATTACCTGACTGTAAGCCTGTACCATTAGCTGACTGTAAGCCTGTACCATTAGCTGACTGTAAGCCTGTACCATTAGCTGACTGTAAGCCTGTAACATTACCTGACTGTAAGCCTGTACCATTAGCTGACTGTAAGCCTGTACCATTAGCTGACTGTAAGCCTGTACCATTACCAGACTGTAAGCCTGTACCATTACCTGACTGTAAGCCTGTACCATTACCAGACTGAAAGCCTGTTCCATTACCTGACTGTAAGCCTGTACCATTACCTGACTGTAAGCCTGTACCATTACCTGACTGTAAGCCTATACTATTACCTGACTGTAAGCCTGTACCATTACCAGACTGAAAGCCTGTTCCATTACCTGACTGTAAGCCTGTACCATTACCTGACTGTAAGCCTGTACCATTACCAGACTGTAAGCCTATACTATTACCTGACTGTAAGCCTGTACCATTACCAGACTGTAAGCCTGTACCATTACCTGACTGTAAGCCTGTACCATTACCAGACTGAAAGCCTGTTCCATTACCTGACTGTAAGCCTGTACCATTACCTGACTGTAAGCCTGTACCATTACCTGACTGTAAGCCTCTACCATTACCAGATTGTAAGCCTTTACCATAATACCCGACTGTAAGCCTGTATCATTACCTGACTGTAAGCCTGTACCATTACCGGACTGTAAGGTTGTACCATTACCTGACTGTTAGCCTGTAACATTACCTGACTGCAAGCCTGTACCATTACCTGACTGTAAGGTTGTAACATTACCTGACTGTAAGCCTGTACCATTACCGGACTGTAAGGTTGTACCATTAGCTGACTGTAAGCCTCTACCATTACCTGACTGTAAGCCTCTACCATTACCTGACTGTAAGCCTGTACCATTACCAGACTGTAAGCCTGTAACATTACCTGACTGTAAGCCTGTACCATTAGCTGACTGTAAGCCTGTACCATTAGCTGACTGTAAGCCTGTACCATTACCAGACTGTAAGCCTCTACCATTACCAGACTGTAAGCCTGTACCATTACCAGACTGTAAGCCTGTACCATTACCTGACTGTAAGCCTGTACCATTACCTGACTGTAAGCCTGTACCATTACCTGACTGTAAGCCTGTACCATTACCTGACTGTAAGCCTGTACCATTAGCTGACTGTAATCCTGTACCATTACCTGACTGTAAGCCTGTACCATTACCAGACTGTAAGCCTGTACCATTACCTGACTGTAAGCCTGTACCATTACCTGACTGTAAGCCTGTACCATTAGCTGACTGTAAGCCTGTACCATTAGCTGACTGTAAGCCTGTACCATTACCAGACTGTAAGCCTGTACCATTACCTGACTGTAAGCCTGTACCATTACCTGACTGTAAGCCTGTACCATTACCTGACTGTAAGCCTGTAACATTACCAGACTGTAAGCCTCTACCATTACCAGACTGTAAGCCTGTACCATTACCTGACTGTAAGCCTGTACCATTACCAGACTGTAAGCCTGTACCATTACCTGACTGTAAGCCTGTACCATTACCTGACTGTAAGCCTGTACCATTAGCTGACTGTAAGCCTGTACCATTAGCTGACTGTAAGCCTGTACCATTACCAGACTGTAAGCCTCTACCATTACCAGACTGTAAGCCTGTACCATTACCTGACTGTAAGCCTGTACCATTACCTGACTGTAAGCCTGTACCATTACCTGACTGTAAGCCTGTACCATTACCTGACTGTAAGCCTGTACCATTACCTGACTGTAAGCCTGTACCATTACCTGACTGTAAGCCTGTAACATTACCAGACTGTAAGCCTCTACCATTACCAGACTGTAAGCCTGTACCATTACCTGACTGTAAGCCTGTACCATTACCTGACTGTAAGCCTGTACCATTACCTGACTGTAAGCCTGTACCATTACCTGACTGTAAGCCTGTACCATTACCTGACTGTAAGCCTGTACCATTACCTGACTGTAAGCCTGTACCATTACCTGACTGTAAGCCTCTACCATTACCAGACTGTAAGCCTGTACCATTACCAGACTGTAAGCCTCTACCATTACCAGATTGTAAGCCTTTACCATAATACCCGACTGTAAGCCTGTACCATTACCTGACTGTAAGCCTGTACCATTGCCCGACTGTAAGCCTGTACCATTACCCGACTGTAAGCCTGTACCATTACCTGACTGTAAGCCTGTACCATTACCTGACTGTAAGCCTGTACCATTGCCCGACTGTAAGCCTGTACCATTGCCCGACTGTAAGCCTGTACCATTGCCCGACTGTAAGCCTGTACAATTACCTGACTGTAAGCCTGTACCATTACCTGACTGTAAGGTTGTAACATTACCTGACTGTAAGCCTGTACCATTACCTGACTGTAAGCCTGTACCATTAGCTGACTGTAAGCCTGTACCATTACCTGACTGTAAGCCTGTACCATTACCTGACTGTAAGCCTGTACCATTACCTGACTGTAAGCCTGTACCATTACCTGACTGTAAGCCTGTACCATTACCTGACTGTAAGCCTGTACCATTACCTGACTGTAAGCCTGTACCATTACCTGACTGTAAGCTTGTACCATTACCTGACTGTAAGCTTGTACCATTACCTGACTGTAAGCCTGTACCATTACCTGACTGTAAGCCTTACCATTACCTGACTGTAAGCCTGTACCATTAGCTGACTGTAAGCCTGTACCTTTAGCTGACTGTAAGCCTGTACCATAATACCTGACTGTAAGCCTGTAACATTACCGGACTGTAAGCTTGTACCATTACCTGACTGTAAGCCTGTACCATTACCTGACTGTAAGCCTGTACCATTACCCGACTGTAAGCCTGTACCATTACCTGACTGTAAGCCTGTACCATTACCTGACTGTAAGCCTCTACCATTACCAGATTGTAAGCCTTTACCATAATACCCGACTGTAAGCCTGTACCATTACCTGACTGTAAGCCTGTACCATTGCCCGACTGTAAGCCTGTACCATTACCCGACTGTAAGCCTGTACCATTACCTGACTGTAAGCCTGTACCATTACCTGACTGTAAGCCTGTACCATTGCCCGACTGTAAGCCTGTACCATTGCCCGACTGTAAGCCTGTACGATTGCCCGACTGTAAGCCTGTACAATTACCTGACTGTAAGCCTGTACCATTACCGGACTGTAAGCCTGTACCATTACCTGACTGTAAGCCTGTACCATTACCTGACTGTAAGCCTGTACCATTGCCCGACTGTAAGCCTGTACCATTGCCCGACTGTAAGCCTGTACCATTGCCCGACTGTAAGCCTGTACAATTACCTGACTGTAAGCCTGTACCATTACCGGACTGTAAGCCTGTACCATTACCGGACTGTAAGCCTGTACCATTACCGGACTGTAAGCCTGTACCATTACCTGACTGTAAGCCTGTACCATTGCCCGACTGTAAGCCTGTACCTTTACCTGACTGTAAGCCTGTACCATTACCAGACTGTAAGCCTGTACCATTGCCCGACTGTAAGCCTGTACCATTGCCCGACTGTAAGCCTGTACCATTGCCCGACTGTAAGCCTGTACAATTACCTGACTGTAAGCCTGTACCATTACCAGACTGTAAGCCTGTACCATTACCTGACTGTAAGCCTGTACCATTACCGGACTGTAAGGTTGTACCATTACCTGACTGTTAGCCTGTAACATTACCTGACTGCAAGCCTGTACCATTACCTGACTGTAAGGTTGTAACATTACCTGACTGTAAGCCTGTACCATTACCTGACTGTAAGCCTGTACCATTACCAGACTGTAAGGTTGTACCATTACCTGACTGTAAGCCTGTACCATTACCTGACTGTAAGGTTGTACCATTACCTGACTGTAAGGTTGTAACATTACCTGACTGTAAGCCTGTACCATTACCTGACTGTAAGGTTGTAACATTACCTGACTGTAAGCCTGTACCATTACCTGACTGTAAGCCTGTACCATTACCTGACTGTAAGCCTGTACCATTACCTGACTGTAAGCCTGTACCATTACCAGACTGTAAGCCTCTACCATTACCTGACTGTAAGCCTGTACCATTACCAGACTGTAAGCCTGTACCATTACCCGACTGTAAGCCTGTACCATTACCTGACTGTAAGCCTGTAACATTACCAGACTGTAAGCCTGTACCATTACCCGACTGTAAGCCTGTACCATTACCTGACTGTAAGCCTGTACCATTACCAGACTGTAAGCCTGTACCATTACCAGACTGTAAACCTGTACCATTACCTGACTGTAAGGTTGTACCATTACCAGACTGTAAGGTTGTACCATTACCTGACTGTAAGGTTGTACCATTACCAGACTGTAAGGTTGTACCATTACCTGACTGTAAGGTTGTACCATTACCTGACTGTAAGCCTGTACCATTACCTGACTGTAAGGTTGTACCATTACCAGACTGTAAGCCTGTACCATTACCTGACTGTAAGGTTGTACCATTACCAGACTGTAAGGTTGTACCATTACCTGACTGTAAGCCTGTACCATTACCTGACTGTAAACCTGTACCATTACCTGACTGTAAGCCTGTACAATTACCTGACTGTAAGCCTGTACCATTACCAGACTGTAAGCCTGTACCATTACCTGACTGTAAGCCTGTACCATTACCGGACTGTAAGGTTGTACCATTACCTGACTGTTAGCCTGTAACATTACCTGACTGCAAGCCTGTACCATTACCTGACTGTAAGGTTGTAACATTACCTGACTGTAAGCCTGTACCATTACCTGACTGTAAGCCTGTACCATTACCAGACTGTAAGGTTGTACCATTACATGACTGTAAGCCTGTACCATTACCTGACTGTAAGCCTGTACCATTACCTGACTGTAAGCCTGTACCATTACCGGACTGTAAGCCTGTACCATTACCGGACTGTAAGGTTGTACCATTACCTGACTGTAAAGTTGTACCATTACCTGACTGTAAGCCTGTACCATTACCTGACTGTAAGCCTGTACCATTACCGGACTGTAAGCCTGTACCATTACCAGACTGTAAGCCTGTACCATTACCTGACTGTAAGCCTGTACCATTACCGGACTGTAAGGTTGTACCATTACCTGACTGTTAGCCTGTAACATTACCTGACTGCAAGCCTGTACCATTACCTGACTGTAAGGTTGTAACATTACCTGACTGTAAGCCTGTACCATTACCTGACTGCAAGCCTGTACCATTACCTGACTGTAAGGTTGTACAATTACCTGACTGTAAGCCTGTACCATTACCAGACTGTAAGGTTGTACCATTACCTGACTGTAAGCCTGTACCATTACCAGACAGTAAGGTTGTACCATTAGCTGACTGTAAGCCTCTACCATTACCAGACTGTAAGCCTGTACCATTACCTGACTGTAAGCCTGTACCATTACCTGACTGTAAGCCTATACCATTACCTGACTGTAAGCCTGTACCATTACCTGACTGTAAGGTTGTACCATTACCTGACTGTAAGGTTGTACCATTACCTGTAAGGTTGTAACATTACCTGACTGTAAGCCTATACCATTACCTGACTGTAAGGTTGTACCATTACCTGACTGTAAGCCTGTACCATTACCTGACTGTAAGGTTGTACCATTACCTGACTGTAAGCCTGTACCATTACCAGACTGTAAGGTTGTAACATTACCTGACTGTAAGCCTGTACCATTACCAGACTGTAAGGTTGTACCATTACCTGACTGTAAGCCTGTACCATTACCTGACT
The DNA here is from genome assembly GCA_007844125.1 of Sinonovacula constricta. Lineage (NCBI taxonomy): Eukaryota > Metazoa > Mollusca > Bivalvia > Cardiida > Solecurtidae > Sinonovacula > Sinonovacula constricta. The sequence goes on from CM017555.1 coordinate 47,032,747, forward strand.
GTAAGCCTGTACCATTACCTGACTGTAAGCCTGTACCATTACCAGACTGTAAGGTTGTACCATTACCAGACTGTAAGGTTGTACCATTACCTGACTGTAAGCCTGTACCATTACCAGACTGTAAGGTTGTACCATTACCTGACTGTAAGCCTGTACCATTACCTGACTGTAAGCCTGTACCATTATGTGACTGTAAGCCTGTACCATTACCTGACTGTAAGCCTGTACCATTACCTGACTGTAAGCCTGTACCATTAGCTGACTGTAAGCCTGTACCATTAGCTGACTGTAAGCCTGTACCATTACCAGACTGTAAGCCTCTACCATTACCAGACTGTAAGCCTGTACCATTACCTGACTGTAAGCCTGTACCATTACCTGACTGTAAGCCTGTACCATTACCTGACTGTAAGCCTGTACCATTACCTGACTGTAAGCCTGTACCATTACCTGACTGTAAGCCTGTAACATTACCAGACTGTAAGCCTCTACCATTACCAGACTGTAAGCCTGTACCATTACCTGACTGTAAGCCTGTACCATTACCTGACTGTAAGCCTGTACCATTACCTGACTGTAAGCCTGTACCATTACCTGACTGTAAGCCTGTACCATTACCTGACTGTAAGCCTGTACCATTACCTGACTGTAAGCCTGTACCATTACCTGACTGTAAGCCTGTACCATTACCTGACTGTAAGCCTCTACCATTACCAGACTGTAAGCCTGTACCATTACCAGACTGTAAGCCTCTACCATTACCAGATTGTAAGCCTTTACCATAATACCCGACTGTAAGCCTGTACCATTACCTGACTGTAAGCCTGTACCATTGCCCGACTGTAAGCCTGTACCATTACCCGACTGTAAGCCTGTACCATTACCTGACTGTAAGCCTGTACCATTACCTGACTGTAAGCCTGTACCATTGCCCGACTGTAAGCCTGTACCATTGCCCGACTGTAAGCCTGTACCATTGCCCGACTGTAAGCCTGTATAATTACCTGACTGTAAGCCTGTACCATTACCTGACTGTAAGGTTGTACCATTACCTGACTGTAAGCCTGTACCATTACCTGACTGTAAGCCTGTACCATTACCTGACTGTAAGCCTGTACCATTACCTGACTGTAAGCCTGTACCATTACCTGACTGTAAGCCTGTACCATTACCCGACTGTAAGCCTGTACCATTACCTGACTGTAAGCCTGTACCATTACCTGACTGTAAGCCTGTACCATTACCTGACTGTAAGCCTGTACCATTACCTGACTGTAAGCCTGTACCATTACCTGACTGTAAGCTTGTACCATTACCTGACTGTAAGCTTGTACCATTACCTGACTGTAAGCCTGTACCATTACCTGACTGTAAGCCTTACCATTACCTGACTGTAAGCCTGTACCATTAGCTGACTGTAAGCCTGTACCTTTAGCTGACTGTAAGCCTGTACCATAATACCTGACTGTAAGCCTGTAACATTACCGGACTGTAAGCTTGTACCATTACCTGACTGTAAGCCTGTACCATTACCTGACTGTAAGCCTGTACCATTACCCGACTGTAAGCCTGTACCATTACCTGACTGTAAGCCTGTACCATTACCTGACTGTAAGCCTCTACCATTACCAGATTGTAAGCCTTTACCATAATACCCGACTGTAAGCCTGTACCATTACCTGACTGTAAGCCTGTACCATTGCCCGACTGTAAGCCTGTACCATTACCTGACTGTTAGCCTGTAACATTACCTGACTGTAAGCCTGTACCATTACCCGACTGTAAGCCTGTACCATTGCCCGACTGTAAGCCTGTACCATTACCTGACTGTTAGCCTGTAACATTACCTGACTGTAAGCCTGTACCATTACCTGACTGTTAGCCTGTAACATTACCTGACTGTTAGCCTGTAACATTACCGGACTGTAAGCCTATACCATTGCCCGACTGTAAGCCTGTACCATTACCCGACTGTAAGCCTGTACCATTACCTGACTGTAAGCCTGTACCATTACCTGACTGTAAGCCTGTACCATTGCCCGACTGTAAGCCTGTACCATTGCCCGACTGTAAGCCTGTACGATTGCCCGACTGTAAGCCTGTACAATTACCTGACTGTAAGCCTGTACCATTACCGGACTGTAAGCCTGTACCATTACCTGACTGTAAGCCTGTACCATTACCTGACTGTAAGCCTGTACCATTGCCCGACTGTAAGCCTGTACCATTGCCCGACTGTAAGCCTGTACCATTGCCCGACTGTAAGCCTGTACAATTACCTGACTGTAAGCCTGTACCATTACCGGACTGTAAGCCTGTACCATTACCGGACTGTAAGCCTGTACCATTACCGGACTGTAAGCCTGTACCATTACCTGACTGTAAGCCTGTACCATTGCCCGACTGTAAGCCTGTACCTTTACCTGACTGTAAGCCTGTACCATTACCAGACTGTAAGCCTGTACCATTGCCCGACTGTAAGCCTGTACCATTGCCCGACTGTAAGCCTGTACCATTGCCCGACTGTAAGCCTGTACAATTACCTGACTGTAAGCCTGTACCATTACCAGACTGTAAGCCTGTACCATTACCTGACTGTAAGCCTGTACCATTACCGGACTGTAAGGTTGTACGATTACCTGACTGTTAGCCTGTAACATTACCTGACTGCAAGCCTGTACCATTACCTGACTGTAAGGTTGTAACATTACCTGACTGTAAGCCTGTACCATTACCTGACTGTAAGCCTGTACCATTACCAGACTGTAAGGTTGTACCATTACCTGACTGTAAGCCTGTACCATTACCTGACTGTAAGGTTGTACCATTACCTGACTGTAAGGTTGTAACATTACCTGACTGTAAGCCTGTACCATTACCTGACTGTAAGGTTGTAACATTACCTGACTGTAAGCCTGTACCATTACCTGACTGTAAGCCTGTACCATTACCTGACTGTAAGCCTGTACCATTACCTGACTGTAAGCCTGTACCATTACCAGACTGTAAGCCTCTACCATTACCTGACTGTAAGCCTGTACCATTACCTGACTGTAAGCCTGTACCGTTACCAGACTGTAAGCCTGTACCATTACCCGACTGTAAGCCTGTACCATTACCTGACTGTAAGCCTGTAACATTACCAGACTGTAAGCCTGTACCATTACCCGACTGTAAGCCTGTACCATTACCTGACTGTAAGCCTGTACCATTACCAGACTGTAAGCCTGTACCATTACCTGACTGTAAGGTTGTACCATTACCAGACTGTAAGGTTGTACCATTACCTGACTGTAAGGTTGTACCATTACCTGACTGTAAGCCTGTACCATTACCTGACTGTAAGGTTGTACCATTACCAGACTGTAAGCCTGTACCATTACCTGACTGTAAGGTTGTACCATTACCAGACTGTAAGGTTGTACCATTACCTGACTGTAAGCCTGTACCATTACCTGACTGTAAACCTGTACCATTACCTGACTGTAAGCCTGTACAATTACCTGACTGTAAGCCTGTACCATTACCAGACTGTAAGCCTGTACCATTACCTGACTGTAAGCCTGTACCATTACCGGACTGTAAGGTTGTACCATTACCTGACTGTTAGCCTGTAACATTACCTGACTGCAAGCCTGTACCATTACCTGACTGTAAGGTTGTAACATTACCTGACTGTAAGCCTGTACCATTACCTGACTGTAAGCCTGTACCATTACCAGACTGTAAGGTTGTACCATTACCTGACTGTAAGCCTGTACCATTACCTGACTGTAAGGTTGTACCATTACCTGACTGTAAGGTTGTAACATTACCTGACTGTAAGCCTGTACCATTACCTGACTGTAAGCCTGTACCATTACCAGACTGTAAGGTTGTACCATTACCTGACTGTAAGCCTGTACCATTACCTGACTGTAAGGTTGTACCATTACCTGACTGTAAGGTTGTAACATTACCTGACTGTAAGCCTGTACCATTACCTGACTGTAAGCCTATACCATTACCAGACTGTAAGGTTGTACCATTACCTGACTGTAAGGTTGTACCATTACCTGACTGTAAGGTTGTACCATTACCTGACTGTAAGGTTGTACCATTACCGGACTGTAAGGTTGTACCATTACCTGACTGCAAGCCTGTACCATTACCTGACTGTAAGGTTGTACCATTACCTGACTGTAAGCCTGTACCATTACCAGACTGTAAGGTTGTACCATTACCTGACTGTAAGCCTGTACCATTACCAGACTGTAAGGTTGTACCATTAGCTGACTGTAAGCCTCTACCATTACCAGACTGTAAGCCTGTACCATTACCTGACTGTAAGCCTGTACCATTACCTGACTGTAAGCCTATACCATTACCTGACTGTAAGCCTGTACCATTACCTGACTGTAAGGTTGTACCATTACCTGACTGTAAGGTTGTACCATTACCTGTAAGGTTGTAACATTACCTGACTGTAAGCCTGTACCATTACCTGACTGTAAGGTTGTACCATTACCTGACTGTAAGCCTGTACCATTACCTGACTGTAAGGTTGTACCATTACCTGACTGTAAGCCTGTACCATTACCAGACTGTAAGGTTGTAACATTACCTGACTGTAAGCCTGTACCATTACCAGACTGTAAGGTTGTACCATTACCTGACTGTAAGCCTGTACCATTACCTGACTGTAAGCCTGTACCATTACCTGACTGTAAGCCTGTACCATTACCAGACTGTAAGGTTGTACCATTACCAGACTGTAAGGTTGTACCATTACCTGACTGTAAGCCTGTACCATTACCAGACTGTAAGGTTGTACCATTACCTGACTGTAAGCCTGTACCATTACCAGACTGTAAGGTTGTACCATTACCTGACTGTAAGGTTGTACCATTACCTGACTGTAAGGTTGTAACATTACCTGACTGTAAGCCTGTACCATTACCTGACTGTAAGGTTGTACCATTACCTGACTGTAAGCCTGTACCATTACCTGACTGTAAGCCTGTACCATTACCTGACTGTAAGGTTGTACCATTACCAGACTGTAAGGTTGTACCATTACCTGACTGTAAGCCTGTACCATTACCAGACTGTAAGGTTGTACCATTACCTGACTGTAAGCCTGTACCATTACCAGACTGTAAGGTTGTACCATTACCTGACTGTAAGCCTGTACCATTACCTGACTGTAAGGTTGTACCATTACCTGACTGTAAGGTTGTAACATTACCTGACTGTAAGCCTGTACCATTACCTGACTGTAAGGTTGTACCATTACCTGACTGTAAGCCTGTACCATTACCTGACTGTAAGGTTGTACCATTACCTGACTGTAAGCCTGTACCATTACCAGACTGTAAGGTTGTAACATTACCTGACTGTAAGCCTGTACCATTACCAGACTGTAAGGTTGTACCATTACCTGACTGCAAGCCTGTACCATTACCTGACTGTAAGGTTGTAACATTACCTGACTGTAAGCCTGTACCATTACCTGACTGTAAGGTTGTACCATTACCTGACTGTAAGGTTGTACCATTACCAGACTGTAAGGTTGTACCATTACCTGACTGTAAGCCTGTACCATTACCAGACTGTAAGGTTGTAACATTACCTGACTGTAAGCCTGTACCATTACCTGACTGTAAGGTTGTACCATTACCAGACTGTAAGGTTGTACCATTACCTGACTGTAAGCCTGTACCATTACCTGACTGTAAGGTTGTACCATTAGCTGACTGTAAGCCTGTACCATTACCTGACTGTAAGCCTGTACCATTACCAGACTGTAAGCCTGTACCATTACCTGACTGTAAGGTTGTAACATTACCTGACTGTTAGCCTGTACCATTACCTGACTGTAAGCCTGTACCATTACCTGACTGTAAGCCTGTACCATTACCTGACTGTAAGCCTGTACCATTACCTGACTGTAAGCCTGTACCATTACCTGACTGTAAGCCTGTACCATTACCTGACTGTAAGTCTGTACCATTACCTGACTGTAAGCCTGTACCATTACCTGACTGTAAGCCTGTACCATTACCAGACTGTAAGCCTATACCATTACCTGACTGTAAGGTTGTACCATTACCAGACTGTAAGCCTGTACCATTACCTGACTGTAAGCCTGTACCATTACCTGACTGTAAGCCTGTACCATTACCTGACTGTAAGCCTGTACCATTACCAGACTGTAAGCCTGTACCATTACCTGACTGTAAGCCTGTACCATTACCAGACTGTAAGCCTGTACCATTACCTGACTGTAAGCCTATACCATTACCTGACTGTAAGGTTGTACCATTACCAGACTGTAAGGTTGTACCATTACCTGACTGTAAGCCTGTACCATTACCTGACTGTAAGCCTGTACCATTACCTGACTGTAAGGTTGTACCATTACCTGACTGTAAGCCTGTACCATTACCTGACTGTAAGCCTGTACCATTACCAGACTGTAAGGTTGTACCATTACCTGACTGTAAGGTTGTACCATTACCAGACTGTAAGGTTGTAACATTACCTGACTGTAAGCCTGTACCATTACCTGACTGTAAACCTGTACCATTACCTGACTGTAAGCCTGTACAATTACCTGACTGTAAGCCTGTACCATTACCAGACTGTAAGGTTGTACCATTACCTGACTGTAAGCCTGTACCATTACCTGACTGTAAGGTTGTACCATTACCTGACTGTAAGGTTGTACCATTACCTGACTGTAAGGTTGTACCATTACCTGACTGTAAGCCTGTACCATTACCTGACTGTAAGGTTGTACCATTACCTGACTGTAAGGTTGTAACATTACCTGACTGTAAGCCTGTACCATTACCTGACTGTAAGGTTGTACCATTACCTGACTGTAAGCCTGTACCATTACCGGACTGTAAGGTTGTACCATTACCTGACTGTAAGGTTGTACCATTACCTGACTGTAAGCCTGTACCATTACCTGACTGTAAGCCTGTACCATTACCGGACTGTAAGCCTGTACCATTACCGGACTGTAAGGTTGTACCATTACCTGACTGTAAAGTTGTACCATTACCTGACTGTAAGCCTGTACCATTACCTGACTGTAAGCCTGTACCATTACCAGACTGTAAGCCTGTACCATTACCGGACTGTAAGCCTGTACCATTACCGGACTGTAAGGTTGTACCATTACCTGACTGTAAGGTTGTACCATTACCTGACTGTAAGCCTGTACCATTACCGGACTGTAAGCCTGTACCATTACCGGACTGTAAGCCTGTACCATTACCGGACTGTAAGGTTGTACCATTACCTGACTGTAAGCCTGTACCATTACCTGACTGTAAGCCTGTACCATTACCGGACTGTAAGCCTGTACCATTACCTGACTGTAAGGTTGTACCATTACCTGACTGTAAGCCTGTACCATTACCTGACTGTAAGCCTGTACCATTACCTGACTGTAAGGTTGTAACATTACCTGACTGTAAGCCTGTACCATTACCTGACTGTAAGCCTGTACCATTACCCGACTGTAAGCCTGTACCATTACCTGACTGTAAGCTTGTACCATTACCTGACTGTAAGCCTATACCATTACCTGACTGTAAGCCTGTACCATTACCTGACTGTAAGGTTGTACCATTACCAGACTGTAAGGTTGTAACATTACCCGACTGTAAGCCTGTACCATTACCTGACTGTTAGCCTGTAACATTACCAGACTGTAAGCCTGTACCATTACCTGACTGTAAGCCTGTACCATTACCTGACTGTAAGCCTGTACCATTACCTGACTGTAAGACTGTACCATTACCAGACTGTAAGCCTATACCATTACCAGACTGTAAGCCTGTACCATTACCTGACTGTAAGCCTGTACCATTACCTGACTGTAAGGTTGTAACATTACCTGACTGTAAGCCTGTACCATTACCTGACTGTAAGCCTGTACCATTACCCGACTGTAAGCCTGTACCATTACCTGACTGTAAGCTTGTACCATTACCTGACTGTAAGCCTATACCATTACCTGACTGTAAGCCTGTACCATTACCTGACTGTAAGGTTGTACCATTACCAGACTGTAAGGTTGTAACATTACCCGACTGTAAGCCTGTACCATTACCTGACTGTTAGCCTGTAACATTACCAGACTGTAAGCCTGTACCATTACCTGACTGTAAGCCTGTACCATTACCTGACTGTAAGCCTGTACCATTACCTGACTGTAAGCCTGTACCATTGCCCGACTGTAAGCCTGTACCATTACCTGACTGTAAGGTTGTACCATTACCTGACTGTAAGGTTGTAACATTACCTGACTGTAAGCCTATACCATTACCTGACTGTAAGGTTGTACCATTACCTGACTGTAAGGTTGTACCATTACCAGACTGTAAGGTTGTACCATTACCTGACTGTAAGCCTGTACCATTACCAGACTGTAAGGTTGTACCATTACCTGACTGTAAGCCTGTACCATTACCAGACTGTAAGGTTGTACCATTACCTGACTGTAAGCCTGTACCATTACCTGACTGTAAGGTTGTACCATTACCTGACTGTAAGGTTGTAACATTACCTGACTGTAAGCCTGTACCATTACCTGACTGTAAGGTTGTACCATTACCTGACTGTAAGCCTGTACCATTACCTGACTGTAAGGTTGTACCATTACCTGACTGTAAGCCTGTACCATTACCAGACTGTAAGGTTGTAACATTACCTGACTGTAAGCCTGTACCATTACCAGACTGTAAGGTTGTACCATTACCTGACTGCAAGCCTGTACCATTACCTGACTGTAAGGTTGTAACATTACCTGACTGTAAGCCTGTACCATTACCTGACTGTAAGGTTGTACCATTACCTGACTGTAAGGTTGTACCATTACCAGACTGTAAGGTTGTACCATTACCTGACTGTAAGCCTGTACCATTACCAGACTGTAAGGTTGTAACATTACCTGACTGTAAGCCTGTACCATTACCTGACTGTAAGGTTGTACCATTACCAGACTGTAAGGTTGTACCATTACCTGACTGTAAGCCTGTACCATTACCTGACTGTAAGGTTGTACCATTAGCTGACTGTAAGCCTGTACCATTACCTGACTGTAAGCCTGTACCATTACCAGACTGTAAGCCTGTACCATTACCTGACTGTAAGGTTGTAACATTACCTGACTGTTAGCCTGTACCATTACCTGACTGTAAGCCTGTACCATTACCTGACTGTAAGCCTGTACCATTACCTGACTGTAAGCCTGTACCATTACCTGACTGTAAGCCTGTACCATTACCTGACTGTAAGCCTGTACCATTACCTGACTGTAAGTCTGTACCATTACCTGACTGTAAGCCTGTACCATTACCTGACTGTAAGCCTGTACCATTACCAGACTGTAAGCCTATACCATTACCTGACTGTAAGGTTGTACCATTACCAGACTGTAAGCCTGTACCATTACCTGACTGTAAGCCTATACCATTACCTGACTGTAAGGTTGTACCATTACCAGACTGTAAGGTTGTACCATTACCTGACTGTAAGCCTGTACCATTACCTGACTGTAAGCCTGTACCATTACCTGACTGTAAGGTTGTACCATTACCTGACTGTAAGCCTGTACCATTACCTGACTGTAAGCCTGTACCATTACCAGACTGTAAGGTTGTACCATTACCTGACTGTAAGGTTGTACCATTACCAGACTGTAAGGTTGTAACATTACCTGACTGTAAGCCTGTACCATTACCTGACTGTAAACCTGTACCATTACCTGACTGTAAGCCTGTACAATTACCTGACTGTAAGCCTGTACCATTACCAGACTGTAAGGTTGTACCATTACCTGACTGTAAGCCTGTACCATTACCTGACTGTAAGGTTGTACCATTACCAGACTGTAAGGTTGTACCATTACCTGACTGTAAGGTTGTACCATTACCTGACTGTAAGCCTGTACCATTACCTGACTGTAAGGTTGTACCATTACCTGACTGTAAGGTTGTAACATTACCTGACTGTAAGCCTGTACCATTACCTGACTGTAAGGTTGTACCATTACCTGACTGTAAGCCTGTACCATTACCGGACTGTAAGGTTGTACCATTACCTGACTGTAAGGTTGTACCATTACCTGACTGTAAGCCTGTACCATTACCTGACTGTAAGCCTGTACCATTACCGGACTGTAAGCCTGTACCATTACCGGACTGTAAGGTTGTACCATTACCTGACTGTAAAGTTGTACCATTACCTGACTGTAAGCCTGTACCATTACCTGACTGTAAGCCTGTACCATTACCGGACTGTAAGCCTGTACCATTACCGGACTGTAAGCCTGTACCATTACCGGACTGTAAGGTTGTACCATTACCTGACTGTAAGGTTGTACCATTACCTGACTGTAAGCCTGTACCATTACCGGACTGTAAGCCTGTACCATTACCGGACTGTAAGCCTGTACCATTACCGGACTGTAAGGTTGTACCATTACCTGACTGTAAGCCTGTACCATTACCTGACTGTAAGCCTGTACCATTACCGGACTGTAAGCCTGTACCATTACCTGACTGTAAGGTTGTACCATTACCTGACTGTAAGCCTGTACCATTACCTGACTGTAAGCCTGTACCATTACCTGACTGTAAGGTTGTAACATTACCTGACTGTAAGCCTGTACCATTACCTGACTGTAAGCCTGTACCATTACCCGACTGTAAGCCTGTACCATTACCTGACTGTAAGCTTGTACCATTACCTGACTGTAAGCCTATACCATTACCTGACTGTAAGCCTGTACCATTACCTGACTGTAAGGTTGTACCATTACCAGACTGTAAGGTTGTAACATTACCCGACTGTAAGCCTGTACCATTACCTGACTGTTAGCCTGTAACATTACCAGACTGTAAGCCTGTACCATTACCTGACTGTAAGCCTGTACCATTACCTGACTGTAAGCCTGTACCATTACCTGACTGTAAGCCTGTACCATTACCAGACTGTAAGCCTATACCATTACCAGACTGTAAGCCTGTACCATTACCTGACTGTAAGCCTGTACCATTACCTGACTGTAAGCCTATACTATTACCTGACTGTAAGCCTGTACCATTACCTGACTGTAAGCCTGTACCATTACCTGACTGTAAGCCTATACTATTACCTGACTGTAAGCCTGTACCATTACCAGACTGTAAGCCTATACTATTACCTGACTGTAAGCCTGTACCATTACCAGACTGTAAGCCTATACTATTACCTGACTGTAAGCCTGTACCATTACCTGACTGTAAGCTTGTACCATTACCAGACTGTAAGCCTATACCATTACCAGACTGTAAGCCTATACCATTACCTGACTGTAAGCCTGTACCATTACCTGACTGTAAGCCTGTACCATTACCTGACTGTAAGCTTGTACCATTACCAGACTGTAAGCCTATACCATTACCAGACTGTAAGCCTGTACCATTACCTGACTGTAAGCCTGTACCATTACCGGACTGTAAGCCTGTACCATTACCTGACTGTAAGGTTGTACCATTACCTGACTGTAAGCCTGTACCATTACCTGACTGTAAGCCTGTACCATTACCTGACTGTAAGGTTGTAACATTACCTGACTGTAAGCCTGTACCATTACCTGACTGTAAGCCTGTACCATTACCCGACTGTAAGCCTGTACCATTACCTGACTGTAAGCTTGTACCATTACCTGACTGTAAGCCTGTACCATTACCTGACTGTAAGGTTGTACCATTACCAGACTGTAAGGTTGTAACATTACCCGACTGTAAGCCTGTACCATTACCTGACTGTTAGCCTGTAACATTACCAGACTGTAAGCCTGTACCATTACCTGACTGTAAGCCTGTACCATTACCTGACTGTAAGCCTGTACCATTACCTGACTGTAAGCCTGTAACATTACCAGACTGTAAGGTTGTACCATTACCAGACTGTAAGCCTATACCATTACCTGACTGTAAGCCTATACCATTACCTGACTGTAAGCCTGTACCATTACCTGACTGTAAGGTTGTACCATTACCAGACTGTAAGGTTGTAACATTACCCGACTGTAAGCCTGTACCATTACCTGACTGTTAGCCTGTAACATTACCAGACTGTAAGCCTGTACCATTACCTGACTGTAAGCCTGTACCATTACCAGACTGTAAGCCTGTACCATTACCTGACTGTAAGCCTGTACGATTACCTGACTGTAAGCCTGTACGATTACCTGACTGTAAGCCTGTACCATTACCTGACTGTAAGCCTGTACCATTACCAGACTGTAAGCCTATACCATTACCAGACTGTAAGCCTGTACCATTACCTGACTGTAAGCCTGTACCATTACCTGACTGTAAGCCTATACTATTACCTGACTGTAAGCCTGTACCATTACCTGACTGTAAGCCTGTACCATTACCCGACTGTAAGTCTGTACCATTACCAGACTGTAAGCCTATACCATTACCTGACTGTAAGCCTGTACCATTACCTGACTGTAAGCCTGTACCATTACCTGACTGAAAGCGCGTACCTTTACCTGACTGTAAGCCTGTACCATTACCTGACTGTAAGGTTGTACCATTAGCTGACTGTAAGCCTGTACCATTACCTGACTGTAAGCCTGTACCATTACCTGACTGTAAGCCTTACCATTACCTGACTGTAAGCCTGTACCATTACCTGACTGTAAGCCTGTACCATTAGCTGACTGTAAGCCTGTACCATTACCTGACTGTAAGCCTGTACCATTACCTGACTGTAAGCCTGTACCATTGCCCGACTGTAAGCCTATACCATTACCTGACTGTAAGGTTGTACCATTAGCTGACTGTAAGGTTGTACCATTAGCTGACTGTAAGCCTGTACCATTACCTGACTGTAAGCCTATACCATTACCTGACTGTAAGGTTGTACCATTACCTGACTGTAAGGTTGTACCATTAGCTGACTGTAAGCCTGTACCATTACCTGACTGTAAGCCTATACCATTACCTGACTGTAAGCCTGTACCATTACCTGACTGTAAGCCTGTACCATTACCTGACTGTAAGCCTTACCATTACCTGACTGTAAGCCTGTACCATTACCTGACTGTAAGCCTATACTATTACCTGACTGAAAGCGCGTACCTTTACCAGACTGATACAGTTATACAATTAGATCGCGGGTCAGTCTTTGCCAAATGGAATATTATTTAAACTATTTATATTTAACTTGTATAAACTGACCTTTGAAAAATAAACAATGAGGAAACAGTACTCAGAAGTACGCTTAGACGTTGACCCTTCTTCAATATAATTTAAATTATTCAAGAGTTTTCATACTTTTGACGAGGCACTTGTTTTTAAAGACTCCTTGAAGTATAAATAATGTTGACATAAGATACAAAGGGAAATAACTTTGTTAAGGATAAATTTGAATATTGCACGTGTTATCTCCCCATATAGGATCAAGAGATTTACAACGTGGTGTATGAGTGGGGTCACGAAGGTGACGATCTCAGGCGACCTCTACGGTACGGATGTAGAACACCTTACGACAAGAGCTTGTGTAACCATAACAGCATTGTAAGTGAATAGTCATGTGTTTTCTGATATGTGTTATATTTTTTCTTTTATTTATCCATATAACCTTTCTGTTTTTTCCTCTTTATAGCTCTTTTCATTCCTCAAACATGCCCAGTTTCAAGCGATTTTTAAAATGACATGGCTTTGTTGTGCGTATTTTTTTCAATAAAAAATTATTTTCTCATGTCTTTTTTTCTTCTAAAAGGCTTTGCGGTGTTTCCAATGTAACGGAACAAACTGTGCATGTTTGTTTTTGCAGAGAATCCTGTTTTTTACGTATAAATTTGAAAAGAGTGTGTATTTTCTTCTGAAAAGAGAATTTTTGACGACCTTTTAAAGTGCTGCTGTTATTTTCAAAAGGACAACCAGATTTCTTTCCAATGCACTTCATACTTTTCAGTGAAATATCTTGCTATCCTCCTGTGTGTAAATGAGTGGAATTTGTTTGACATAATTATGTAATATTACTCTGTCTTGGCGCTTACCGCTGTATAACTAAGACATTAAGAAGTTTAATTACGTTGTTATTGTGACGAATCTCTTGTAATTGTAAACACAACACATTGGCATTTTTTCTAGATCCTGAACAGGTCTCTTACCCAGATGGCATGTGCGGCCAAATATTGTGGGGACCAACGTCAACTGACCTGTATCTACAACTCGAATTAATGTTCGACATACCAACATGGACATTGTTTCTACCAATAAACAGACGAAAAACAACATTAAACAAAGAATATGCAACATGACCAGCGATCAAGATGGCAGTCCTGTATCTACAATTCTACTTCATATTTGATATTCAACCTTGATATTAAATCTACAAATTTAACCGACTAAATAAAACTTACAAGGTACATTTGGTACACTGGTGTAAACTCAGTTTTCCAGAGTTAAGAAGCACAGAATTCATAGAATCGTACAAACAAACTTAACGTCTGGTATATGTAAATATTGTTCAAATTTCGTCTATTATGATGGGAAATTTTGTCCATATGTTGATATTAATAATTAAACAATGTTAAAACAAGTTGGTAATCATTTAACGAAATACTAACAGAAAAACTGACTTTGGCGGTATGGATCCTTTCTTTATATCACAGACTTTGGTCATTTTAAAGATCCTTGAGTTTTAACAATGTTACGAAATACTGAAATAACTCATAAAAACAAACAAATATTCATATGGCAGAAGAATAGGTATTTCCGTCTATGGTATTGCTATCCTGCCACGATTTCCAGACATGCCATAAGAATATCAAAACTAAATGGCCAGTAGATTGATTATTGATGGCACAGTTGTTGCTGTTTTTTTATATTTTAGAATGTTGATTTTACAGAAGACATGTTGCATTAATCATTTGAATGATCAAAATACCTCGGTTTGCAAATGGAACGAAAATGATATGATACACAAGAAGTAATATGCATACGTATTGCAATTTCGGGTG
The DNA here is from genome assembly GCA_007844125.1 of Sinonovacula constricta. Taxonomy (NCBI): domain Eukaryota; kingdom Metazoa; phylum Mollusca; class Bivalvia; order Cardiida; family Solecurtidae; genus Sinonovacula; species Sinonovacula constricta. The sequence continues at coordinate 47,047,775 of CM017555.1, forward strand.
TCTAATCGATCGTAGGTCATTACATTTTGTGAATTTTCGTAGAAAATACTAAGAATCGTTTTCCATTTAAACAGCAATGTTAATATGTTTGCTATATCGTTGTAAGTGTCCGTTTGTGCGATTCTTAATTACTTTGCTGTATTATATATTTATAACAGCAATTAGACGGCATTGAATTTCCGTTTAGATTTAAGGTTATTTTATTCAAATATATACATGTATGCTGAATATTTAGTTATTTACACTTGTGAAGCATGCATATAGCTATACTTGACTTTATTGTGAAATATGAACATTTTCGAATTTATGTGCTTTGTAAGCGAGAAGTGTCTTTTGCTTGTCCTGTAAACATTTATTATGAATGTGTGTTTGTCAGAAAGTACATATGCTTGATTTATAAAATAATATAGCGGTAGTAGCGATGTATATGTGTTTATAGTTTAGAAAAAATACTAGATTGGATAATTGTTGGTACTAAATATAGAATAATTTCTAACATCGTGCTTTAATTAGGTCTTAATTGAATTTAGTTAAATAATGGCTGTGTAATAAAATATAGATCAAATAAATAGATATACGAAATTTATATAGATCTCTGTAGAAAAATAGTATGTAGAACTAAACAGTTTATGATTGGTTAAACGTAATCATGAAAAGAAATTATTAGTTTAAGATACCGTTACACTATTTATTGTTTCTTAATATAGAACAGTTTGAATACATTTTTTGACTTAATATGAGGTTGTCAATTTGAATAAATCGCAATAATTAGAATTTAGGTTTTGACATAAAATTATGTTTTTTACTAACACGTTATACTGATTTATTTATGCATTATTAATGTAAGTGAAGTGTTTAAACAATGATAGGATTGAACCATTTAAATTTTAATAAAAAACCTTCGCGGCCCGACTGAATGGCTTTATTAACCCTCACCTTTCTCCTTTTGGTATATGGCAAGCCTATGATATATACGTCAGGAGGTACCAGAGACCTGAACTAATAGCCCTACAACTGATTGGCCAGTTTCTTATTCCAATCCAATATGACATATATAAGGATTTCGGATGTCATACTCGAGTTATAGCTGTTTCTACCTGCATTGTAATAGCTTTTTTTTATTTTGATTAAGGCATTGTTTTCCGATTGTTTTCCGTTGTATATATTTATTGAGTGAAATGACATGCGTGTGTCCGTGTTGCCAGTTTCCTATGGCCATACGGTTGCTATATTTGTTTAAATAATAGCTGACACCTTTGACACCCCACCCCACCCCAAAAAACAATAACAACAACAAACAAACAAACACAAGCAATGTATAACTGGTGTGCAAATGAATAGACTGTGGTTTAAAGATTTATTTGTAAAGGTTAATTGGTTGCATTTTTATATATATTTTACTATTTAAATTTTAGATCCGTTGAAAGCTCATATATACACGGCTTTTGAGAAAAACATTCCGAAGAGATTTGTATTTTTAATACTGTTGACGTTTACATTTCTAACAGGAGTTAGTTATTGAATCCATAACAGGGTGAATACATTCCAATTTTATTGGTGTTGGCAAGTTTTAGTTTGAAATGGTAAAATAAGTTCATCGTTATTTCTTTAAGAAAAAAAGCCACAATGTCTATATTTCAAAATCACTTATATCAATCGTTGTATTTGACTTTGTTTTTAACGTAGGTCTTCTATGGTTTACAATGCATTCATTTTAATAATTGTCTGGCTTCATTGGCTTTGCTTTTTATTTAATTTGTTATTGTCTTTATTAGTCAAGAAAACATTATATTTGTACTAGCATGACATTTTGTAACAGGATGTTTGACGTAGTGTTTATGTGTGTTATGTTCAGTGTACATTAGTGTTTTGAAGAAAATATTATATAACTAACCAAAGCATTTTTATGCTAAATACTTTCATAAAGAGTATGTTTTACTTTCTTTTTAAAAAGAAAAACAAACACTTATTAATTTGCACACTAATCGCGAGTTAATTATCGCTATAACTTCGACAGGCTTTTTCATAGAAAATGCTTGTTTAAATGACAAATAAATATGAAATTATAATTAGTAAAATCACGTTTACTATAAGATTAAAAAAAAGTTTATATAAACAGTAGTTCAAATTAACAGTTGTACAACGTATTATGTTTACTGGCTTAAATTGCAAACTGAACGGACTTCTTAAACTCGATATATTTTTATTTCGATTTTGTGATATTTAATGTATCAGTTTCTTAATACTTATATATATTTTCTAGAAAAATTCAAATGGATCGTACGTTTCGCATGGATAGAAGTATTTATTATATACTCTTTTTTTTGTCTTGTATATTAAACAGAGATACATTGTATGCAATACGCACTTTCCAAATTACAAGCTCTCTATTTCCGGAGGTTATTTAAGTAACATCAAACGTCATTCTGTGGGTACAATTTTGTCAAATCAATATTGTGTAACCCAGTAAAACAAGTGACATCACCAAAATGAACAAGTTACATGTATTTTGCATTTCTGTCGACGAGAGATATTGATGTAAGTGACTGCATAGTTAACCATAATTTATTTATGATTTAATGATACTAACCTTCGTACCTCCAGATCAAAAGAGGTCAATATGGGCAATAACTCTTAGTCTTACCGATTACGGAAGTTACGTATTATTGCGTTGATTTTTGTGTGCAAAAGTTTAACAATAAAATGTGCTTGTTGAATAATTCCGAGTGTGTATTGCGCTCAAACAAGTTGACCGACTGCGAGTAAAGTATATATTTTGATTGACTGTTGACCGTTACGGGTTGCTAGGGTGTTATATTGTTTTAACGTTGCTGATTATATTTTAATATATCTATAAAATGTATGTTTAATATATTTCTAAATAAATAAAAGATAAAATGAACAAATAGAAGTTTGCTTGTTTTATTGCCTGGACACGCTATGAATATTTACATAAATCTCAAATAGTCAACGACGTTGAAATCTTGTCCAGATGAGTACATCATAGTGGATATACATGTTATGGGGGCTTTCTTTTTCTTCGAATCATTTGAACTTGGAAATAAATACAAACGTAAGCACATTGTAAGTTCAGTGTGACATGGTCACAGTTGATTTATGCAATGACCAAAACTGGTAGTGCCAATGTCGTCTGACTTTATGATACTTTTCTTCGACGAACAGAGTTAAATATTCAAATAAGATATTTGCTGTAATGGGTCATTAACTTCGTGTAATTTTATCAAAATAATTAAACAACCATATGTTTATTTATATAGAATAAAGCATACTATTTCATAACTTACTGTATAAGTTAATTAGTGCTAAAGAATCACATTTTTTATCGATTTAATGCTTGGGGTCACAAAGTAATCATTAAACGATTAATCGTCGTATTTTGCTTCTGATTAACCGACTATGAGTTTAAGTTTTAATGAATGCTTCTAAACATTTAAAACTAGTAGTTTAACACAGACATGCTCACAAAGATTGTGTGAAACTGTCAAAATATCACAGGTTAGAAACTATGTTCTGCATTAAAGGATATTTCTTAACAAAATGCACAATCCGGAAAAAAATAACCTGCATTAAATTAAATAAAACTAACAAAAACATTATTCACGTTTCGCAACACATAACATACACGATGAAATACAATAAAAAAGGGCTTAAAACGAAAGTTAAAGATTTTCACGTCTCTCACACAATTTCAATAAATCATTTCAAGTTCCACAAAGGAAAATCCAATATTTTTCACGTATCCATTAAACAAAACAAAGTCAATGTCGTTTATTCTATACAAAAAAAAAATGAAAACAGTTAACACAGAACGTCATTTGTAATTACTCGACAATTTCCGGAACATCCGTAGAAATGGCCGATGTGTTCCAAGGACAATCCTTTGCATTATATAGTCAACTTGTACAAAAAGCACGTCTTCGAGCCTTGCATTATAGTCACCTTATACAAAAGGCACGCCTTCCTGCTTGGCATTATATAGCCAACTTTTACGAAAGGCACGTCTTCCAGCTTGGCATTATATAGTCAACTTAAACAAAATGCACGTCTTCTAGCTTGGCATTATATAGTCAACTTATACAAAATGCACGTCTTCCAGCTTGGCATTATATAATCAACTTATACAAAAGGCACGTCTTTCAGCTTGGCATTATATAGTCAACTTATATAAAAGGCACGTCTTCCAGCTTGGCATTATATAGTTAACTTATATAAAAAGGCACGTCTTCCAGCTTGGCATTATATAGTTAACTTATATACAAGGCACGTCTTCCAGCTTGGCATTATATAGTCACCTTATACAAAAGGCACGTCTTTCTACTGACCTTTTTTGCGTCGGTGAGGATTTTTTTATCATAGCTGAACGTCAAAATTACAATCATAATTCCGTAGGTGCGATACTTACATTAAAGCAAAAACCATACACACAAAATCATACTAATGCAACGATGCAGAATTTACTTGTACACAAGATATAAAGACACAAAAAGGTGTGCAGTGTTAAAGATAACAAATGTTAAAATACATACAAATACTAGATACAGAAATAAACTTAAAGAACATTCCGTACAATTCTTTGTTTGTTGTTTTAGTAAAACGTTTAACAGGTAAAAAAACAGTGTGATACGGATATTTATTCACAGCATTGAAAAAAAGAAGATCAAGTTGAGTTAAGTGTTACAGCAGTTTATTTATTGCAGAAACTTGAACCAAAATATAACGTCAATGAAAAAGGCGTCACAACAAAATTTGACACATTTTGATATGTTTTGTTTAGTTCTCTTAACTTAAAAGTTCAACATCGGGATATGTTAAGAACTTGTTTATAGCATGTATTAGTATCATTTAAAACGTTAAAAATTCAGACGCCATTGAAACAAAGAAATAGTCTGGCATCTTGATGTTACAATATATGAAATATAGGAGTAAATATGCTCATACGCAACAGGATATAGAACCGTGTTCAATAAATTAGCGTGACACTGACAAATAAACAAAGTTGCAAAACTTATTTGATGGTGTTTCAAATGTACTTTATTATTCGTTTTGTCAGCGTAATATTTTTTAAGGTTAAATCATGTAATAGATAAGCAATAAATCTTTTTTAAAGTAAAAATCCCCTGAGAATCTCACTGCACACGTTCACAACAACATTAAGATAAATCTATGCAGGCAAAATTGTTAGCAGAATAAAAGGTGGACCAAAGAAGTGTTCCTGATTTCCCGGAATAATTCTTAACTTGGGTATTCGACATTTCATCGAAAAAGTAAAAACAACAGCAATTAGAACAATCATTACCAAGATGTCAACAATCAACGTTTTATTTTTTAATCTCGTCATCGGTGTCCGAAACTGGTGAAGGTTTTCTGCTGGCGGCCTGTTTCCAGGGATTGTTTGCAGCAGTGTTCGGCGGCTGCTCCGGGGTACTGAGCGCGGGCGAGTACGGCTGAGATGCGGTACGATGTCGAGAAGCCGCGGGCTCAGGAGTAAGACTTTTTTCCGACGGGGTTTCATTCCGAGCTGCTGGGCGGCTACGAGTATTCGAACGGTCGTTCTGTCGCGGCGTCGCGCGGTCACTGAGTCGGGATGCTTGTCTGTCACGGTTTCTGGGAGTTTCGTTATCACGGCTTCTATCGTCGTCATCGCCGTCGTTTCTCCGGCGACTGTTGTTGTCGGGAGTGTTGCTGTTGCGCTTGTTGTTAGACTGACGGTCCTTATTACTGCCCCGACCTCCGTCTTTATCTCTTTAAAACGCCATGGCAAGCATTGTAATACACACAGCAGTAATAATAATAATAATAATAATAATAATAATAATAATAATAATAATAATGCTGATTATTAGGATAAAAGAAATAGAGGAAAAAGTTTAAGATGAAATGACAAAGAGGAAGGAGAAGAAAGAAATAATGATGAGAATTATGGTGCTGTTATAGCTGTTACTAATGGCAGACTTACGCCGTTAGAATATGAATGAATGAATGCATGAATTGTTTACATCGAAGATTTTGAAATACCTACATTTTTGTTGCTGAATGAACGCGTGGCTTGAAAAATATTTTGTCTTATGAAGCAGGGACGGATCCGGAAAACTTTGGTAGGGACGGCGTATGAATTAAGATCCATTCAACTTTATCGCAGTAAAGGACCTTAGCTTCGACCTAAGCAGTCAGTAGACAAAAGTTACTTTAAAAGCTAAATATTCTTTAAGCTTACATGTATGTATTTTCACAACTATACTATTTTACCTAGCTGGGTTGGGGATTCCCCCCCCCCCCCCTATTTGGATCCATCCCTGTAGTGAATGCAAATTGTTTGCAAAATTTTTGCTTGTTGTTTGTTTGTTGTTACTTAGTACCGAAATAATAATGGTCAAATAAGCGACGTCCAGCGAAATATTGGTGATGCAGATGCCAGATAAATGTGTGGGTAACACCACCCGCCTACAGTAAGTCAGCTGGAAGACCTCTCCACATAAGGGACGAAGGAGTTACAAGTCGATGAGCCGCGGGTGTCCCATGACCTGATTAATTATATTTTAAGATGACAAGAAAACATGTTTCGACTAACAAAATTAATTAGGAAAATATTCACTGAGGTATAAAATATTGATTTCCTTTCCTCGTTCACCATCATCTATGTGACAAGTGCCTTGCACAGCCGATTGGATCAGCTGAATTAATGCCGGCGAATACTATTGTAAACCTAAGGCTTTATTTATTTACTTCCGTCGGTCAATCAATTTGCTGATGTGAATGAAATCAAAGCATCGTTTATGCATTACTTTATGCAGTGTGTATATCTTTTTTGAAGACCATTGTGTCTTTTGCAGAATTAAGCCCGAACTACGTAGTAGCCATATTTCAGGCTTTATAGAATTTCGTTAAGATTACACGAAATACAGATCTACGGTGAATGACATAATGAACTTCTAAATTACTCTCTTTTTATTGAAATCGTAGGATCGTATATTCATACTTTTTCTCCACAATACGAACATGTGTTTTCATTGCGTTTGCATAGAAAATATAATATTGTTCATGGAACTCTCATATTAATTATATAAAATTAAAAGCTTAGCAGCGTGTCAACATTCTACGTAAATAAAAATTTACACTGGACTGTAGGGCACTAGAAACTATTTATTTTTCATATATCCGACCTATTCTCGAATATGGTGATGCTGTCTGAAGCAATTGTGAAGGATATGAATCTGAACATCTAGAAAATATCCAAAACGAAGTGCTCGTATTGTTTCTGGTTCCACTAAACTTGTCAGTATAAATGCATTACACAGCGAAATTGGTTGGGATCCTCTTCCTGACAGGAGAAGAAATCACTGTTTAGTTTTGTTTTATAAGATACTGAATGGCCTTACTCCTGATTACTTGTCCTCATTAATCCCTAGTAGCGTGTCGAATGCCAGATATTAGTTACGCAACAACTATAATGTTCCTGGAGTATTTGCACGAACAACTTCATATTTGAATTCATTCCTCCCTTCTGTAATACGTGAGTGGAATAATCTATCACCTGATATAAGTAATGCTCCAACACCAAATTCGTTAAAAAAATGAGAACAAATACAGTTGAAGCTACGCCATTCTTTTACACAGGAACACAGGAAATAGACGAACACAAAATTTACACTCACGGCTATGAACAGATGTAGTTCACTTAAACACTACCTCTTGCCTAAGCGAATTGTACCAAATCCACTGTGTAGATGTGGTAGTGTAGAAACTAACCAAAACTTCTTTACCGAATGTCCATTATACTCCCAACAAAGGCTAGCCATGTTCAAATCATTGGAAAACTACAACATCAATGTCGATACACTTTTATTTGGTAATGGTAATAAGACCCTTGGTCAAAATGTGCTATTTTTTATACTGTTCAGAAATACATTTCTGATACTAACAGATTTGAAATGTACAATATCAACAAGTAGACCCCTCCGTCTCTCTTTCTCTCTCTCTACCCCCTCTCTCCATCTCATTTAAAAGTGTAAACTCTATATACCTGCATACTTCTCTTATTTACATTTAGTATATTTATACTTGTCTAAAACTGTAAATTGAAACTGTTATTCGAACGCCTAGTACTTATATTTTCTTGCAAAAGTATACAACCACTCTATTTACATGTTGTCTCGTATATTGATCTAAGGAAATGAACATGACAAGCTTTGCTTTCGTGTAAATCCTCTCTCTACTTGTATGTATATCCTGTGTTTGTAAAATATGAGAATAAATATGTTATTAAACTAAAATATAATATAAAAGCTTTTAGTCCACACACACACACACTTCAAACCTCATCTCCGGCATCCCAGACATCAATATCCCCATAGTCCCCCTAGCAGATGTGTCCAAAATCAGCCCTCGAGCATGTCTTTTCTGTCAAAGGGGCAGTTTTATGTCTTTCCTATGTAATAAGTGACATTCACTGGGCGATCAATGCACTAATTATAAAGCAGTCATTAAAGCATGCTTCTTCCACATACCAGACAAGAAAATTAACCCACCCAGTAAGGTAAAATCCTAGATCCGCTCTGGTATAGTATTCCTGATAGATACAGCTTTTTGATCCTTTTTTCTAATTTATTTTTAGGAAACTAAAAATCTGTGCATGTAACACTGATGCACTGGGACTATTTTGCACACAAGAAATAAAAACAAAAAAAATACCAAACATAAATTTTATTTCTTTAATATATATTCATGAATGAACAAAATATAACTAAACAAAACACAACAAAATAGAAATATCAAATGGATAAAAAACCTCATTTAAATTAAATATTTAAATTAAAATAAAATTAAAATTTTATTACTAGAAGCTAATTAATTATTTTTAGGAATAACTACACAAGGAAAGTTAAACTAAAAGTTATACATATGTCTATTTTATCATAACTTGAACATAATCTTATGAATATCTAATAAATAAAAAGGGATTTGATGAAATAAATGTTAACTAAATTATCAGAAGAACAGAAGTACAACACATTATGGACATTTTACGAACTTATGAATGAAATAAACATATTCTGGACATGGTATTTGTGTTCCCCTTTCTTTGAAAAAATGTTTATTTTTTCTTTAGAAAAATAAAATAATGGCCATTTATCCTTAAAGCAACAGTTTTAAGTATGGAAGAATTAAAAGTATACAAAATAACGGTGCTTAGATATGTAATGATATAAATCATTTATTAGGGTGGTTTTTTGGGGTGTTTGACAGACATCTGAAAGCAAACATATATGTTACCAGAAAAAAACAATCTTCCAACACAATTTATGGTGTATCTTGAGATTTCGTCAAAGTCTGTCTTTATTTTATATTTACTGTAACAAAAAAAAACAACAAACTCAATGAAGCCTGTATCATAAATAATCAGAACACTGATCTCTTTCCTTATCACAAAGCACACTGGAAAGATCTGTCAATTAAGTTCAGAAATGTTAGTTTTAGTTTAAAACCATTAAAAATTACATGCAGCTTTTTCCTTCTGGATTACAACCAGCAACATTTTTATTTAGACTCGGGGCATGTGAGGCATCTACCAATGTCTGATATGTCTAATTTTGGTAAAATATAAAATCTTGCCCATCAAATATGCGTGAATGGGCTTAGCATTCCTACTTAATTGTTTTGAAGTCCTGGTTCATGTTGCCATGACACAAACTAAAGTTCTTTTTACAAGTTTTCCAAAAAATAATTAGTAAATCTAAATGTTATAACTGAAACAAAAAAATGAATAAAGAATACAAAGAATGTAAACTGAATGACACAAAATAACTTTCCAAAAGGAACTTTAACATACAAAATTATGGGAATGAAGATAAAACATATTTAAGAAACAATCTGAAACCACTCTAACTGATCCTATTGGTCAAATTTCAAACATAATTCCAAGTCAACCAATAAGATGCTTAAAAATGATCTCAGACTGAGGCTCAAATTCTTATCATCTTAGAAAAGTGTGAAAAATAAAGAATAAAATGAAAAGCACTTCTGGAATGTATTATAAAATGGACGGATATGTGTACATACAATTAGATAGATATTGTATATATCATCAATAATAGCATTTACAGAAGAAACAAGTCAAGGGACGGACAAGTTTACATGGATGTATATCTGACTATCACAGGCATGTTGAACTAGATTACAAAGAAATATACTCAGCAGGATTAACAAATGTATTGGAGAATAAATATAGATAAAAGAAAGCATTTTCGTTTTTAATTTGCACATAATATGATAAGCTATTGCCTCTAATAAACAAACACAGTCTATGGTTTTAAGCCTTGGCATTGTTAAGAAATTGTTTTGCTGTTCTCTGACTTTGTTTTACAACTGGTTTAAAAATCATGGTAATAATACTTTTTATAAGATAGCATGACCTTGCCATTGACCAATCAACAGCCACCCTTACGCCTGCAGACCCCACTTCCTCCGCCACCCTCCCCCCCCACCCCTCCTTCACAAACGTACCCCCCCATAAACACAAAGTTTTACTTTGAAAGTTCCTGCAAATGAAGTACTGTCAGTAGGTCATATTTATGAACATTATTACATGATCTTAAGGTATTTGGGTTAGGAATATTTTACATATTGGTGGGTTTGTTCCCCTCAGAAAAGACCAGCATTAACATTCTGGATTTGGGCTGAGGATCACAACAACAGTTACCTGAAACTTGGATCAAGGTGGAAAAAACAAACACAATTTTAAGAACATTTCATGTAAATCATATGTTGTTTTCCCATTGCCTTATTCTCATAATCAATTGATACACTGTGTTGTTCATAAGGTGCAACAATTTGTGGATAGTTCCAATGGGCTGCAGCTGACAGTTGGCTTAATGTGAGGGCTTAGCTTAACTGGGTTATATCGGTCTGAAAATCTTGTAAAATATTTGATTCTTGCACATCACTTTTCTTTTAACCTACCTAGTTGGGTGTATTGTTTTGAGACAATATTAGTCATTCACAACATTTAAAGCATAGCAAGAACTTACACACGTAAGGCACATGAAGAGAAATGCTCCATCCAGGTGTTTTAAAGATAAAACACAAGAATAACATAATAATCCAACCAATTGTAACCTCACTGCCATTTAGTTGCCACTGTATGATACATAAAAATGTGCTCAAAACAATAATATACTAGAAATATATGTGCTTTGATAACTCAAGTTACATAAAAAGAACAACTATCTTACCAATTAAATTCAGAGAGAATATTACCATTCATAAACAAATTATTTATATAAGCACTACCACATATTATTTGAATGAATGGGACAAGAACTTTTTCATATGATCCAACTCCCATATTATTTCTTTTACTTTTGATCGAATGCGGTCAAAAGCATTGGTTGACAATTTGGCAAGCAGACAGAATCAGAATAAAAATATTTAAAAAAAAAAATTTTTTTCAGATAAAACAATAATCAAGGATTATGGTGTATTTATTCAATAGTGTGATACACTCTCCAATTATTGGAGGTCTCTGACAGCATTAGACAATTGTTTACAGATAAACTGCATCTATGATGATAAATGGTTACCTCAAATAAGGAACAGTTGTTATCTTTAAAAATCTAAAAACAAAATTGTTCCCAAATAACAATGATAAAAGTACATAAATTGAAAACATTAAAATTAGTTCATTTTTTTTTATCTGTCTGTCTATCAATAAATATCACAGACAAAATTTGAATAAAGGTTTATTAAATAGGAAACACAAGACATGATTGGTAAAAAGTTCTTTTTTACAATAGTTTTCTTAGAAGTTTTGGAAAACAACAAAGATAAGTAAGTTATGACTGTAATCCAAAACAATTCCCAAAAGTATTCATGAAAACTTCTGTCCAACTTGTCAAAGTTCACATATATAAACACAAAATAAAAAACAATTATTGGCACATTCTCAATCATAAAATCTTGAAACATATTCAAGTTCACACAATTTCATGATTTCCCTAGATAACTTGTCGCCTTCTATGACAAGATAACAACAGAAGAAGGTGAAGGTCTGAACAGTAAATTCACAGTAATTATGATACATATAATGATAGCACATGGTGAAAGCATATTACACTTCTAAGGGTTGTTTTGATTCAATTTGATCAGTGACAAAGCAATGTGGCAGACTTTAAGTCCAAATTAACTTACACCTAAACAAATGCTATTACAGCAAAATTCTTTGATTCTTTATGCAAATGAATGTCAGTTCTATAATTAGCCAATGGTTCAACAATTTTTGCTAAAAACAACACTGGCAAACATGTTGATTCATCTTATCTTTTGAAGAGTCCTTCCACAAGAACTTTGAGGAAGTGACTTTGATAATTTTCAAGCCTTTGATTGGTTGTTTTTTTCTAGTTTATTAAAATCAGACCAATCAAATGTTTGGATATTGTCTCAGCTTCAAGTCAGCAGATTAATAACCTGGAGAGAACTTGTAAACACAAACTCAATACCATGCTACAATATGACCATGGACTGTTCATAAAAAACTATGTGTTTAGTACAGTCTGATGCTCATACAGGTATTTAAAATATATTAACCAATCAGATTGCTGAAAAATATTTATAAATCTGAATTAGTGTTTCAGAATCCTAGGGCCCTTATCAAATTAATTTTGTTTCTCAATAGGACTAGGCAAAGATCCAAAACCTACAGATAAACACATCAATTACCTTTTTGAAAACTACAAAGCCAAAAAATTACACAATCCCAACTACTATGTCACTTTATCTGGATCTTTCTTCTGACCATTTTCAACCCCTGAGTGTCTTCTTGATTTACTAGATGGATACCTTCCTTGCGGATCTGTCTTTAAATCGCTTCTTTCTTTTTTCAAAGCTGATTTTTCCCTTTCTCTTTGTGAAGCTGAATATGCCCTTACAGAAGCTGAATTTGTCCTAGGAGTAGCTGAATTCTCTCTTTGTAAAGTTGAATTGCCTCTTTGATGGGCTGAACTCTCTCTTTTGGAGGCAGAACTAGTCCTAGATGTAGTGGAGTAATCTCCCTTGTGTTCCCCATCCCTTTCGTGGGTGGGTCTTGTATCAATTCGAGATTTGGGGTTAGTGGACATAGAAGGGTTATGATTTTTATTAAGTGATGAAGTGTGAGGTTTGGATTTGATTCGAGTACGTATTTCCCACACTTTGTACATGAGTTTGGACTTCCACATCAGCCATCTGGGGAGAAGAGGAGAAAAGAAAAAATATAAAAACATAAAATTCACTACAAAACAAGAGTCTATCTGAGTGCATGTTATGGTTTCCTTGCCCAGAATTAAGCACTGATTTTCCCTGCTTTTGTTTGTTTATTACCAATATCTAAAAATCCTAAAATATCAGTATCAAATATGTTATTGTTAGAAATCAGTGATACTTCTTTATACGAAATCAAACTTTTTTTATACGACATCAAACTTTTGAGAAACATCTTAAAAAAGTAAAAAAAAGTTGTGAATCTCATCTTTTTAAAACTGCATAAATTTGGACATAGCAATTAAAAAAACTTAGTTTAACGAATCTAATTAGATGTTTTAAAACAAAGAAAGTCAGACCAGACATTTAAATACTACATTTTATGATTTGTATTTATCATATTGATGTATTTGTATATCAACCTTAAAATGTAATATCTCTAGTTAGGAAGGGCCAAGGAACCATGATGCACCGGAAAATGAATACAAATCTTATTGTTTTTTTTGTAAAAAAAAAAAAGAAAAAAAAAAAAGAAGGATTTTCACAAATTATAATGTATATTTTAAAGTGAAAAGTGGTTTAATATAAATAAATATAAACTTTTAAAGTACTCTTAAATTATTTAAAATGAAATCCAACCAAAGAAACTAACTTAAAAATTTATAATAACTTTGTAATTTATCCTGAAACAGTTGGTTTTTGTTCATCAGAAAATGCATTTATGAATAAAAATTATATAAAAATTACATTATATTAAATGTTCAGCATATTAAAAATTGAATTAATTAGCTTAGATAAGATGAGCCTGGAATATCACACAACAGCATCCACAATATAACAAATCATGAAACTTAAACTTTCAGTTTTTGAGCTTATATGAGGTTGTGCATCTTAAATCATCTAGATCCCTCATAAATTTTTAACATTAAAAAGAGATATATCTTATTATAAATGAATATCTTAAACTTATAGAAATAAAACTTAATAATAAAAAACAAACATTTAACCTATAATCAAAATAAAAGTTATATCTATCAACATATCATATTTTTTTAGACTTTCTTTGATAATTTGAACTGTTTAATATATATATATATATTATACATTTACTTGCAATATTAATATTAATTACTTGTATTTTAATGATATAATTGTTTGGCATATAGAGTGAACACATACACCTAAACAACAGTATTAATGATATAATTGTTTGGCATATAGAGTGAACACATACACCTAAACAACAGTATTAATGATATAATTGTTTGGCATATAGAGTGAACACATACACCTAAACAACAGTTTTTGTTAAAGTCAGAAACATAAAAGAATATTAAGCATCATTGTTTAAGCTGAAAGAGGGAAGGAACATATAAAGTAGCAAAGAAATAAAATAATATCGAGTAACAAATGCAAAATGAAATGTATCTAATAATGCAAAATCTGAAAATCTAAATATGCAAATAATGTAACTAACATGATGTGTGATGTTCGTGCAAATGTTTAAAAAAGCATGCATTTCTTATCACTCATAATTCTAAGTTATCACATTTATGATTGTGGTATTATCAAAGTCAGTTAATAATGAGGACATAAATGGCTTTAAATCAATAAAAAAGAATTTGCAGAGAATAAATAGATGTCGTTAAGACACTGTCAATTTAATTATGAATTAATGTTTCCCTTAAAATAGGAACAGCTGTCAATGTGGACTCTTATGTTCACTTCTATGGTGGAAATAAGTTACTGAGTAATTAAGATGTATTTGTTGTGTTGTTTTTTATAAATATATTGCAGTGACCATTCATGATCATTATACCAAAGCCCAGTTTTTGGGTGGAGGAAGATCCCAGATGCATGTCCTGGTAGAACAACCGGCGCACCGCAAGTCAGCTGGAAGACCTTCTCACTTTAAGTCCTTCACCCTAGACAGGACTCGAACCCATGCGGTGAGAGGCTAAGCAGTCAGAGGAGTTACAAATCGGTGACTCTACCATCATATCATGGCGCAATGTAATTTAAGTAATATAACTTTTTGTTGTGTTTATATTGTCGATGTACATATATGTGTGTATCAAGATGGCTTCAGATTCTTCATGTATTGTGCATATACTGCATTTATCAGCCAGTTTGCTGCTGTATGAATGTCTAACTGTCAGTAAGAGTAGGGGTTCTGTGAACAGCTTAACATTTCCTACAAATTTCAAAAGTGCAGTTCGTGAAGGTGAAGTTCAAAATATAGTGTGTGCTTATTTATAAACATCCATGTACAAGATCAAATTGTACTTATCTGACTATCATGATATTCTGCTCTATGCATTTTCAAAATTCAGTAACTTGCTTATATTTTTTTATATATATATATATATATATATATATATATATATATATATATATATATATATATATATATATATAGGTGTTTGTTTTTTTATCAAAGATCAATGTGTCATTTATTGCATGCATGCCCAAATAGTGTTGAGATAATAAGCATACCATTTACCTCAAAGCACTTGATAAATTAAACCCTGACATCCTGTAATACACATTTTGCATGAACATTGCACATCACATCAACTATATAACATACATGTGAACTTTTTTTGATGCCAAAATGGGAGATTTTTACTTGCAAAGTAGGTGATTTGTCGTTTTTAAATAAAAAAAAGAAGGAAGTCATCTGCTTTTTTAAGTAGGGAGATTTCTGAAAATGTGTAAAACACCCCTTATTTTTTAAATATTTTTGAACCTGAAAAGTGGGAGTCTCCCAACATAAATGGTAGAGATCACATGTACGATATAAACAACTGCAAAGTACTGTGGAAAGAAATTTCTGACCATCCATTCGAACTGGCCATGGTAAAGATTTTAACTCAATCTGCCATATTTCAACAATCTGTTTATACCTAATAATATAATTAAAGTATAAACTAGAACTCAAAGTTGAATTATTTTAAAGCATGTGATTGGGTAGATTTAAGTTAACTATTATATCAGACCAATCAGATAATTAGAAACTGAGTCCCACACACATCTTCAAGTTTTGTAACCTAAGCCCTTTTTGCTTTATGTTTTTATGTCAGCCAATCAACACTTAATGACATGAACATGGCCATGACTCAGCTTGTTATAAGAATAATATGGTCACAATTGAAAATATATTGTTTTTAAAAGATTTGAAAAAATAAATGCAAATTTGGATTCAGAATTCCACAATACTGCAGCTAAAAAATCATAAAATAGTTGAAAAGAGGACATAAAAAAGAAGTGTGGCATAGTGGATTCTCCATATAGTACATTCATGGAAGATTTTCAAGCAAGCAACTGATGTTTATAAGGCAAAAGAGAAAATTCTGCAAATAATTCAAGAATGGATGCTGGAAAATACAAAAAAAGCACCAAGTTATACTTGCATGAAAGTTTACAAAAATCCAATGAAAATAAAATATCAGCTTACATTCAATCACAACATAGATACATGATCTATCAGCACAACTATATTTAGCCACTACTACCAACAACACTGCACATAAACACTGACAGTCACCACCCCAAAACACAGAAAACAACACTGGAAACCCATGCTAAAATAAACATTTCACACAACTCGCAAATAATAAACAGCATATCCACAAGGTGACATTTTTTCTTTCTAAATTTTACATATAAATATTTTTTAATAAGAATGATATATGTTCAGATTTTGCTACATAAAGATTTATGTATTTGAGAATTTACAGGTACATTTTTTCAATTTAATACAATCTAGTACAGGTACATTTTTTTTTTCAATTTAATACAATCCAGATTTTAGAATTGAACCTTAAAATGTTCAAAGATTCATAAATGACATTTACATTTGTGAGTTCAAATTATACTCTGATTCACAGACTATACATTATGTTTCTATTACCTAATTGTACACCTAGGTGGAATGACCATCAAATCAAACTTAAGAGTGACTCTGTGATTTTTATATTTTGAAGGATACTTGTAAATCAATGTTGAAGTAGTAACATACCTTTACCTTAGATTTAGTGCATTTCATGTTTTAACTTAATTTTTTTCTTAATGAAGACTTTTATTACCCATGACTTCATTGTGACACACCCGTTTAAAAACATTTAATTTTTTCTTACAGTAATTTGTGCATTACAAACTTTTTGCAACACTAAAAACTCCCCGTCAATGTGCTGGTACATACTATTTAATAGGAAATTTCTCATCCAGGGATATTTCAACGACTGGGTTTGGTGCTGGGTGATCTTTCTCTGGGTAACTTGTGTCACAAATAATGATTAAAGTTGCAAATGTTGAACTGTTATCTTGCTTTTTCAGTTATAAGCCTATAGCATTTTTGCTTTTTACTGCATTAGCAGTCAATACAGACTTACTGTTTTACACAAGATGCTTCCATCCTAACGATTCTAACTATTTTCCTGTCTCCAGCATGACAAAAAATTGTTCTGCATATTTCAATGATTTGATGTGAAATGAAAGACAATCACACAATATCAATCATATAGCAGAACAAAGTCATCAAATGTTTACATGAATATATTCAGCCTGTTTTAACAATATCTAAATTTGATTGCAAAATGCAATGCTGAATGAGGTATGCATTTTAGAAATGAGAGAGATTAAGAATACATGTACAAGTGATTAACTCTCCTGCAGTGAAGTTGATCAGTCAGTCTAGGTTCTTGAACCTAAACCTTCTGTTATGTCTACT
Organism: Sinonovacula constricta; assembly: GCA_007844125.1. NCBI lineage: Eukaryota > Metazoa > Mollusca > Bivalvia > Cardiida > Solecurtidae > Sinonovacula > Sinonovacula constricta. The sequence continues at coordinate 47,065,758 of CM017555.1, forward strand.
ACAGAGAGAGCAGGCTTGTTTGTTTGTTTGTTTGTTTATGGGGTTTATCGTCCCACCAACAGTATTTCAATTATCTGGAGACGGTGTCCACTTGAAGCAGATATAGTGCTGCCTTCACTGTGTATAGCATGCCGTGAACACCTGGCATGATACCACACCCAGTCACATTATCCTGACACCGGGCCAACCAGTCGTGGAACTACCCTTATATTTGCTTGAGCGTTAGCAAGGGAGCTATACCACTACCATTTTTAACGATTTTGATATGTTGCGGCCCGGGATCGAACCCGGGGCCTCCCGTACCTGGAGCCAATGCTCTACTGATTGCGCTACCAGAGCAGGCTTGTATAGATTGACAAGGAATGGTTAATCTAACACAAAAATATGTAGACCTGTTGTAATTGCCCAAACTGTGACTATTTTCTAACTCAGTGAATACTTAAAGGTGCTTGCAGTGCTTTTATTAGTAATTTATTGCCAAATACATGCAAAAGGAGATAATACAGCCATACCATTATTGTGACTCAGGTTTGAATTCAAAATTTATTTGAAAGTTGATGGTATAGTATTTTATTAACTCTAAATTTATTTTCCAAATCAAAAGGCATACATTAAACCATTATGACCCATTTAACAAGTCATCTCATAACCTTCTATGCCTTTCAGTTTAAGCAAAGTAAAAGCTAAATTTAAAAAAAAAGACTCACACATTCACTTAATAGCATAAACAAAATTTGAAGCATTTTGCAGGAAATGTGACTACTTAACAAAGGTATATGCATTTAAAAGATGCTACATCAGTATGAAAATAGATACCAATACAATATCAATAGATGTACAACAACATATTGCACACCAAATTAACGTCAATATTACCATCAAAACAGGTTAATGCAAAAGAAACCCATTAGACATTCGACACAATTAAAAAAAATGACAATACACATATATTTTTGAATGTTCATTTGAGATATGTAAGTCTCTTTAAGACTTCACAAATATATGAGTTTTGTTTAGTTTGAATTTTGAAGTACAGCGACCCATTATGGTTATTATAGCAATGTCAAGCTACATTTAGTGGAGGCGGACCCCAGACAAATGTCTTGGTAGAGCCAATGATGTACAACAGGTTAGCTGGAAGACCTTCCCACATTTAGTATTTCACCATGAAGAGGACTTAAACCTGCATAGTGAAAGTCTGAGCAGTAAGAAGAGTTACAGGGAATCTATCACTATGCCATGGGTGCCCCCCCCCCCACAAAGATATTAGTACAGAAGTCCTAGATTGCTGCTCAACATGCCCCAAAATCTCCTTTGACAAGATATGTTTGTAAAACATATGGCCCTCTTCTCAACCGGGCTTCAATCATTGACCTCAAAACCAAACTATGTTCAAGGTTGCTGAGACCTTTACCTTTATGTCCCTGCCCCTAAAACCAATGAGGTTCAGCTACACATCATGACCGATGTCTTTACAAAGTAGGGCTCCTGGCATTCTCCAGATATTGATCCGAAACAATAAATATGTTCAGTCACTGTGACCTTGACCTTTGCACCAGTAACCTCATAATGAATAGGTCATCTACTTATCATGACTTATGTCCCTACTGAGCTTAAGGATCACTGGCTCATGTGTTCACTAGATACCGATTGGAAACAATAAATATGTTGAAGGTTGTAGTGACCTTGACCTTTGCGCCATTGACCACATAGTAAAAAGGTCATCTACTTATCATGACTAATGTCCCTACCCTACCAAGCTTAAGGATGGCTCATGTGTTTGCTGGAAATTGATTGCAAACAAGATGGTTTACCTACCTTTTGAAAGACCAATATTTGCTAAACATTATGGTCATTTCTTTTTTAGAAGGGCATTATACAACCTGCTTATAATTGATGTTTTCTAAAAAAAAAATCAAAATTAAATAATTGTTGTCCCCACTATGTGTTTAATTTGATCAATTTAAAAAGCAAAGTTCAATCCAAAATAGATTCAAAACTTTAAACTTAAGCTTTATGCCCCTTATATGAAATAATATTTTAAATTTAAAGGTAACAATTGTATTTTTACCCTTACCCTGGCATGATGAGCTACTGTTCAGAATCAGGGTAACATACAATGTATACCTTTAATTCACAATTTTTGTCCCGGGTTTCTTTCTTTTCTGTTTATTTTGACACAACATCAACCTTCTACTCGGAAGAAAATCACAACAAAATCTAATCACACAGTCTGTACAACAGATAAAGCATGTTACAGGTTACGCCTTTGGTGTTTCCGTGAGGGAGAGAAAAATAAAATGACAATTAATATTCAATTATAGGGTGTATACAGGTGCAATTGTACCTTGTTGGTAATTATAAGCATTATTCGTCATTTTGAGACGATCGACCTTTTTCATCGCTATTGTCATTGTCATCTTTATTATGATTGGATGGCACTTCTTGGCTACCAGAATCATCATTATCATCCTTTGCTCTATTATTCCCATTTTCTGGGTCACTATCAAAAAAATATGTTTATTATTCTTATCTCAAAGCAAGGATTTTTGACAAAAATTTACTTTATGAACCTTTTATGAGTCTACACACATCTGACTCTTTTTAAACATGATTTAATTTTACTAATTTAAAAAATCAAAATTTGTATCTTATATCCTTGGATACACCCAAGTCTTATTAATTAGCTTATCTTGTGTCATATCTGACAACATAAATATGTATATGCACAAAATTATAAAGTTTAATGGCTTTTTGATAATCCCCAACTAATACATATAATAATTAACCTTTCAAATTGTTTCTGATAATATATCAATGGCTCAAAAAATGGGATACACATCAACTCAAATTTTGTGATTTGATTTCATTTATGTTTGCAGTTAAATTATTGATATGAATGTACTTTAAGATTATACTAAAGTACAAAAAATATCTACACATTATGAACTCTTTATTCTGTTAAAAGAATAGACCAAAAAATATTTAAACCCAAAATGGGTATAAAGAGCAAGGTTAAATATCACACTCTGTCTTCAGCTGAGTGCATAAATGGTTGGGTTTGTAGTCTAAGAACAATTTTGTGGTTATACAGGATTGACGCTGAGGTAGCACGGCCTTCACTATAGTGGTATGATGTGAATGCATGGCATAATGCAACAATCAAACACTGGACCAATCAGCCCAGGAGAAACATTTCTATGATGAACAATGACAAGGGAACCAGTAGCTACAATGGATGGTTACTAACTTATCAATAAAGTTTGTTTATATGAACTTGTATATCTGATCAGTGAAAGTGTATGTCTATCAAGTCTGTTTACATAAACTTGTTTATCCCATCTGTGATAAAGTATGTCTGTCAAGTCTGCTTATATAAACTTGTTTAACCCATCTGTGATAGAGTATGTCTGTCAAGTCTGTTTATATAAACTTGTTTATCCCATCAGTGAAAGTGTATGTCTGTCAAGTCTGCTTATATAAACTTGTTTATCCCATCTGCTATAGTGTATGCCTATCAAGTCTGCTTACATAAACTTGTTTATCCCATCTGTGATAGTGTATGTCTGTCAAGTCTGCTTATATAAACTTGTTTATCCCATCTGTGATAGAGTATGTCTGTCAAGTCTGCTTATATAAACTTGTTTATCCCATCTGTGAAAGTGTATGTCTGTCAAGTCTGCTTATACAAACTTGTTTATCCCATCAGTGAAAGTGTATGTCTGTCAAGTCTGCTTATATAAACTTGTTTATCCCATCTGTGAAAGTGTATGTCTGTCAAGTCTGCTTATATAAACTTGTTTATCCTGTCTGTGACAGAGTATGTCTGTCAAGACTGTTTATATAAACTTGTTTATCCCATCTGTGATAGTGTATGTCTGTCAAGTCTGCTTATATAAACTTGTTTATCCCATCTGTGAAAGTGTATGTCTGTCAAGTCTGCTTATATAAACTTGTTTATCCTGTCTGTGACAGAGTATGTCTGTCAAGACTGTTTATATAAACTTGTTTATCCTGTCTGTGATAGTGTATGTCTGTCAAGACTGTTTATATAAACTTGTTTATCCTGTCTGTGAAAGTGTATGTCTGTCAAGACTGTTTATATAAACTTGTTTATCCTGTCTGTGACAGAGTATGTCTGTCAAGACTGTTTATATAAACTTGTTTATCCCATCTGTGATAGTGTATGTCTGTCAAGACTGTTTATATAAACTTGTTTATCCCATCTGTGACAGTGTATGTCTGTCAAGTATGTTTACATAAACTTGTTTATCCCATCTGTGATAGTGTATGGGGTAGAAAGTACATAGAGGCGTACCATACAAAAGGTGGAACAATCAATGATAGCAGTACCCACAATAATTTGATGCACCTATTCAACCCTAAAGCCTTATATGCATTCACTTCTGCAAACTTAGATATTAGTAATATTATTGATACATAGTTATATACACATATGACTTATTTGTGATTTTTTCAATCTAAATACAAGTGACATTAGTCCAATCTAAGATTTTGTTGAAACATACAATTTGCTGTGACAAGTGAAAAGCATGGCTAAACAACATTATTAACAGTCTCCAAAAAAAGTTGAAGCTTGTATCATTAATAATTGTAATGCCTTTGGTATGTTCAATGAATCTCCATTAACAGTAACTATAGTGAAACAAGCACAATTATATTCTACTGTTATATTTGTGTAAAGTCAAAATTTAGTTTGTCATTTTACAGAACAGAAAACTGTAGCACACAATTCCAGATTAGGCTAGTCTAATGTTTTGGGGGTTTTTTTTCAAATCTTATACTCTGAGTTCTATGTTAGTATGTGGAATTTATTCAAGAGACAATTTAAATTAGTTTGGTCGGTTTTGAAATTCACAACAGTGACCAACATGGTGACAACCTAGTATTTTATATTTAAATAATATGAAGAAGAAAAGAACACATTTTTAGCTGAGTCTTTGTTATCAATGAAATTTTAAAATGGTTCCATAAAATTTAAAAAACAACATTTTTTTCATAATTTTAATGTTGTTCCATTTAACTTTTTTTTTCTTCACTGAACATACTGAAAGGACTTATATTTAAACAATTGAAAAATACTCTTCAAGCTCTAGGTTGACAAATCTGATTATGGAAAAACATAATAAATCTTAAACAAAGTTTTAAAATTATTGTTTTTATGAAAGATTGATGACAAAGGTCAAATTTCTACCATTACTTTAAAAATACCAGAGCACTGCAAGTCAACTTGGAGACATTCTCCAATTTATTTTTCTGCCCAAACTGGGACCAGAACCCGAATCATGAAGGACTGAGTAGTTGTCTATTTTATCACAAGGTAAGTTAACATGAACTGCATAAATGCATTTTTATTTTTTTCTAGGGCATGAAGAGTTTAAGCTAATATCTCACATTATTCCATCGTTTCAAGTGCTGTGGACTTACCTGTAAGCATTGTCTACACTCCATTTGTTCACCTCTGGGGAATTACCTCTGTCATCCTTAACAAACCGTCTGCCTGAACCGTCCATCCCACGTTTTAGCTCATCTATCTGCTGCTGAAGATTCTCAATCTCTTCTGCGCGCTGATGGTGAGAAGAGAAACACGGACGCCCGTTGCTTAGTAACATAGTGTTCCATATTTGGACATTTCACTTCATATCTCTGAGAACTACTTTTTTCACAACCATTCTCTCAGAGGACTATTTTTCCACAATCAAAATATCTATTTGTTCACTCTTATAGGAATTCTACTAACAAAGCCATGCATTGATGATGCACTACATCTTTGCTTTTTTCTCACTCTCTGGTAACAACAGTGAACAAGTATGTCAAACATACTAAACATAGCAAACAAACACTTAACTATCTAAAATCATTGTGTGATGGTTCAAAAATTGATGCACCTGAAAATGTTAGTAGGGAAAAAGGGGAGATAATACAGATTACAAGGCTGGATACATCCTTTAACCATATAAGACCATGATAGTATTAGGAAGGGAGGAAGTAAAGGTGTTATTTATAACTTATACTTTTTATTCTTCATGTTTTACCGTAACATATATAGAAAAATATATGAAAAGAGTGGATTGTCCATGTATAATTTATAATATACATTTTGAACAGCTTGATTTCATCTTAATGTTGTAGAGTGAGCATAATTATTTAAGATGTGTAAAAACCTTTGGCTAATATATCTGGTCTACTAACAATAAGTATTATGGTCTATTAATAATATCTTCTGCAATGTGTATGAGCTGATTTCAATTTAAAAACAAGCAAAAAGGCATTTTGATTATTTAAAAAAAGGAAGGTATTTTTATTTTGTTATTTCCATTACACTAAATTATAATTCTAACACACCCAAGCTGCTTAAACCTCAGCTATATTTATATATTTCTAATGAATATATACTTTTTATAACAACTAATGATACACTTGTAAACATGGGCTAGAACATGCATATAATCACTGTATCTGGTTATTGTAGTCTAGACATAGCTGGAAGGTAATATATCTAGATGCCTTTTCTAACTGACAAAAGCTAAAAGAACCAACAGGCATGTAAACTGCAAAAACACCTGAAAAGTTATTCAAATTACCCAAATTCCATGCAATTAAACAAACACATTCCAAACATTAAGATATGACTATGTTAGCATAGGCATCACTAGCAGAACACGAAACTGGTTATTTAAAAAAACTGGGGGGAGGACAGAAAAAACTTGGAATGTCTCCAAAATAGGAACATATTCTTACCATTTTCAGACAACAAGCTTTGACCTTATGCCAGAATGACCTTGACATTAGACTTCATTTAACCCTGAGTCAGCAGTATTTCTATCATTGTTCGGAGTTGTCCCCCTTTGTGAAGCTCTCCCTGCTGATCTTGCACCAGGTGATTTTTTCCCATTGGTGGGTTTGCTTGGCGAGCTTTTTCCACCAATGGGAGTCTTCTTTCCAGGTGATCTTGAACCATTCTTATTATTGACTCCTGTTGGTGACAGGGCATCATCTGGCGTATTCCCTCGAGGGGTTGTCTTCCAATTATCTGGAGTGACATTACCAGGACTATGCCGCTGATTTGTATTTTTATTATGATCATCAAATCTGGGACTTCCCCCTAAATTCCCTTGACCTTTGGGTGTTGGAGAAGGAATATTCATATTCTTTAACCCACCCTTTGTTTCAAAGGGACTATCTTCCCGATCTTCTTCTTTAATTGCTGGCTGCGTAGCTTTAGTATGTGGGTCAGACATTTGTTGTCGGGATTTGTCCTGAATGGATGTGGAAGGGGTTCCCGTGTTTGTTCCCAAGGTACCAAGGTCATCCCAACCCAGCCCAGTGTCAAGGTCATCCATTTGGCTCCTGCGAGCAGGAAAGGTCAAGCTTGTTCCAGTTAGGATTTTTAGTTGGTTTATTTGGGATTGAAGGTCGTCTAGACCAGAAATCCGCTGAAATGTGACAGAAAAAGTAATGCTAAAATAAGATGACTCAGAATAGCATGCAAATAAGAAAAGTTAAGATGCCTAAAGGAAATGACTATGTCAAAACCCAGATGTGTATAAAATTACACATATGCCACTGTTTAAATGTGTCATCATCAGCATGAATGATGTTGCATTATCTGATTTGCATATAAAAACATGACATAAAAAGACTGATAATATTTTGCATTTGAATACATAGTTATAATAAAACCTCGAAAGGTTGGTCAAGTAAAGCTACATAGAAGTATACTAATAAAACTTGAAAGTAGAGCATAACACAAAATCAAGCATTTGTGTTTGTGCATGACAAACTTTTGCTTATGCTTATATGCAATAACAATGATTCGGATAACTGTTCAAATGAATTAACAGAAAGATAAAATGATCAACGAGGTCCAATGCAACATCATTCAAAGCATAACTTATTCCTCTGTGAACTTTTTCTTCTCTAAATTTTATTCTTATAAGAGTACAATAGTTAAAAACATAAACTCTGGACATACAAAGAAAATCATCGTTTATTTTTCAAATTAATGGTGTATTTGTCGTTTTCTCTGAAGGAACTAAGTAATCACACTGATACTATACTGACTATATACTTACATCATCCAAAGGCAGGCTAAGTTAACTTTCTAACAAATGCTAATGACATGTAACTGCTTAATGCACTCATGCACAAACCATTCAGTTATTTATACATCTTACTGATAAAAAACACAAGGGAGACAATAGCAGTTGTATAAAGTTAATACATGGCAAGAAGATGTACATTAACAGAAAACTTTATAATCAAACAATTGGCAATATAACTTTAATATGCAGAAACAGACTTTTGATGGTTTCACATCATGTTAAAATATAAATAAATAGTTTATTTATACATGAATCAAAGTAAATACAATCTTTATCTGCATGTCATACACTTTAAAACATTAAAATTATTGTTAAAACATAACACAATACTTGATTTCATAAAAAAACAAAACATACTTGCTCTCAGTTACAAATTAAGCCATAATAATTCAGAACTATAACAGTTTAAGTAAATTTAAAGATAAAAACATTTTTATCATGTCTAAAGACTTTATCTTTATATGTAAGTAGATAGGAATGAAAAGAATGAGCTGAAGAGAAGAAGGGAGATAACCCACCAGTTTCTGTTCTGACTGAATCTTCATGCCCAGGACAGTCTTGACCGTCTGTAAGTTGTCTGCCAGTTTTCTCACTCCAATGTTCATCTGCACAACATCAAACAAAGACAGAGTCAAAACTTGTCTCCTTCATTGTATTTATATATTTAGTTGTATGCTTATATATATATGTGTGTGAGTGAAATTGTTGATACATCGAGAATGCTTGCTTTAAAACATTGACACAGTTCAAATATTGTTTTCCTTTTTTTAACCAGTAAATACTTACTGTGACTGTCTAGGATACCACTGTAACTGGTATAAAGCTACATGTTTTAGGCAGATGCTGCCTCAAAATGAATTTTCATAAAATAAGTTTTTGTTTTAGTACAAATAACAAATACCTTCCTAACCTGTTGAGTTAAAAGCAAAATATCCCATTGTTTTTTCAGCTAAAGTTGTAAGAGATGACAAAACAAAGAAAATGTTTAATAAATCAATTTCAATGTATCATTGTACGATGCAGTTTACAAATACAACTTTAGGGTTTATGAATAATAACTTAATTAATTAAATGTTTTTCATATTTTAGTTTGTTTCAAAATAGATGTAAATCTTGTGAGAACTTTTGAAAGTCAATTATACAAATTACATGTATGTAAACAGTAATAATTATTTTGTGACAAAACTTACAAAACTGATAAAATAAGAACAAAGAATGTACAGCTGTTAACGTGCTGTATCAACATGAAAATATGGACATCATTTGAAAAAATACACTAAACTAAGACAAACAATGCCAGACAAATAATAGAAGACGTAACATCTACAAAGTAAAGTTCACATGGTTGAAGTGGAAAATATGTATGTGCCAATTGTTTCCCTTAATATGTAGCAAAAGAAATTGTTCAATTAAGGATTTGACAAAATGTGTGCATATAATAACAATATTATAATGGAAGACTGTATATAATTAAATGCATTTATTGTTAAAATTTAAAATACCTTGCATGCATTGGTGTTTTCTTTTCAAATATGTTTAACTTGATTTGTTACAATGGTAAACATGTCATATCAAAAAGAAATATGACATGTGCTAAAGATATAAACTCATAAATATCTACATTTTTTGACAGCATAAGGACCTTCATGATTCTGGTACATCTGTTTTGTTTAGCACTTTGTATGGATTAAGGTACTATGAATAAACATGTTTACTACATACATTTTTACCAGAGTTTAAGTGACCCTTTCAGATTTTACTGTAAAGTTTTTATTGAAGTCTTTTTCCAATTACAACACTGAAGAACATTACTCCACAAGTTACAGTTAAACTTGAAATTTCAATACACTGTCTGTTTGAGTTTACATTTGTCTTTATTTGAAGAATAATTATGAGTTCAATTAGGAAAAATACTGCATATTTAACAGAACCTTAAAAGTTTAAAAAAAATATTTTACCAAATCTAATAAATGTATACTGTTGATAGCACTTTTGCATTCTAAATGATAAAAACTGCATTTAAGAAAAGCGATTTTCAAATATAAAAAAAGGAAAGAAAAAAAAAGAAGACAAGATGAAATTTTTTTTTTTTTACATTTAACATAGCAATATATGTCAGTGTAGTTAATTTAAAAGTGCATTATTTTACAAACCTCCTCTGGGTCATCTTTCTTATTTTCAATCTGGAGAAATTGAATTCAATTAATTAATTGCAATTGTACAAAAAAACATTTAATAACTTCTAAAGACAAAGTAAACCAATGAAGACTAGTGAAGAGTTGTGTTGGTGTCAATATGTTGGTCTTACCCTTTCAATCATGCATATGACATTTTACACCTTTTGTTAAGCATGCGCAATTATCACTCGTATTTTCAGTAAAATCTGCACAACTATGAGTTTATTTGTAGACTGGTTTAGCCTAGGATCTTAAATTATATGCTGAAAATGCATCTATTTATAGAAATAACAGAAACATAAAAAGGAATCAATTTTGAGGCTCATGTAAGTTAAGTGAACAAAAAAGAGATGAAATTGATAAAGGAAACTACAAATTGCAAAACAAAAAACATTGAAACACTAAGTCTATAACCAATAATTGTTATTTTACTTAAAAAACTAAAACATGAACATAAACATAGACAATTATGATGATTTAGAGAGAAATAAACAACAGACAAGACACTGATAGATAGAAACAAAAACATGAATACAGAACTTCTGAAAATAATTGCCATTTATCAAAAATGCACATAAACAGAGATTCTGCCAACATGAAGAGATAGAACTAAATTCAAAGGATAAATGATAACTTTTCATTTTATGAACTAAACATAACTATGAGATGACACTGATAACAGAAGCACCAGTGTGCAAACAAAAACAGTTACTTTTACAGCATTCTGAACATATTAAATGCTATACCCTATGCAATATATGTCAATGTACATCATTTAAAAGTGCATTATTTTACAAACCTCCAGGTCATCTCTCTTATTTTTATTCTGGAGAAATTGAATTCAATTAATTAATTGCAATTGTACAAAAAACATTTAATAACTTTTGAAGACATAGTAAACCAATGAAGACTAGTGAAGAGTTGTGTTGGTGTCAATATGTAGGTCTTACCCTTTCAATCATACATATGCCATTTTATGCCTTTTGTTTAGCATGCACCATTATCACTCGTATTTTCAGTAAAATCTGCACAACTATGAGTTTATTTGTAGACTGGTTTAGCCTAGGATCCTTTATTATATGCTGAAAATGCATCCATTTATAGAAATAACAGAAACATAAAAAGGAATAAATTTTGAGGCTCTGATGTAAGTTAAGTGAACAAAAAAGAGATCAAATTGATAAAGGAAACTACAACTTGCAAAACAAAAAACATTGAAACACTAAGTCTATAACCAATAATTGTTATTTTACTTAAAAAACTAAAACATGAACATAAACATAGACAAATATGATGATTTAGATAGAAATAAACAACAGACAAGACACTCATAGATAGAAACAAAAACACGAAATACAGTACTTCTGAAAATAATTGCCATTTATAAAAATAAACATAAACAGAGATTCTGCTGACATAAAGAGAAAAAAATTAATTCAAAATATATATTATATATTAATTTCAAAATTAATTAACTAAACATAACCATAAGGCAACACTGATAACAGAAGCACCAGTGTGCAAACAAAACAGAGAGCAAACAAAAACAGAGAGTTACTTTTACAGCATTTTGAACATATTAGATACCATATCAACTGAACATAAACAGACAGACTAGTATGCAGACAGACATACATAAACAATAAACTCATAGATAGAAACCAATCAGGGGATTGCAATGACATTCATGAGGGGGAGGAGGAGGAGGAGGAGGATGTTGAATACAGACGCAAACCTTCGGGTCATCAGTTTGGAACCTGTTCCTCTGTTTATTTTTGTAAAACACAGACAGAAACATAAACAAATGTAGGAAAAAAACAAACAGACCCAAACATTGCAGCAACAATCAAGTACAAAAACATGAATTTCTTGACATGTGATATTTGTATTTTATAGTTGTTAATATTTCTTTCAAATTCCTTACAATATGATGTTAAAAAATGTTTTTACAAGAATACTTGAAACTTCAACCTTTTACCTTTCCTAAGCAACTCGTTTGATTGGTCAGATTTTTGCAGAACTTTCAAAAATAAGGTCTGAATTAAATAAGTATTCTGGCAAAATTACAATTCTTAGATCTTGCCAAGTTACAAAAAATATTACCTGAAAGCAGTGCAACTCAAAGCATTGTACCACATAGGTTTGATCCCTAGTCCAAGCAAAAACTTTCATGTGAGGAGAATTTCTAGCTGAACTGCTGTATGTAAGTGGTTCTGCCCACACATTTGCTTATAGTCTTTCTTCACCAATAATGGCTGAATGTTGCTATAGTGATCTTAAAGAGTCAAAGGAGTTCCAAGCCAGCAGTTCTACCCTGTAGGCCCAGGCATCCCTCATCCCTATAGCACTAGTAAACAAACTGTAAAGGTGTTTACTCTGCCAATTACCACTTGGCCCTGTTTCACAAATTTAAACAAAATTTATCTTGTAATTCCTTCCTCTAAGCCTCTGTTTATTCAAATTTGGTAAAACAGGAAACATGGAACCAAAGAAAATAGATATCAGAATCAGGGCAAAAGATTAATATACCAGTGTAAAAGTTCAGTCCAAATACGACCACAATACACTGAATTCTCCATTTGTGTTACAGCTTACACTTAAATTGTATACAATGGTATTTTATCTAGACTCAATAGAAAAGTGAAGAAAAAAAAACCCCACAACACCTTAATGCTTCTTAAGCTTTCACCAAAGGTATTGTGAAACCAATTCTTACACCACAAGGGTATACAATGGTATTTTATGTATGTTCAATGCAATAACAAAAAAAGAAAACACACACGAAAAAACTAATTCTTTAAAAGCTTCAGCAAAGGTATTGTAACATCAAAAGTGTATAAAATGGTATGTTATCTATGCTCAACACAATAGCACCTAATTCTTCTTAAGCTTTTACAAAGGTATAAGAAAAAACAGTTCTTACACCAAAAATGTACAAAATTATATTTTTACCTATGCTCAAACCAATCACAAAAAAAGAACATTTAATTCTGCTAAATATTTTACCAAAATAATTGTGAAAACAGTTCTTACACCACAACTATATAAAATAGTATTTTATCTTAGCTTAACACCAACAAAACCTTAATTCAAAAACTTTCACCAAAGGTATTGTTAAAACAATTATATGTTTACTCACAGCCTCAAGATCTGGGAGAGTCGCAGGTTTAGGTTGTTTATCCAAGCGAGCCTTCAGGTTCTGGAGCTCTGATCTAAGCTCCTCCACTTCACGTGACCTGTAAAGCATATAAAGTTTGCTATAATGTATGGAACGTTCTGCGATATGTGTCCGACCGCTATTGTTATTTTGTTTCTATCACATCTACCTCAAGAGCTCACAAATAGCTTCATAGCAAAAAGCTCATGTTCTTTTTATACAACTATTCAATATGTACTTTAAACTTAAACTGATTGGGCAAGCCAGCTTATATAAACATGGTTTACAAACTGTTTTTGAATAGTCCATTGTTGAATTAATTAGTTCAACAATAAAAAAACACACTTTTAGTCCCTCTTATTTTGGCAACTTGGCGATTGTTGTCTTTAAAGTATCTAGATATTATGTAAATTAAGATGCTGTTGCATTAAACATTTTGTTTATCTTTTATGACATTTTGCTAAAGACTTCAAACAAAACCAAAATCTTTTTATAGAAGAAAAAATAAGGCTCATTAGTTTGAAGGTATCCTGGTAAATGACAGACATACAAGATCGCTAATAAATTTTGTCTTTTCTTTTATCTTTACCATTTGAAACCTTTTGTTCATGCATATGCCATTTTACAATTGGGAAAGTATACAAAATTATTACTTTGTGATAAAATCAGCATAACTAAATTTTCGTTTCGATGGCTCAGTGCAAAGCCAGCCTAACTCTGTATTTTGCCCAAAATGTTTTTTCTGAAAATACGGTATTTTTTAATGTTTTCTATCATCCTTAAATATATTTTTAAAATGTACCTAGTATATCCAAATTAAATATTTTCATAGAATATTCTAAGTCAATTTGTTGTTTTTTTCATAAGTGCAATACTATGGCTAGTATTCACCAACTATTCTTAAGTAAGTATTGCGTAAGTCACGGATTTCAATCCACAATATCTTCATTATGTATTCAGCTGCATTTCTGTATTTTTGCATGACACTTTAACTTTGCTACTTCATAAAAAAGCATATTTTTATTGGTACGAAAATTATGACTTTGGCTTTAGTCATGACTAAGGCTTAAGAATGGTTGGTGAAAATGGGCCTATGACTAAGTAGTGCTAGTTTTACACTCACATTTTTAAAAATGAAAGGAATTTGTTAGACTGGTTTATCTTAGGATCTTTGATTTTATGCAAAACATTCAGGATAATTAAATACTTAACAACTGTTTTCAATAAAATCAACAAAATACAGTGATTTTACAAAATCATATCATGTAGTACGAATGAAAAGGTAAATATCATGGCTTGTAAAACTCACCTGGCATCAGATTCGTGACTGACCCTAGAGTCCATTTCTGACTTTGCCAACTTCAATTTCTCTTCCAGCTGATATATCTATTAAGAAAGAATTAAAAAATAATACAATACTGTTGAGGTTGTAGAAAATATTCCTCATAATGAACAATGCCTTCAGAAAAGAACAAAAAAATAATTTTTCATTGATAATATTTTGTCAAATCAAATCTTTTGGTGTAAAAAAAGTAACAACTTAGCATTTCTTACTTAAAAAATAAGAGAAAAAATAAGTATTTAAGCAATGAAAATATCTGCTTACATAGCAAAGTCTTAATTGAGACTTAATTAATCCAATAATACACCTGTGTGGAGTAAAAAAATATTTAAGATAACGAGGTTCGAACCCCAGACCTTATGGTCAAAAGTCATTCTAACACTGGACCATTCTGCTCATCATGTACTACATCGATCTACTCGAGCCAGGTCAAATTTCGAGTCTGATTATGATTACAAGTCTAAGGCTAATGCTTAACTCAAAATGTGGGCACTTCTTACCAAATGAATACAATGAACATGCCAGTACTTAATTACTTAGAATGCTAAGAAATAAAATTACACAGCACATAAATTACAATGAATTTGCTATGTTTATTAATTTAGCATGGCAAAGTGAACACTGCAGTGAAAATAACAACTTTTCACTGATGTAATTATCACAAATAACATAAAAGAAAACACTTATTTACAATGAATATGGTACAATTAATAAGTTATCATGACAAAGTTAGCACATTAATTAATGAATTTGCTCTAATTAATAAGGTAGCATGGCAAAGCTAACATATATAATACAATGAATATACTTTATTTATTAAGTAATCATGATCAGAATAATGTTTGTTTTTATAACATCGCATCGACACAATTACGGTCAGATTGCGACGCCCAGCCTATTATTGGTGGAGGAAGACCCCAAACTTATGCCTGGGTAGAACCACCCCAACACCACAGGTTTGATTAGAATTAACACAAAAATTACAAATTGCTTTGAATATGTGTTATTTAATAAGTAAGCATGCTAAAAATTAACACTTCATAATCAAATACAATTAATAACCTGGCATGCTAAGAGGGATCACATAACCTGAATAAGAAGGTCTACTTAAGAAACAAACCCTGCTCAAAGCTAACAATTAAATTACAAGCAATTAATATATTTTATTGACAAACTACAGGGCATGTGAAGAATTAACAAAATTATTGGTCACTTACATCTTGTGGCATGGTCTGTACACTACGGCCGAGCTCCCTCAGGGTGTCCCCGGTAGTGTCCTGCCACTTGGAGATGGCCTCCATACGGTCAGTAAGGCGGTCTGTGAGGGCCTGGGAGGCCTGCAGGGGGGTACATAAGACAATGGGGCTCAGAGTGGGGGAACAGAATAATATTATGGCAAAACGTTTATTGTATTAATGTCAATTTAATTTATATTCACTGGTTTTCAATTTTTCTTTTTTTTAGTGAATTTGTACCTGATCGTTCATGTATGTTTTGTGCTATAATTTTTATTTTTTATTTTGACAAAAAACCTACTCTTTCATGACATTTAAGGAATGATGTGTACAGTTAGTAATATACAATTGTAAAGTTATATGTGTGAACTTTACTTTGTGAATATTAGTAATATTGTGACATATATTTAACACATAAAGCTAATCTGCCATGTGACTTGTGTGTTATATACATTACAGCATACTGCTTGCCAAATCACACTTTTTAATTTTAGAGGTTGAAAGTTCTACTTAAAACATTCACTAAATTAACAATGCTATTTATAGATCTTTATTATGATAGAACACAGTAAGCATGTGACTAGATACCACATATAATCATGTCATCTTGACAGTTCCATGTCCTAAGGTTACTTTTACTTACAGCTTACAAGATTCCTTTCAATGGATAAACTTTATTACAACCTACAAGTTTACATTAAAGTTGTAAACAGTGTTAAACTTCTGATTCTACCGAAATAAAAAAGAATTTCAGCTGCTATCCTCATCATAGGCAACTGCACTTATATATCCAGAGATATCATACTTATTTATTCAAAATGCAGAACTTTTTCTCCAGTGTCTACTGATTCAGAGTTGTGTTTTGTGTTTTCTCAACAAGTTAAAGGTTGCAATAACCATGTTCTTTATTTGCTTCTGAGCACTTTTAGATGGGCAAATGAATTTCTGCTTTATGATAAAGTAAAAACCCAGTTCATTGGGACTGCCTCATTTCCTGAACAACCCATTAAATGTGACAGACAGCTTAAGAAGCTGTACAATATGAAATTGTTAAAAACATAATTTTACTAGTTGTTTGTTGTGAGATGAAATCAGTAATCTCCAAATATTGGGCTAAAGTCTACTTACTGTCTCAAAAAGGATTCGGTAAAATATTCACTTTTCATATCAGTTAAACATACATATAAATATATCCAACCTATTTGAACACATATGTCTTCTGTGCTTGCAAAGTGTTCTACTACAATGTCAAGTTCACATCTTGCAAAAGTAATGGTGGGTGAGTGTTACACAAGTAAACAAAGCTTGCACTAGATTACAAAACCATGATATTTTGCATTTTGTTATTATTGTGATACTTCCTGCCAACTAACACAACAGTGACTGTTAACCAATTTTGTGATCTACAGAGTGCAAAGAAATGCCTAGCTACTCCTATTGAGTGCTTGGTAAGGATTATATAGGCAGCTCCTTACGGGTGGTTTTTGTGTTCTTTGTTTACATGTTAATGTGAATGCTTGCTTTCTGTAAGGCCCGTATTCACCAACCGTTCCTAAGCCTAAGTCATGACTTAGGCCCAAGTCACAATTTTCATACCAACAAAAATAAGCTTATTTATGAAGTTCGGTATGATTTTAAGCTTAAAGTAGCAAAGTTAAAGTGGCATGCAGAAATACAGACATGTAGCTTAATACATAATGAAGATATTGTGGATTGAAATCCATGACTTGAGCAATTTGTACTTAAGAACGGTTGGTGAGTATTGGCCTTAGTCTTGATTAATACATAAAAGTTTGCTGTTTTTGTCCAAAGTCTATGCAGGTAATTTGCAATCTATCAAATAATTAACAATGAAAAAATTCTCACAATTTGGTAAGCAATAAATATGAAAATGGCAGTTAAATACAATAATTCTATTCTTAATCTGGTGGTTTCAGCAGTAATTTCATAAATCTTTCAAGTGAATTTCTATGATTTAAAATATTTTAACACATTTTGTGTACTCATCATAATTAATTGTATTTTCATAGTACTGAGAAGCAAGTTAATTCTGAAAATAAATTAATACATAAAACTATACATGCATAAGAAAGAGAAAAGTTGACAACTCTATTTTTTATAAAAGAACACATATAGCTGGACATAATTAATAGCAGAAAATTGTTTGAGAAGTATACAAAACACATCTATAATAGAATGTTGACATCATTGTGAACTATGGAGACATTGATAAGTTTTTTTGTTTGTTTTGAATACAATGCAGCAATACAATTATGGTCATAATAGCAACAACCAGATATTTTGAATAGATTAAGTCCACAGAATGTAAATAGAACCATTTTTAGAGAGAAATTTAGCTAGAAAACATGTTTTCATGTTGACACGAAAATTGTGCCTATACCAGGACTTGAACTCAATAGGAAAGGGGCCCTGAGAAATCATATGACAAATTCTGCAGGTGGTAAAAACATCAGTCTTGGGCTTAAAGGCATTTATAGAAATATCAAAGCTACATAAACTTCAAGTTCTTATTTGTCCACAAGCTCAAACTACTTCAGTGCATTCAGCACTTTGATTTTTTTATGGCTTACTGTCCACATAGTTAATACGATGCCTTGTTCTGCTAGGCTATTAATTTCTAAGTTAACAACGATATCTGTGTATTATCCTTTCAGAATTCGAATGAGTTTGCAAAAACAAAAAATTCAAAAATTATGCTTAAACACTACATCATGTTGACAAAAACACTTAAAACGAGCCCAAAATCTAATTGCTAATTTAAATCACTGCGTCCATAAGAGAATTGATTCTTAGGATGGTGTGTTAAAACTCAATTAGAAAATTGATGTTGATGTGTTTTGTGGCATAATAATAAACAATTCTTGTTATAAACTACAATTAACTAATCAATGTCTACACAGTTTACAAAAGCATAATTTGCAATAAAAATATTTGAATATAATTATTCTCCATATTTCCAGTGCATTCAGTGAGCAGGTACCTCTCTTAATTGACCTACGGAGCCCTGAAAATTGAGTTGTTAAAAACTAAATAAACAGATCTAAAAAAATGAAAGAAAAATAAAACTGAAATAAAAGGAATTAAACAAATAATTTTATAGACAGAGAAAAAAAGGATATAATGTTCAGTTTATATCAGCATGAAACAGCTTATTGTAAAATATTGTCATTATACAATTATTTAATTGATGCAGTATTGATTATAAGTTAAACTTAGCCCTTCCCAATTATCAACGGCATTGTATTCTTAGTGCTATCTGAGTCAAGTAAATTTTAAATAACGTTTTTAATATTCACTAGATAAACAAATGTACAGTTTATGTAAATCCAGGTGTTTATCCTTTGCCTTTGTAATTGAAATATTCTAATTATGTCAGACAATTAACTTAAATGAGTAAAATAAAAATTAAGATAGCTTTCAGTTTAAAATGAAATGTCAACAGCTTTATTTAAGCAATAGCAATACAACGGTACAAGAGTATACACTGGCACTAAAATATGGTTTTAGAATTTTAAAAATGGGCGCATCTATTATATTACAAAAACAAGTGTTTAAACAAAGGACACTAGGAGCTTAGGATTTAAAAAGAAAAATTGGACATATAAATAAGAATGAGAGACATTAATGAATAGTCTCCCTTGAATAATCCCTACATGCAAGTAGGTCCTTTCATTTGTTTGACTTGGCTTTTATGCTTGTGCTATATGGAGTGTATGTTGACCTTTCTGCCTTCCTTGTGATACCCAGGTTAACCATCATCAAAAACATTTCCATTTTCTTTTTTAAATAAGACACCTCTTTCAGTATTTAAATTAATTTTAATCTAATATTAATCCAGAAGTAAGAAATTTTACTGTTTGTAATTGCAGTATCTACAAAAGTACAAGCGAAAAAGTCCAAGAATTTCAACTACAAGGACCTACCTACTGTTTGGAATACCTCTGATATTAACTAACAGGGGAGACAATTTTCAGTTCACCAATGTACCCCATAGTGGCTGATAAAAGTCTTTAGGGTTTGAGGTTTAAAAAACTAATATGCACTCAACAAAACAATACAATTTAAACAGGAATAACTCAGGGGGAAACATCGACACAAGGAAGGGGATATTACACAAATACATTTTTTTGAAACATTTAACTGATTCATTTATCAATTAAGTACGACAAATACACCATTTATTCACTTAAATCTTTTAAATAACAGACCTCTCAGAAATTAAAATAAACATATCTATTGGCCAAAGAATAAAATTGTAGTTTTGTATATATATATATAAATGTACTTAGCATTATACAACTATATATTGCAAGATTGTGACAATATTTTTTCAGTCTTTTGTATATTGCAACTTTTGTATCACAAACATCCATGCACATAAACATGTTTGTTTGTATAGTTGTTGGGTTTATCATCCCACCAACAGTATTTCAGTAATCTGGAGATGGTGTCCACTTGAAGCAGATATAGTGCTGCCTTCACTGTGTATAGCATGCTGTGAACTCCTGGCATGATACCACACCCAGTCACATTATCCTGACACTGGGTTAAACAGTCATGGAACTTTCCTTATATTTACTTAAGCGTTAGTAAGGGAGCTATACCACTACCATTTTTAATGACTTTGGTATGTCGTGGCCCGGGATCTTACCCAGGGCCTCCATACTGGGAGCCAATGACATAAACATGTACTTTGCAGCACTCAATTTGTTGATAAGTAAATCAAAGGATATAAATGTAATTCTATCAAGTGAAAAAGGTTCATGATTTTAGGCAATTGTATTCTACATGTCACATGTAGACTTTTACAAGAGCTGTCTGTAGACAGTGTGCTTAAAATTTCTCAGTGCTTGATAGTTTAATTTAAGCTATTAATAACATTAACCAACAATGAGGAAGTAGAAAAGGGACATAACTGTACCAAAGTGAATTCATGGGTTACATGCCCTATTGACATAGGTTCTGCATTTAACAGTAAGTACTTAAAGTTCGAGTATATATTTTTGGCAGTTTTTGAGAAATGGACCTTAACAAACTGGTTCACCAATGTCAACAATTATACATATTCCAAAGAGAGGATTGTTACAGTAACTCCTCTTTTTATGTTTTTATGTTGCCAACCTTGAACTTAATGGTTGCCAACCTTGAACTTAATGGTTGCCAACCTTGAACTAAATGGTTGCCAATGTAAATGTTATGCGTGACAAACCACTAAGTGAATGTCTACAGGCATTTTGCTTTAAGTATTGTAAATAAAATCTAAGTTATGGCTGAGAAAAGAAACTGGGACTGACTTACGGATGGTCAGACAGATAGCAAGACAGCAGATATGCGGCCTCTTGGGTACATAAAAATGCAAATACCTTTGTTGATAATGCTTTAGTTAATGACCAACTAACAGTTGTCATGTTCATCAATAATTTTTATTGCTAAGTTTAAAATAAAAAACAACAACAGTTTAATGGGGTGTTTTACATGAACACAGAATGGTGAAATTTCAATAAGTAAGAAGCTTCTTTTGACTATTATAGTCTCAAGCTGCCAATTTAATTTCATAACCAAAACATTAAATAATACTTAACAAAAGTAATTTTTTAGCAACCTAAATTGTAGACTCCAAACCATTTTTAAAACTGATAAAACAAATAAAATATACAATTTGGAAGTGAGATAAAACAAATTTCAGTGTCTTTTTCTTCAAAAGGGAAAATAAACATTTTGCAAAGATCTATCTGTAGTTGACAGTCACCGAATATCTTAAGTTCAAAGTGTGAATAAGAGCTTCCAGAACATTAAAAAGAAAAGAAACTTAAAATTAATATGAATAAATCATTCATACAGATAGTGACATCACTAGATTTTAGTCACATCAATACCATGATGCTTCACAAACAGCCAAATTTCTTTTATTTGTGCTTCCATTTTGAAAAATAGTTTCACATATAAATAAAATAATTATACTTATTTTTTTCAAATGGTTATAAATAGCCTGTAAAGTGTCTATTATGCACACAGCAGCATAATCTTTTGTGTTATTAATTCCCATTTTATATACTGTATATACAACTGTAGCTGTGAGAACACGTTTATACTGACATAGAGGAAAAAAAAGATTGTTTTGATGACGTCATTGGCACAGACAAGTATATTTTCACAGTGTGTTCTTTTCGTACATCCAGAAGATGATTGGCGAATGATTCAAAGTGTTCCAAATGGTACCAATTCTCTATCTATGACACCACCAAGGTAAAGGATACTAAATGCATGGCTTATATCTAAAGGATGGTATGAAGATGAGTGATAAAAATATATGAGACTAACATGATTTTATTCAACCCCCATTTTAACACTAACCCAATCAGGTGGCATTTTTGATTTCCCCACAAATCTTCCCTATTTTGATACATCAAGGTTGAGCCTTTTTTTTAGGGAAGTTTTGTTGAAACCAAAGTGCCACTGCATCTACATGTAACATGTAACAATACACGTTGCTTCTAGTTGACAATATGACGACAATATGGCATCACTGCGCTAATCTGCCCTAGAAAGTGAAAAAGGTGAGATCACTGTAAAAAACACAAAGACAAGACAATATTTATAAACACAGGATGGCTCAGTAGCTAAAGCTGATTTAAAGAAATGGTACCAAGGTATCATATCCATATGATCTATTAGTCAAATTTCCCTGGTTTGGTTGGAGAGTCTGAAATCAAAATGGGTTACAGGCAAGGTGACATGAATACAATACAAATGGTGAAGTACATCAATATGCTGAAATACAAGACATGAACACCCGGAATAATACCACACTCTGCCACAGTTGACACCAAGCTGACCAGTCGTGAAACTAACCTTATATGTGCTTAGTTTATACCTATTTATTTATAATCAAATGGGAAACAAGTTATATTAATCCATCTTGACTGCCAACCTCCTAGGTAGAACCAGTAATCAGGTACTGAGTAACTGGAGCAAGGTGCAGTAAATAGTCCAGTTCAAGAACTAACCTCACACGGTCAGTTTTGGGGTTGGAACCCGGGACCCTCCGATCCCGAGTCCAACGTTTTAACCACTAGACATTGGACGGCCATGAGCTTAAGTGTAAGCAAGCAAGCTTTGCCATTAAATTCACTTTTGTATGCCACAGCTCGGGTTTCAACCCAATAATAATAGACTGAAAACAAATTAAGCCATACATTTACCAGTATACTATGTTTATAACTTAAATATTAAGTATATTGTAAATGTTTAAGTTTAGGAAGATTTTATGTTTTTGAAGTGATACACAAGCCCAATACAATTAAAATGGGGACAAGTTGCTTATGACATACTTTGATAGATTATGCTGATTTCTATTATATATGCTTTATTAAGTGAAGCTTAAAAATAGGAAACTTCATTTTGTTTTTTGCAAAAAAACCCAGAAAGATCAAACTTCTTGATTTCTAAGGTCTAAGCGAATGTTTAACCAATTTTCAATTAAGCAATGCCATCATGGTTATTAGATTCAAGTTATAGGACATTTTTCTTCATATTCTAGAAATTTAAGCCCAATAAAAAACAAATTAAGCCCTATCAAAGCCCAATTAAGCATGTGAATAAGTACTTTTTACTTTGCTAGTCATTCAAATTTGAATGAACAGTTGTCATTTTTTTTACAACAGTTCTACATTATAACACCAAATACATGTTGACATTTACTTGTCGATGTGGGCATGCATCTGTATGCATTAAAATGGTACTTCATATGTAATAAAGCCTCAACAAATGACATGTTTAAAAAAAAAATTGTAAATAAGTTAGCATGTTTTCAATCAAGAAAATACTTATAATTACATAAGAAAAAAGGTCCAGTTTTCTAAATAGAAACTTGATCTCCAAATGTATTTTGTTCACATTTATGCAACCAACTAAAATAACAGTATAAAATGAACATGAAAACAAAAGCAACACAGTTTTATTACGAGAAATTATTCCCTAAAATCCTTATAATTAAAAAAACTAAAATCCTTGTACTAAAAAAAAGTAAAATTGAAAGTGTAACAAAAATTAAATAACAAATAAACGTCTCATAACTAAAAGATGCAGTGAAAGCTATATGAAAACAAAATTTAAATTTAGACATAAGTTGTCCTTTTCATAAAAAAGAACTTCGGTCTGTATAGAACTAGAAGACACAGCAGGTCAGCTGAAAGACCCTCTCAGACACAAGTTCCTGCCCTGACCAGGGCTCTAACTCACACAATGAGGTGCTATGTGTTTGGGCGTATGATAATGTTTTGGTTAAAAAAAATTAGTCAATAATCATATGCAATACATAAAATGATGTAAATGTGCATTCATAAAAGTGTGTGTGCTGAAAAGATTTTAAATTACATAATAATCCAACCAAGACCAGTATTTGTTGTTTAAAAAAGGATTACAAATGTGACCAAAAAAATCCATTATAATATGTAGTGCAAAGTATTTAATAAATGTATAAATGTGTTTCTGAAAATAAGCGGCAACAAATATATATTAATGCTCTAAAAAAATGTATAGCACAAAGTTACATTTAAAAAAAATGAAATTAACCTGGTTTGCAAAGATATGTAAATAAATCATGTTAAGAAAATGTAAAAAAACACACACAACATGTTAGACAATTCTTATTACATAAGAAATCAAGGCTTTTTATTATCAACCTAAAAAAGCATTAGCTTTTATTTAAAGTTAAAATGTCCAATAATAAACTACATGGTAGTGATAATAATGCAAATGAATGTTTATATTATAATGCTGTGACCAATCCATTTTAAACAGTCTTAAAAGCTCCAGCCAAGAGCTTGGAAAAAGAACACACTACATAATTCTACTAAAGGCATCAATTTGAGAAGACACTTTAAATATTCTCTGTATGAGAAACCTACTCAATTTGATCAACCTAAACAAAAAGATTCAGACTTAACATGCACTCTGGCTACAATAATTTCTACCATATGGGCAAGCTTCTTTAAATTTGAAAGACAAATTAAATTTTGTGTCAAACACTAATCAGCATAAAAATTATGCCAGGGAAGTTGTCATTTGACACAAGGAACAAGATTAACAACAGCACCCTTGAAATAAAGTGAATTGAGCATTTCTATGTTTGTAAACCTCTTCCCCAGGATTGACTGTTTTTACTTTTAAAATAGTAACAACCTTAGTTTTGTTTGTTTTGTTTTTGAAAACATTGCAGCAACCGATTATGATCATTATAGAAATATCCAGATTTTTGGTGGAGGAAGACCCCAGACACATGTCTGGGTAGAACTACCAACGCACCGCAAGTCAGCAGGAAACCTTCCCACATAAAGCCCTCACCCCAAACAGGACTCGAACCCATTCTGTGAGAGGCTAAGCAGTCAGAGGAGTTACAAACCTGCAAATGTACAACTACACCACAGGTGCCCCCGAGTAATAACCTTTAAGGTATTAAACTGAGTTACATTATCCAAGATGGCAGTCACATGTCCCATTAACCAAACAGTCAAATGAAAACCATAATTTACAAAAATTCATCTAAGATTAATATATATTATAATATATATTATTTCCATAAAAACATGATTAACTGCCAGATGAATGTCAGTGGAGGGAGGGGTGTGACATCTGAGCAATCAAATTTCTCATTCTGCAACCCCCTATTACTGAAGAAAATGTTAAAACATATGAAAAATCATCTAAAACAATGCCTTTTTTAAGTTCACTATATACAGAAAATAGAAACAACTTTTCTCTTGGTACCAAGCTGAAAGAATCATTGCCCACTTAGGCACAACCAATCTAATTCTTGGTATCAAGTTGAAAGAATCATTGCCCACTTAGGCACAACCAATCAAATTCTTGGTATCAAGCTGAAAGAATCATTGCCCACTTAGGCACAACCAATCAAATTTCTTATATTTGCAATCATCTACAGGAAAATGTTATTAAGAAAACCTAGCATCAGAATAAGATAAAAAAAAAATTCTATGATTTCTAGTTTTAAGTTGGCATTTGGTTGAAGACTTACATTGGCCACCTTGGCGTCAAGCATATCCTCCATGTTTGCCACTCGCTGTTTCATGGCTGTCACTTTGGCATCCATGTCAGACAGCGCTCTCGTGCTACCCTGACTTTGTTCAGTCATCATCTCCTTCAGCTCTCTTCGTAGCTGGAATGGCAAAAGATAGACACAGTGACCACAGCCTGGTAGACTTATTTATAGCCCATAGTTATTTTCAGTTATTTGCTAACAATTACAAACGGTAAGAATTTCTACATATGTTGCAGTAAATAGGGCAAATCCCGATCTGAAGTTAATTCATTCATACAGATCAATTTTTGCAAAATGAAAGGAATATTTAAAAAATGTCCAAATTAAAAATCGAAATACATAAGCAATTAATATAAATGATCATATATTCTTACAATCCTGCTAAATCTAAATATAGAAGACTTATTTAACCTGAGTCCAACCTGGCTGGTCAAAAAGTAATTTGACAACCAATTAAAACTGTAGACTTTGATAAGGTCTGAGTCAATACTTAACACTGTTTCACTGTCTGTTAGTTAACTAAAAAATTCCCCATTAGTTACACACCTTCATTACCACTTTCCATAAGTTATTCACACCTTACCTGCCTTTTTCCCATATGTTACACAGCTTACCTACCACTTTCCCATACATTACAAACCTTACCTACAACTTTCTCATATGTTACACACTTTACCTACCACTTTTCTCATATGTTACACACTTTACCTACCACTTTCCCATATGTTACACACTTGACCTACTACTTTTCCATATGTTACACACTTGACCTGCCACTTTCCCATATGCTACACACTTAACCTACCACTTTTCTAATATGTTACACACTTTACCTACCACTTTTCTCATATGTAACACACTTTACCTACCACTTTCCCATATGTTACACACTTTACCTGCCACTTTCCCATATGCTACACACTTTACCTACCACTTTCCCATATGTTACACTTTACCTACCACTGTTCTCATATGTTACACACTTTACCTGCCACTTTCCCCAATGTTGCACACTTTACCTACCACTGTTCCCATATGTTACACACTTTACCTACCACTGTTCTCAGGTTACACACTTTACCTACCACTTTCCCATATGTTAAACACTTTACCTACCACTGTTCTCAGGTTACACACTTTACCTACCACTTTCCCATATGTTACACACTTTACCTACCACTTTTCTCATGTTATACTTTACCTACCACTGTTCCCATATGTTACACACTTTATCCACCACTGTTCCCATATGTTACACACTTTATCCACCACTGTTCTCATTTGTTACACACTTTACCTACCACTTTCCCATTATCTAAACATCATAATTATCAATTCACCATAAGTTACACACCTTACATACCTATGTCTCATAAGTTACACACCTTATCTACCACTTTCCGATAATTAACACACCTTTACTACCTATTCCCATAAATAACACACCTAACCTACCATTTCCCCATAATACATTTTCCTAATACCATGAAAACAGTTTACATAATGATGAAAGAAAGGATGGTACCTTTTCATTATTGGATGACATGTTCTGTGCCACACCGCCAACTGCCTGCTGTAATGTCGAGGTAGCAATCTGCAGCTTCTCATTGATGCTGTTGATTTTGTCTGCATAGGCAGTCTCATGCTGTTTCCTGTAACATAGAGAACATTAAGGTTTTTTATCATTATAGCAAGACAAAAACTAATGAAATACAGTACATACCATTGCTCTTGTACATTTTTTTCTTGTTGCCTCTGCGCAACAGGAGAATAATGCAGATAAGCATCATTTTTTCTCTTATTATTTTGAGGCATTGCAAAAAAAACTCTGCTTACAGCCATCTCAACCAATAAATCTTTTATAACAATGTAATTTATACATAAAAAGGTCTCTCTGTTTTATTGTTTTATTAAGACACAGATTTGTCTTAAAGTTGATTCATATAAGACAACAAGCATCCTTTTACTGTCAAAAATAATTGCATAATTGAATAAAGTCAGATTGTTACTGTACAGGAAATTATCATAAGACTACATAACAAGACATGAACCATTTAATAGTTTGTAATGGCACAAACATCTTATTTAGACTGTTGCTTTTAGAGGCAGGATAAAATGGCACAAAATGCATTGTTGAATAATGTCTGTATACCTTGATTTGATCTCAGCAGTCAGTATCTTGTCCACCTGTTTTTTATTCTCCGCCAGCTGTCTCTCCACTATCGAAATGGACTGGTCCAGTTTGGTAATGGTCTCACGATTCTTCCCACGCTCAGTCTACAAAGAAGGGGAAAGACTGCTATGCCTATAATATGTGCATGTAAGGTTGGTACTTATAGCAGCTTTAAAGTTGAAAAGATATCTTACCTACAAATGCAAGATGGCCATGATGTGGCAATGATAGGAGAATTTTATTTGCTACTTATAATTCAGTTAATTTCATAAAAATGTGATTTACATTAGCAAAGAATTGCACAGACAAAATTTGTTGTGAGGGTGCACGGCTTCAGAAAGTACAAGTTTTTTTAAATAGAATTTTAAACACCAACTTGTTAAACACATGGCATAATTCAGCCTTTGTATCAAATCACACAGTCCAAACATCACTTTCAAAAAAATCTTAATATCTTAGCCCACATCTGTAGGATTCAAAATCTGTTTCAAGGGACAGAAAGATCAAGACAATTAATATAGACAATTATTCATAGACCCTTATCTAAATTGGTAAAGCAGTTGTGAAGTAAAGTTACCATGTAAAGTATTTTTTTTGTTACATCTGCTCCTAGACCTTCTTTATTCATACTAAAACTTCCACAACTTAAACTGCTAGAAGAAAAAACACACACACTACTGTCACCTACGGAGATAGAATCCCTAAGGGTAGTTAATTCTTCCTCTAGGAATTTCTTTAGAGCTTGCCA
Source organism: Sinonovacula constricta (assembly GCA_007844125.1). Lineage (NCBI taxonomy): Eukaryota > Metazoa > Mollusca > Bivalvia > Cardiida > Solecurtidae > Sinonovacula > Sinonovacula constricta. The sequence continues at coordinate 47,094,797 of CM017555.1, forward strand.
CTTCCTGTCTTGTTCATCTCTGGTCCCCTTTTCATATTCCTGGCGGGAATGCTGCTCCCTCTGCACCAACTGTCAACAAAAAGGAAAGAAGTAATTACTATGCGTACATTTATAGGACATTAAAAGCAACATCCATATACTTTGCATTATGTATCCTCCCTGAATTATGACATAATACTACGCATTATCATATCAAAGAATGTTAAAAAATAAACCCATTTATCTATTGTCATTTGGGAAATAAATTTGTTTTTTTGGGTTTACTGTCCACTAACAGTATTTCAGTTATCTAGGGACATTGTCCACTTGAAGCAGATATGGTGCTGCCTTAAATGTGTATAGCATGCCATGAACACCTGGCATGGTACCACACAGTCAACTGGGTCAACCAGTTGTGGAACGCGCTTATGGATGCTTGAGCATTAGCAAGTTAGCTATACCACTACATTTATTACAACGACTTTGGTATGTCACAGCCTGGGATCGAAACCAGAGGCCTCCTGTACCTGAAGTCGACGCTCTACTGATTGTGATACCAGGTCTGGTTGGGAAAGCAGTTCTGTTATTTTAATGGCTCTCTTCCTGGGTCAAACTAATACTCAGGTACTACATATCTTGAGCAAGGTGTAGTAAATAAGCTTGCATAAGGATAAACTTTGTTGGTAGCATTTGGGGTTTGAAACCAAAATCCTTCCAAATCCAACATCTTAACCAATAGACAACAGAAACATTGAATAATACTGAGACATCTAACCAGTCTACTGCTGTTATGAACCTTTGATAAGCAACTTAAACAAATTCTGCTGGCTCGGTTTAATTGGCATGCTAAGTACAAACTGAGGCTTAAGAAAGAAGTGTTGGTCCAGATCAGTCAGCTCCAGCTAGAAGCTGTATCCATGAGATTGTTTTCCTTAGTAATAAATGGAGGATGATAACAGTTAAATGGTGTAGCATATACATGGCTCATTATTACAAACAACATTTACAAATGAATTAACAAATTTTACGCTTATTAGTACACTTATACTTTGCCTGTCTCTTACCTTCTCTAGCTGTATGAACTTGCCCTGGATTTCTTCCTTAATCTTCTGTTCTTTGGCCATGAGTCTCTTGTTCACTTCCTCCACTGTATCAACCACCTTGGCATTCATCTGAAGCCGCTCTGCCTGCGCTGCATGTTCTTTCTCTCTCAGAACCATGTCAACTGAATGCATCCCTTCCTCTCGCTTTCTCTGCTGCTCGCTTATTATTGAATTCAACTCAGTGATTCTGTCAGAAAAGTGAGAAGTCATCAATTGCAAAATTAGTCACATTGAAGATAGTCTAGCAAGTAATGTTTCTAGTAAGGAATGGGTGAAATATGGAAAAGAATGCTGTAGAGCAAAATCAGATTCCTGCCAAAGTTGTCACAGGAAAGAAAATTTTCAATTCTACTTAACATTTAAAAGCTTTTATTATCAAAAATAATAATTCCATATTACATATTTTCTTAAAAATAATTCTGCATTGTATTGTCTTACTTTGCCTATATGGCCTTTCCCAAGTTTCTCTTTTCATTCCATTCTGTATCATGTTTAACAGATTGATCCATTATTACTTTTGTTATAACATGTACTATTGAAATCATTTGCATAGGTATACTTACTTTGCTTGCATTGCTTTCTCCAGATTTCTGCGTTCATTCTGTTCTGTTTCATGTTTGCCTCTCAGATCCATCAGGACATCTCTCAGCTCTGACAATCTGAAACATTATCACCTAAATGTGTCAGGGCAAAATACATATATAAATTAAAACAGACGAAAAAACATGAAAGTTTAAAAACAGAGACTGCAAGCAAATATGCCATATAAGTTGTATACTTTTGCTTCTAAAAAATAATCAAATCTGTATACATCCTATGCTGACTTTTGGTTTACTGCACATTTTGGTTAACTTTTGGTTTACAGCATATTTTAGTTAATTTTTGGTTTACTGCATAATAGGGTACATGGGTTAAATGTAAATTGTCTCCCTTGTTAGTTAATATCCGAGTTATTCCAACAGTAGGTGGGTCCTTTTAGTTGGAATTCTTGGACTTTATCGCCTCTTCTTTTGTAGATATTGCAATTATAAATAGTGAAATTTCTTACTTTTGCATAAAAAAAGCTTAAAATTCATTAAAATACTTATAGCGATATGTTATTTAAAAGAGAAAATGGAAGTGTTTGTTGATGACGGTTAACCTGGGTATCACAAGAAAGGCAGAAAAGTAAACATACACTCCAAAGAGTACAAGCATAAACACCGAGTAAAACAGATGAAAGAACCTACTTGCATTTAGCGATTATTCAGGGGAGAATATTCATTAATGTCCCTCATTTGATTTACTTTTGGTGTACTGCATAATTTGGTTATTTTTTGGTTTATTGCACATTTTGGTTAATTTTTGGTTTATTGCATATTTTGGGTTATCTGCATACTTTTAACCAGACTTTCTTTTGAGTGTATAAAGCTCCACACATACCTCTGTTCTACCTGCCCTCGTAGCTGTGTCTGCGTTATGTCTGACATATTATGGAGGTCAGACTGCTTCCTCATCGAGTCCATCTACAAGCAGGGAACCAGTCATTTTTATCAATTACTGATCAATAATTATAAGTCATAAATAAACACTTCCACAACATATCAATTTGATAAAAGCAGGTCAGTGGTCGATACCTTAATCAGTAATAATTTATTAGAAAGATTCAGAAAGAACATGTAAAAACAAACATTTATGACATGGCAGGTGCACAGTACAATATAAGTTAAATCATTTCTAAGTGCTAATTATTGCATTAAAAAGTTTGTTAAAGGATGAAAACAGCATGATAACTCAATTGTTTTATCATAATTTGGAAATTATTTATGATTTTTGTAACAAATAAAAAAATGTTGAACATTCGTTAAATTTTGCAATCACAGTAACTCCTTTCTTCATGATTAACCAAACCAAATATATTTTCAACCAAAACAAAAACATAACAATATGTATTTATTTACAATTTATAATCAACCTTTATAGAAGACAACCTGATGTTAACATATACCAGCTAACACTGCAAGATAATATAAACCTCAAAACAAATAAGACACATCACACAATCATTCCTCCTTCATCATCCAACATACCCATATTCACTTGACAACAACACTGGAACTATTTGCAGTGATCTCCCTTGAGTAACCTTGTTTCTATGATTACATTTGTGGTTCTTTGTAAAGTTACTTTTATTCATCAATACAATTTTTCACTCAAGTACTGAGGTTTAAAGAGAAAGAAGCAATTAAATTAGCTCTGCTTTGATATCCTGCTGAAAATTTCATCATTTCTCAAAAGTATGAAATGAAGATGTCAATTTGCATTGTTGTGATAATTCATGGAATATCTCTGCAAAGATTTTGCTCAGCTAATGTTTTGTCACCAATTTTGTAGGCTGACTTAAAAAAAATCATTTAATACTGTAAAATCTGGATAAACTAAGATTCTGTAAAAGATTCTGCAGACAGACTTTAAAGAAAATATTAAATTTTAGTCCAAAATATGGATAACTTGAAAATTTGATCGGTCACTCTGTCAATGTTCCAATGTTAAAGCCACAATCAAACTTACACTGCAACGTATCCCAAGCAACAAAAAGAATCTGGTGGACAAACAATACATGAAGGGAAATCCAAGTACCAATCTAGGAAAAAAGTCCCATTTAGGCCAGCTTTCTCTCACTTAAATTCTGCTCTGGGTTGGGGAATTCTAGCTAGCATTCTCAGATGGGGGAGCATTAAAGCACAATTTGTGTTCATAACTGTAAAGTATTACTTATTTCAACAGTATGCAATCTTCAGCTTAAGTTTATGATCATTTTTAGACATTTGGAACAAGGTTTTAAAACTTTTCGCTTCCACTTTTCTTCATATGCCTTAGTGTTGCCGGACTAGTTCCTTTGGACCTTCAACAAGTCCAAAGTCTTTCTTATATTAAGAAATCTAATTATTTTTTTAAAGGTGATATCTGACCAGTTTACCATTTACTAATACATGTTACAACATCTTACTCTGCTCTGGAGCATTTGTGCATAATTGCTGCATGATTTTTTACTATAATTTAAGTAAAGGCTGTTAATAACATTGCCTCAATTTTAAGTCAGTACAAATCATGAAATATATTGCTTTAAATGTCCATTACCTCAAAAGCAATAAATAAACACCATGGGGATTTTAGCTACAAATAGTTATCAACCTCAGAGCTGATTACCAGTTTGTTCATGTGGCGAGATCTCAATTTTGAGTAAGTGGTCATATGGTTTTTCAATTATCAAAAAAAATGCTAACTGCAGCATGACCCTGATAAGAACTATATTTTTAAAATGTCAAGTGGGGTGTTTGACCTTCACATGGATGTAGGGCACCAGTAAACAGCATTTCACCAAATCTTTTCAAGTAACAATGCTTTATTTGGTAGCATGAGAGAAAAAACAAACATGTTGGACACCATCTTTAATGACCGACTTTGACCCAAATCTGCAGAAATATGATTTCTGGCAAATCCAAATCTACATCTTTGACCTGGTCAGTTTGTATTCAAAATTTGAAATGATCTGTTTAAAAGTGATCATGATTTAAAGGATGAAAATACATGTCTTACTTAATCAAATCCAGAAAGAGTTATACCTTTTTGTGTTGTAAAAAATACTTCAAATTAAATAATTTGTACACTACAAAACTTTTATAATTAAGCAAAATAAATGTATTCATAAAAAGTTGCCCTATAATTAACATTGCTTACAAAGATTCTCAGATTTGAGCTCAGGGAACAAATTAAGACTTGAGCAATCAAATGCTTAAGAATTGTCTTCGACTTGCTGTTGAAGTATTATAATCTGAATTTTGATTGGGCAGATGTTGGATTAGATTAGATTATTTGACTTATCATTTACCTAAGAAGATTCTCAGACTTGAGCTTAGAGAACGAATTAGACTTGACCAATCAATTCTTTTTATATCACCAGGCATTAACTCTGGGCTTATGATTAGTCAAAATGAACACAGAAAAAAATCATTAATGTAGAAAATGAGAGCATATGGATCTGAACTCCTAATAAATAAGTACATGTAATTATAAAGCCAGGAATTAAAGCAAGGTTAACGACATGCATCATCATGCAATATTGTAAGCAACAAATAGTTAGGGAAGTAAGTATACCATTTAATCATAAACAAATCTCTTGAGTATGTTATTGCTGAGGATTTTGCAAAAGTAATAATTTTTCAAATGTCAAAAAAGTCAAAATACATATTTTAATTTATTTTGGCATGATAGAAAGATGGGTTTTTTTTTTCTTAAATCATTTAGAATCTGGAGATGGTGTGATTTATTATTAAATTTTGAAGTGTTCAAAGAAATATTAATAAAGGATTTGCTGTAAACACATGAATCCAAAATTCTAAATTCTTATTTGGTTCATTAAATTTATATTACTTTTGCAATATTTGTAACATATCTTAAAATCTAAAAAAATAAAAACATATTTACCATCTATTTAATGCAAAGAAAAGAAATAACAAAATATAAAATTAACATACAAAAGAAGCTAATGATGTTGTGCATTTGCTAATTAACTAAATATATGTAAGGCAATTAAATGTAGCTAAATGGTAACAATTGGTATCATAATAATTTAATGAATAACAGGAACAAAATTTAAGAAATCATCTTATTTGAGATCCTATTTTTTTTTAAATTGACTTTTGTATAATATTCAGATAATGCAGCACCTCCAATTGAAAAGTCCCCAAACCCCAAATCGGCACACAGTGAACTTTTTTTCCAACTTTTTCTCTTTGACCTCCATTATTTCTGTATCAATGAAAGCAGATTAAATCTTTTTTATTTTTCTTATTCTAAATTAAATAACTGTGGTCCTAAGTATGTCCAGGTTATAAAAATAATCAAAACAATGTGGTTAAAGCATTTTGGATTTGGCAAAAAACAACCAAAATACTACATAGAAAATTCCATAAAACTTTTAAATAAATCTATCTACAGCTCGCCAACATTTTTTATCAAGCATACTAAGCTGATAATGGGAAAATCAGTGCTTAAATGTTTAAATGGGTTGGGTAAAAACGATTTATTGTATATTTCAGACTGTGGGTCAAACCAATCAAGAACCATGTATGGTTTGTTTGCTTATGCTATCAGTTGTATCCTGGGAATGACGACACTGACAAAAACAGAACACTGTCAAATGAGGAGAATATGACATATTGTTGCGATTTTTCTTATTTCTAAATTAAAATCCTTTTTATGTCAAAGTTTTAGGTATATATTCAGAACATGTACCCCTTTAGGTCTCTTTAGCCAACTGGTTTATGCAATAATTCTTCTCAAAAGTGACTAGATAGGTTTAAATCGCAGAAACAAGTACTTGACAGCATGTGAAAGAGTAACTGTCACTTTGTCATAAGTTTATCTCTAACTTTCCCAAAGTATTTGTATATAAATAATTTAACTTTAACTATGTCTTAAAGCAAGAACATAAATTACTTCAATGAGCACAAACTTTGGCTAAATCAAACAATCTGATTGGTTCAAATAAAAAGACATCCAATCAAAGCCCTTGTCCAAGAATATATGCCTACTTCTATGCTAAAGAAAAGTATATATTGCTCGCCATATGCCGAAAGGCGAAAGACGAGTGTATATAAAACCATTCAATGACAATCAAAAGTATAGAGTAATTGATCTTCAATATAGCTGTTGTGTTTATTTCTTTATTGTTGCTATTCAGATCTGAAAATTTAAGTATATATACCTTATAGTGTAATATATCCCATCACTTATAGTGTAAAATATCCCATCACTTATAATGTAATATATCCCACCATACTGAACCATGCACTTAAGTGTGGGTACTCATACAAATTGTCATAATGAGACATTTCTAATGAGAACCCTAAATATGGGGCTTTACAGGGGAATAGTAAGGATTAAGGCCTGTATTCACCAACCACTCTTAACTAAGAATTGCTCAGGTCAGGAATTTCAATCCACTATATCTTCATTATGTATTTAGCTACATTTCTATATTTTTGCATGGCACTTTAACTTTGCTACTTTTAGTTTAAAATCACATTGAAACTTCATATATAATCTTATTTTTGTTGGTATGAAAACTGTGACTTAGGTTTAAGTCATGACTTAGGCTTAAGAATCGTTGGTGAATACGGGCCCTTCACTTAAAATTCTAAGCATGAATTGACCATGCTTAGGCAAAATATTGTGGATCAAGATCAGCCAGCTTATACAGGGCAGGTGATTTGCTGCAATATGTCAAGCAATATTATTTAGAAAATGAAAAAGATTTTTTGCTGCTTATGAATAAATGTTGCACGATAAAGCTTTAGCTAAAAGATAATTCCCATAACCCAAAATCTAGAGTCCTGCTATAGACTCGAACATTTTGAAGAGTGCAGGTGTAATTCTGAATATTTTATTTATATGTGCTCCAAGACATTATAAGAGCCTCCAAACACCCAGAAGAGTCAGCGCCAACTGATGAAAAATCAACTCATTAAGTATCCAATACTTACTCGTCTTAGCTACGTAGACAAATGAAAGTTTTGCTATAACTTTTTATTGACTAAGCTACAGTTTTCTATTCTACTGTTAAAAGTTTAGATGAAATATTGCAATACAAATAATAAAATGAAGATAAACATACTGTATAAAATCATTAACAAGCTATAACATAATATAAACAGCTACAGTGTATTTAAATGAAATCATAAAAAAATGCTGTATTATAAGCTTTATTATAATTAATCATTTGCTCCTCCTCCTCCTCCTCATCATCATCATCATAATCTTCATCATAATCATCATCATCATAAGCATAAAGAAGAGACATCATTCTTTACAATATAATTTTCTTATCAATTATTTTCCGTTGCAGTTTTTACAACATCTGTAATGGTGACAACAAAACTAATTGCAGCAAAATATTAATGTACCAGTACATACAAAAATGCAACATAATCATTTCTAAGCTTGTACAGTCTACATCAGTAGAGTCCCATTTTAGGCCATAAACAAAAAAGAGGTTTAAAAATAAACAGTTGATCATTATTCACACATAATTCAAAGTTTCAACTTTTAATTTGAGAGAAATGTTAAAACAGCAGGTTTGCCACACAAGTTGGTTATAAAGAACATTCTGGTCTTAAAGCGACTTGGTCATTGATGGTCAAATCTGCATTTGTAAATTTATGTTTAAAAAAGCAAAACTTTGTTGAATAACTTGAATGATGGAATAAAATGTTATGTTATATTACTAGATTATATGGGATCTTGCTGTCTTTAGGTTTTGGAGTAACAAAAGCTTAGGAACACTTTCAACTAGGTTTTAGGCATTTTTGCTTAATAGCCTATTTTATCTGTCAACTGTGTATGTGATAATATGCATTATGTGTATAGGTAAACAATATGCTTTTCACACCATTAGTGACACAATAATTTAAATAAATATTAATGCGAATCATGGGATTTTATGTGTCATGTACACAAAACCGTGATTATGTTGCTTTAAAAGCAAAGATATCTTAAAAATAAAACCTGATAGCAAAAAGCAGAAAATTAGCAAATAAAATTGGAAAAAGTTTTTGAGAACTTGTTTGGTTTTAATAAAAAAATGGTCTTAAAATGGAACTCTAAAGTATTTGTTTACAAGTGCATCTAGAGGTGTTAAGATATTTATATTACGTGGATACCTCTGATTCCTAAAGAACAGGTAAAAATCTTGAGTGAACATAAACTAAAAACAACAGCATGCATTATGATAAAATACTTTCACAAAATACACAGTTTGTTTAGTATTGTATTTATGACCATTACAAGACAAAAACAACAACAACACAAGGACCGGTACTTAAAAAAATATAAATAAACTGGAATCATTGTTGTGATAACAGCAGATGCATGTACTTTATAAATACATTATTTTAAGTTATTACTTATTAACTGAGAATGAAATAAATGCTAATGCTAATTTTCTTAATAGTCTGGGTGCTGATGAACATATTTGCACTGTAATTGGTTTTGTTTAGAAAAGTATCAGGTCTGCATTGCAGTTTTCTTATTGACTTAGCCTTTCCACACCTAAAGTGACCCTTTCTGTGATGCCATAATACGATTCTTTTAGGGTTGTTAATAGATGCTTGCAAGACCTTGATTTCCAATGGATAATTGACATGTATTAAAATGACAATTAGAATAAGCAGAACATTAAAAAAGATGTTTTAAATTCAAATCTATCTAGCTGCATAGATGCATTCACTCCATACCAATGCAAGAAATCTTTCAGTAAAATTAATTCATTTTACATCAATTTTATTACTCATTTACTTGTATTCATCTACCTAGAGATGTAATGATATCCAATCAGCCCTTAAGGCATTAAACATGTCAGATGCAGCCCTTAAAACTTTTACTTTTCAGAAAAAGTCCTCCTTAAAGCATGTCTGATGCAACCCTAAAAGCAGAAAACAAGTGGCCCCAGAACATTAAACATGTTGAAAGCAGCCACTTAAAGCATTAAACATGTCCAATGCAGCCCTTAAAGCATTCAATATGTGTGATGCAGCCCTTAGAGCATTAAACATGTCTGATGCAGCCCTTAAAGCATTCAATATGTCTGATGCAGCCCTTAAAGCATTCAATATGTCTGATGCAGCCCTTATAGCATTCAATATGTCTGATGCAGCCCTTAAAGCATTCAATATGTGTGATGCAGCCCTGAAAGCATTCAATATGTCTGATGCAGCCCTTAAAGCATTCAATATGTGTGATGCAGCCCTTAAAGCATTCAATATGTCTGATGCAGCCCTTAAAGCATTCAATATGTCTGATGCAGCCCTTAAAGCATTCAATATGTCTGATTCAGCCCTTGCAGCATTTAACATGTTCAATACAGACCTTTAGGCATGTAATATATCTGCAGCAGCACACAAAGCATTAAATAAGTCCAATGCAGTCCTTAAAGCATTGAACAGAGTGAAACAGAATACATAACATTCCACTTAAGTGGTAGCAAATGTCACTGTAAAAATTGTCACACATCATTAACTTGTGGCAGATAATTTAATTAATACAGGAGCTGCAATCACACATCCTGCTTGGATGGAATTTTCATTGTTCCATTAGAAAATTACAGATTCGAAGTGGATGTTCGATGCAAGAAGTTAATCAATTCAAACTCTTCATCTGCTAAGCACTAACTGATAAGACTGTGGCAAATAATATATATCCAGATCAGCCAGCTCCTGCTGGGAACTGACTGATAAGGATCTAAACTATTTGCTGCTGTTAAGTCTAAAAAAGTTAGTCATGTTACATATGTATGAAGTAGCTAGTAACATTGGGTTATTGAAGAAATACAGTAGGCTGTGGGTCAAAGTGAGAAATGCTGTTTCTCAAATAAAGTAGATGAACCAGTATCAGTTGTCTCATTAAACCTGGCTTGCAAACAAATCTGTGAATATCTTAACATTACCACCTAGAACTTATATTTTTAACCCACAACTTAGCAAAGAATCATTAGCAACCTATATTGAAGCTGAAGGCCGCACTTCCTAAAGGGAAATCACTCTATTTCCATGCATTATATTGTCATATAATTCACTGAACTTCACTTTATTACATAAAAAGGACTCTAAACTCCTATAAGTAAATACCTTAAATCACTAAAGTTTAATAAGATTTTATTCCCTAATTTTTCTTTTTTTTTAATATTTAAGATTCAAGTTTTGCCAAAATGGTATAACTAACATTGAACATTCATTCTCCTTCTTTGTTTTCATATATATTATTTTAAGGTGGCAAAAAGAGTATATACTGGTACCTTTGTCTGATAAAGTTTTATATCCTGCTGTTAAACAGTTAAATAATGTGAATGAAAAAAATGCAGGAATAGAAATTCACAACTACTTACATGCATACGATTTTCCTCCTCTAGTTTGCGAGCCCTTGACCTGACATCCCCTATCATGGTGCTAAACTCCGCTTGTTGTTGTTCCACTCTCTGACGAAGGGTACGCAACTCTTCGGACAAAGTATATGTCAGCTGCTCCAGCTGGTTTCGTGATGCCTGAGTCTCACCCAGCTCTGCTCTCAACTCCTGAATTCTGTGAAGTGATTGACCATCATACATGTAAGTCACTCTAGAGAAACAAGTACTTCATCATACATGTGAACTATCCCGCTTTTGGAGGGAGACTCCCTATTTTAAGATTCAAAATAATTGAAAATGAGGGGTGGTTTACACATTTTTAGAAATCTACCTACTTGGAAACAGATATCTTCCTTTTTTGTTTATACCAAAATAAAAAAAGTCTCCCACTTTGCAAGTGAAAATGTCCCACAATGCGAATATGAATCATTAAATTTCTTTCCTTACATTACACTGACACAATTATGGTCATGTTGGAGACATATAGCTTTTTTGGTGGAGGAACCCCCAGACTTATGTATGTGAACCACTTGCGCACTGCAGGTTAGCTGAAAAACCTCCCCACACGAAAGTTCTCGCCCAGACTGGTACTCAATCCCACACCATGAGGGGCTGGAGAGTTAAAGTCAGTGACTAACTGTTGTTTCTTTCTGGTGTATATATTTGTTCTTATTTTTCAATCTTGAATTTCAGACTGAAATTTTGAGTCTACACATTTACAATGTAAACACCCAACTTGTGGCCTAATATGTATCCCAAGGTTATATTAATCATTTTTAAAACTGAGATTTGGATTAAAAAAATCAGACAAAAAGAATGCTTGAGAATTCAGTGTATTGTAATTACATCCTAGAAACTGTTTGAACACCCCAATCACAGTAGGGTATTGATAGGCCATATATCAGAATAAATAAGTTATTGCAATAAAAAAAAATCTGCAATATAATACTGTAGTCTGATTTAAATACCACAATATATTAAGGTTTTAAACAGTGGAAGAATTTGTGTAAATGCAAGTACAGAAGCAAAAAATAGCATATGAAAGCACACAGACCCATTGGCATTTAGTTTGATTAACCTTAACATCAATCTATAGTTATTAATCAATTAAAATATAACCACATCATTACTCACGAACAATAAACATGTGTCTGGACTTTGAACCAATAAAAATGTTGATTTTGTCTTAAGTATACCTTATTTGGCTTATTAAGTGATTTTTCAATACCTAAAAAGAGGACCTGTTAATCAGCAATAGGTGCATTCTTGATTTGTATTTTATTTAAATCAATAATCAATATATATTTAATATGCTCTAACTATGACTAAACTATTCATCATTTAATCTAACAGGGTTTTAAATCCTTGCAGAAAATATTACTATGACAAGCAGATGACTGAAAGAACAATTTTTACAAATCTTGTTTGATTATTATTTTGTTACATTGCACCGACATACTTATTGACAACTTTTAACTACTTCTTGGTGCAGGAAAACCTTGATCCATGTCTGGGTAGAACCACCGGTACACCGCAGGTCAGGTCAGGTCAGGTGGGAGACCTCCACATAAACATTCTGGACTATCCAATCCATCATTTTAATTGCTATATATATTAAGTGACTTACTTGAGAGTTTGGGCATCCCGCCTTTGCTGAAGATCATGCTGACTTTGCACCACTGTTTTCTCAACATTCTTCGTGTGACTGAACAAAGCATTCAAAGAGGACTTCTCATCTTCTATTTTGTCTTCTGTCTCCTTTATCCGTGCACTCAGCTGCGAGATCAGCTCATTACTGATGCGAATTGCTTCTGACAATTGCTGCCGAGAATCCCTCTCCTCTCTTAACACATCCTCGCTACGTTTTGCCGTAGTTCTTAAATCACTCTGTAATCGTAACACTTCCTCTAACAATGCCCTGTTCGATTTTTCGGACACTCCCAGCCTCACTTCTAACTGTCGCATTCTTTCTTCGGTGTCAACATCCATGTTTGCTGAGCGCGGGCTGCCTTTTCTGTCGCGTCTCATCGGAACTATCTGGTTTTCTGTGCGCGGCCTTGGTGACTCCATACCGATCCCTGGTAGCTGTTCATATTTGGATGGGAACTGATTCTGTTGATGTGGCCTGCAGACAGAGATGGTTTTGAATAATAGGATAAACATGTTAAAGTAATTACTGTCTAAAAATGTGTTTGCCAGTTGGTGATTTTAATGTTCATACACACTGGATAGGTTTGTATGTAGGAAAAAGAGTGTGATTCAAACAATGTGAATTTACTACCAGCAAGGACTGACAATTCACCATTAGGGAGTGTTAACAAACAGTGTTTTACTTTAATTGTAACTGATAAATTATTTTCCTGTTAAAACAATTTAAGTAGAGCTACCTTTGTCCTTATTTATTAAACTAAATATACTTTGTCTATGTTATCTAACAATGAAAATCACAGTTTGCTGTATTTCTTATATTTGGAAAACTTTTTTTTATATTTTTATAATGCAGAATATTATTATATGTAAGTTACATACATGGTAAGAAATTTTATTTTCATAAACGTGAAATACAAATATTTATGAAAAATGATTCTAATCTCTTGGCTTCTTTAAAAAATCTCTTAAAACAAGGAAAACAAGACCCCATCATTGATGATGAGGAATAACCACAAGATACTGCTTTGCAACAGTTACTGTAACCATAAATTATACAAAGGGCCATAACTTGTGTAAAACCAAGCTGGTCATAAAGTGCCAATTATATGTGCAAGCTGACTTGGTACTTAGACATCTTTTGAAGTTTCATCAAATTACAAACAACAATATCCAAGAAATAGTTAAAAAAATAATTGTGTCTACAGATACATCACCGCCAATGGACTTAATATGCTTTGTTTCTCGGATTATAACAATAAACTATTATAAGCAAATACCTAAAATCAATGTTAATGATATTCCTTAGTTCTAGGATAAATAGACAGAGAAATTCTAGAAGCTAGTGTTTTATACCTGCTGTCAAGTATATCAGATGACGGCAGTTTTATCTTTAGCACAATACATTGGTTAATAATGCATGATAAATTCCTAGTAATTTGCTAACCACCCAACAGAAGGTTAAAAAAACATATTACAAACTGACTTGGCAGCAAATAGTGAACATCCTCATCAGGAAGCTCTTATTGGAACCTAGCTGATGTTGATTTACATTGTTTTCCCTAGTTGGTTTGTTTGTTGGGTTTATCGTCCCACCAACAGTATTTCAGTTATGTGGAGACGGTGTTCACTTGAAGCAGATATAGTGCTGCCTTCACTGTGTATAACATGCCGTGAACACCTGGCATGATACCACACCCAGTCACATTAGCCTGATGCCGGGCTAACCAGTTGTGAAACTAGTATTATATTTGCTCAAGCGTTTGCTAGTGAGCTATACCACTACCAATTTTAACCCTTTCACTCATGGTTTGGCGATTTTTAGCGTTGTGCGTCAGGCTAATAGTTTGGCGATCTTTGGCGTTGTGCGTCAGGCTCATGCTTTGGCGATTTGCTGTCATTTGCATAGTTTGGCGAAATTACACCCTCAAAGTTAAGTGCAAAATCATAAGTGAATACTTCATGTAAAGTCTTTCTTTTATCTTTATCCAGTAAGATAAAGCCTTTATTTATACATTTAGTGAATAAAATAGGGGGGTTGTTCTGAAAAAAATGTGACAATTTGCTAAGTTTGGCGAGCACCCTAATGGAATTTTCCATTGTTTACACTCGCTGGCAAATCTTACCATTTCTAAACCGCAACAACTCTCACATGGTCAGCCTTACAGTAAAAACCAAGTATGCCATTGTAATAAACATCCGCTTCCTTCACAATAAATGGAAATGAAGTATTTGATGTTGAAAAGTTTTGCCGACATACCGGAACCCCCTGTTGCTTTGGGGCAGCATTGGATCATAAAACCCACTGACTAATAAAAGGGGCAATATGTTTTATTGCTCTGTTGATCAACTTGGAAGGTATTTAAGCTTTAATTGATTGCCTCGTTCATTAGCATTCTAATCGCTGCATCGTTAACACCTATTGAAAAAGATCTTGTACACAAACTATTTGATAATCTTTTTTGATAGTCTCACTTTATCTTGCTTCAGAAGTATGCCTGATGCTTATGATATTTTGTTTGGTAGTGACACTGAGTCAGAATTTTCTGTTTTGGGGAATCAGATTTAAATGTTGTTATTTAAATAAAAAACAATAGCAATTAATGAATATTTCAAACATAAAATAAAGAAATTGCCTATGACATATTTCTTTTGTTTTATTCAAACCTTTCTTCTAACAATTTATATAACCTCAAATGCATGAAAAGTATATCATCAGAAAGAAAAATTATTTCTGAATAAACTTTTTAATTACATAAATATGATTAAATAATTCATTCTAGCTTAAAAATAGCTTAAACATAACTACTGTCAGCTTCCCACACAAAACCAATAATGCTCTATGAACCTGAGGTACCTTTGTCACCAGTTTACCTATGCATGCCAGGTGGCCTGATAAGCCATCTGGTTATGCATAAGGCATATGGTTATTTAGGAGAACTGTATGAGTAAAAAGGGTTAATGACTTTGGTATGCTGCAGCCAGGAATCGAACCCGGGGCCTCCCATACCAGGAGCCGATGCTCTACCAATTGTGCTACCGGGTCTTGTCTTTTTTCCCGATCTTGATTTTAGTTAAGTGTCTAGCATGCCAAAACTAAGTTTTGGAACTTGTGGCTCAGCCTTTTTTCGTAGAAAGTTTTTTCATATGTTACTTATCTTTTATGTATTACCCTTTGCAATAATTCTTTTTCAGACATGGGAGTTTAAGTTTGTTGAAACATGGGAAGTAACTCTCATTTGATTATTCTTATTTAATTTTGTTTACTAACTCTTTCATTTTAATTGCAAAAAAATGAGTTTCACTAACATTAAAACACTTCTTACAGCTATGTTACATTAATATTTCTTATCATTAATATTTTATTATGAATATTTATAAGTACCACTATTATTAATTATTGGTCTCTTTATTTCGAGTTTGAAAATAAAAATTTTAAATCCTAAATTAATTGGCCGTGAAAACATAAACAATAAATTGATGTTACTCCATTTAATGCCAGGCCTTAATGAAGTCTATCCTGGCAAATAATATTTTCATATTTACCCTATGTCACATTTGTTAAAAGTTGATACCTTCACATATATGCTTGTTGTACTTAATTCAACATCAAATACATTGATAAAAAAAAACAAAAAAAACAACAATAGAACACAACACCAAAGGAGATTCAAAATATGAAGGCTATTTTGATTATTTTTTGTAAAGGAAACTGAATAACTTTAAAAAGTTCCAATTACCAATAAAAGTCATTGACATGTATGCTAGATATAAAATAAATTAAATGATGTCAAGTGGAACTGAAAAAAACCCATAACATATTTATAGAACTTTTATCATAACTTCTTTATTAGATCTTCATCATATGCAATACTATAAATCATTCAAAACAGTATCTTAATTGGCATTTTGTTCATTCAGGCAGAAATGTTTACCTTGACGTTAGGTGTGTTGTGAGAGATGTCTCATACCAGCTATGTATTATGTAGGAAGCATGTGATGCTCTGTTATTCAAATGTTTCAAATATTTGTTGTAGCTGATCTGTTTTCATTTGATGGATTGTTATTGTTATACATGTCTCATATAGTATAATACCATAAACTTCGTAAGAAACATCACTAACTCTGCCTTGCTACTCATACCTAGGGCTGATACATCACTAACTCTGCCTTGCTACTCATACCTAGGGCTGAGACATCACTAACTCTGCCTTGTTACTCATACCTAGGGCTGATACACCACTAACTCAGCCTTGCTACTCATACCTAGGGCTGATACATCACTTACACTGCCTTGCTACTCATACCTAGGGCTGATACATCACTAACTCTGCCTTGCTACTCATACCTAGGGCTGAGACATCACTAACTCTGCCTTGTTACTCATACCTAGGGCTGATACATCACTAACTCTGCCTTGCTACTCATACCTAGGGCTGATACATCACTAACTCTGCCTTGCTACTCATACCTAGGGCTGATACATCACTAACTCTGCCTTGTTACTCATACCTAGGGCTGATACATCACTAACTCTGTTTTGCTACTCATACCTAGGGCTGATACATCACTAACTCTGCCTTGTTACTCATACCTAGGGCTGATACACCACTAACTCTGCCTTGCTACTCATACCTAGGGCTGATACATCACTAACTCTGCCTTGCTACTCATACCTAGGGCTGATACATCACTAACTCTGCCTTGCTACTCATACCTAGGGCTGAGACATCACTAACTCTGCCTTGTTACTCATACCTAGGGCTGATACACCACTAACTCAGCCTTGCTACTCATACCTAGGGCTGATACATCACTTACACTGCCTTGCTACTCATACCTAGGGCTGATACATCACTAACTCTGCCTTGCTACTCATACCTAGGGCTGAGACATCACTAACTCTGCCTTGTTACTCATACCTAGGGCTGATACATCACTAACTCTGCCTTGCTACTCATACCTAGGGCTGATACACCACTAACTCTGCCTTGTTACTCATACCTAGGGCTGATACACCACTAACTCTGCCTTGTTACTCATACCTAGGGCTGATACACCACTAACTCTGCCTTGTTACTCATACCTAGGGCTGATACACCACTAACTCTGCCTTGTTACTCATACCTAGGGCTGATACACCACTAACTCTGCCTTGTTACTCATACCTAGGGCTGATACACCACTAACTCTGCCTTGTTACTCATACCTAGGGCTGATACACCACTAACTCTGCCTTGTTACTCATACCTAGGGCTGATACACCACTAACTCTGCCTTGTTACTCATACCTAGGGCTGATACACCACTAACTCTGCCTTGTTACTCATACCTAGGGCTGATACACCACTAACTCTGCCTTGTTACTCATACCTAGGGCTGATACACCACTAACTCTGCCTTGCTACTCATATCTAGGGCTGATACATCACTAACTCTGCCTTGCTACTCATACCTAGGGCTGATACATCACTAACTCTGCCTTGCTACTCATACCTAGGGCTGAGACATCACTAACTCTGCCTTGTTACTCATACCTAGGGCTGATACACCACTAACTCAGCCTTGCTACTCATACCTAGGGCTGATACATCACTTACACTGCCTTGCTACTCATACCTAGGGCTGATACATCACTAACTCTGCCTTGCTACTCATACCTAGGGCTGAGACATCACTAACTCTGCCTTGTTACTCATACCTAGGGCTGATACATCACTAACTCTGCCTTGCTACTCATACCTAGGGCTGATACACCACTAACTCTGCCTTGCTACTCATACCTAGGGCTGATACATCACTAACTCTGCCTTGCTACTCATACCTAGGGCTGATACACCACTTACTCTGTCTTGCTACTCATACCTAGGGCTGATACAAAACTAACTCTGCCTTGTTACTCATACCTAGGGCTGATACACCACTAACTCTGCCTTGCTACTCATACCTAGGGCTGAGACATCACTATCTCTGCCTTGCTACTCATACCTAGGGCTGATACATCACTAACTTTGTCTTGCTACTCATACCTAGGGCTGATACATCACTAACTCTGCCTTGCTACTCATACCTAGGGCTGAGACATCACTATCTCTGCCTTGCTACTCATACCTAGGGCTGATACATCACTATCTCTGCCTTGCTACTCATACCTAGGGCTGATACATCACTAACTCTGCCTTGCTACTCATACCTAGGGCTGATACATCACTAACTTTGTCTTGCTACTCATACCTAGGGCTGATACACCACTAACTCAGCCTTGCTACTCATACCTAGGGCTGATACATCACTAACTCTGTCTTGCTACTCATACCTAGGGCTGATACATCACTATCTCTGCCTTGCTACTCATACCTAGGGCTGATACATCACTAACTCTGCCTTGCTACTCATACCTAGGGCTGATACATCACTAACTTTGTCTTGCTACTCATACCTAGGGCTGATACATCACTAACTCAGCCTTGCTACTCATACCTAGGGCTGATACATCACTAACTCTGTCTTGCTACTCATACCTAGGGCTGATACATCACTAACTCAGCCTTGCTACTTATACCTAGGGCTGATACACCACTAACTCAGCCTTGCTACTCATACCTAGGGCTGATACATCACTAACTCAGCCTTGCTACTCATACCTAGGGCTGATACATCACTAACTCAGCCTTGCTACTCATACCTAGGGCTGATACATCACTAACTCAGCCTTGCTACTCATACCTAGGGCTGATACATCACTAACTCTGCCTTGCTACTCATACCTAGGGCTGAGACATCACTAACTCTGCCTTGTTACTCATACCTAGGGCTGATACACCACTAACTCAGCCTTGCTACTCATACCTAGGGCTGATACATCACTTACACTGCCTTGCTACTCATACCTAGGGCTGATACATCACTAACTCTGCCTTGCTACTCATACCTAGGGCTGAGACATCACTAACTCTGCCTTGTTACTCATACCTAGGGCTGATACATCACTAACTCTGCCTTGCTACTCATACCTAGGGCTGATACACCACTAACTCTGCCTTGTTACTCATACCTAGGGCTGATACACCACTAACTCTGCCTTGTTACTCATACCTAGGGCTGATACACCACTAACTCTGCCTTGTTACTCATACCTAGGGCTGATACACCACTAACTCTGCCTTGTTACTCATACCTAGGGCTGATACACCACTAACTCTGCCTTGTTACTCATACCTAGGGCTGATACACCACTAACTCTGCCTTGTTACTCATACCTAGGGCTGATACACCACTAACTCTGCCTTGTTACTCATACCTAGGGCTGATACACCACTAACTCTGCCTTGTTACTCATACCTAGGGCTGATACACCACTAACTCTGCCTTGTTACTCATACCTAGGGCTGATACACCACTAACTCTGCCTTGTTACTCATACCTAGGGCTGATACACCACTAACTCTGCCTTGTTACTCATACCTAGGGCTGATACACCACTAACTCTGCCTTGTTACTCATACCTAGGGCTGATACACCACTAACTCTGCCTTGCTACTCATATCTAGGGCTGATACATCACTAACTCTGCCTTGCTACTCATACCTAGGGCTGATACATCACTAACTCTGCCTTGCTACTCATACCTAGGGCTGAGACATCACTAACTCTGCCTTGTTACTCATACCTAGGGCTGATACACCACTAACTCAGCCTTGCTACTCATACCTAGGGCTGATACATCACTTACACTGCCTTGCTACTCATACCTAGGGCTGATACATCACTAACTCTGCCTTGCTACTCATACCTAGGGCTGAGACATCACTAACTCTGCCTTGTTACTCATACCTAGGGCTGATACATCACTAACTCTGCCTTGCTACTCATACCTAGGGCTGATACACCACTAACTCTGCCTTGCTACTCATACCTAGGGCTGATACATCACTAACTCTGCCTTGCTACTCATACCTAGGGCTGATACACCACTTACTCTGTCTTGCTACTCATACCTAGGGCTGATACAAAACTAACTCTGCCTTGTTACTCATACCTAGGGCTGATACACCACTAACTCTGCCTTGCTACTCATACCTAGGGCTGAGACATCACTATCTCTGCCTTGCTACTCATACCTAGGGCTGATACATCACTAACTTTGTCTTGCTACTCATACCTAGGGCTGATACATCACTAACTCTGCCTTGCTACTCATACCTAGGGCTGAGACATCACTATCTCTGCCTTGCTACTCATACCTAGGGCTGATACATCACTATCTCTGCCTTGCTACTCATACCTAGGGCTGATACATCACTAACTCTGCCTTGCTACTCATACCTAGGGCTGATACATCACTAACTTTGTCTTGCTACTCATACCTAAGGCTGATACACCACTAACTCAGCCTTGCTACTCATACCTAGGGCTGATACATCACTAACTCTGTCTTGCTACTCATACCTAGGGCTGATACATCACTATCTCTGCCTTGCTACTCATACCTAGGGCTGATACATCACTAACTCTGCCTTGCTACTCATACCTAGGGCTGATACATCACTAACTTTGTCTTGCTACTCATACCTAGGGCTGATACATCACTAACTCAGCCTTGCTACTCATACCTAGGGCTGATACATCACTAACTCTGTCTTGCTACTCATACCTAGGGCTGATACATCACTAACTCAGCCTTGCTACTTATACCTAGGGCTGATACACCACTAACTCAGCCTTGCTACTCATACCTAGGGCTGATACATCACTAACTCAGCCTTGCTACTCATACCTAGGGCTGATACATCACTAACTCAGCCTTGCTACTCATACCTAGGGCTGATACATCACTAACTCAGCCTTGCTACTCATACCTAGGGCTGATACATCACTAACTCTGCCTTGCTACTCATACCTAGGGCAGATACACCACTAACTCTGTCTTGCTACTCATACCTAGGGCTGATACATCACTAACTCAGCCTTGCTACTCATACCTAGGGCTGATACATCACTAACTCAGCCTTGCTACTCATACCTAGGGCTGATACATCACTAACTCAGCCTTGCTACTCATATCTAGGGCTGATACATCACTAACTCTGTCTTGCTACTCATACCTAGGGCTGATACATCACTAACTCTGCCTTGCTACTCATACCTAGGGCTGATACATCACTAACTCTGCCTTGCTACTCATACCTAGGGCTGATACATCACTAACTCTGCCTTGCTACTCATACCTAGGGCTGATACATCACTAACTCTGCCTTGCTACTCATACCTAGGGCTGATACACCACTAACTCTGCCATGCTACTCATACCTAGGGCTGATACATCACTAACTCTGCCTTGCTACTCATACCTAGGGCTGATACATCACTAACTCTGCCATGCTACTCATACCTAGGGCTGATACACCACTAACTCTGCCTTGTTACTCATACCTAGGGCTGATACATCACTAACTCTGCCTTGCTACTCATACCTAGGGCTGAGACATCACTAACTCTGTCTTGCTACTCATACCTAGGGCTGATACACCACTAACTCTGCCATGCTACTCATACCTAGGGCTGATACATCACTAACTCTGCCTTTCTACTCATACCTAGGGCTGATACATCACTAACTCTGCCTTTCTACTCATACCTAGGGCTGATACACCACTAACTCTGCCTTTCTACTCATACCTAGGGCTGAGACATCACTAACTCTGCCTTTCTACTCATACCTAGGGCTGATACATCACTAACTCTGCCGTTCTACTCATACCTAGGGCTGATACACCACTAACTCTGCCTTTCTACTCATACCTAGGGCTGATACATCACTAACTCTGCCTTTCTACTCATACCTAGGGCTGAGACATCACTAACTCTGCCTTTCTACTCATACCTAGGGCTGATACATCACTAACTCTGCCGTTCTACTCATACCTAGGGCTGATACACCACTAACTCTGCCTTTCTACTCATACCTAGGGCTGATACACCACTAACTCTGCCTTTCTACTCATACCTAGGGCTGATACACCACTAACTCTGTTACTTGATCAGTTCAAGGACTTTTGACCTGTGTAAAAAAAAAACGAAGTACCACAGACAGCAAATAACTTGACAAGACTTTGAACTGGGCCTTTGTGTGCCATTGCTTGAAAATATTGGACCGTTCCACTTGCAAACCGTGACTGCAATCATGTCTTATTGTTCTGTTCTGATCGCGTTTACAATATATTGATCATGGGACTCCCTTTAATATCAAAACACAGAGGTTGCTATGAAACATAAATCATTAAAACCTTACCCACCTACCTTTGTTTATAGCAAAACACATTCTTTGGAATATTTTAACTAACAACTATATGTAAAGGTAACTAGACATGCTGTTGGCTGATCTGAATCTAATTGCCAGAACCTTATTACTTTCCATAAAACGTGACTGTTAACAGTATGGTTGCTGTACCTATGGACAGACATTTAGCTTACACCTTTTGAACTTTAGATAAAATATTAAAAATCATTTTAAGTAAAAAAAACAACAAGAACAATGTATATTATAAGTAAATAATCTAAAAAAATATGTCAACTAATGAGAAAATAAACTATAAAGGATATCATGATAACATAGACATTTATAATTATGTTAAGAAAGTTTTTTTTATATTTTGGGTTGAAAAAAAACACAGACAATTGATAAATCCTATGTCGCCAAATTCAAAGACGTTTAATGTAAATAAAGAATGATTTAAATTAGGTTAAAATTAAATGTAAATGTAGACATATATAAAATCTGTATGGTGAAACAGTAAAAAAAACTCAAGCACATAGCTAGAAAAAAGAATAAATATACATAAAATAAAATCTGATCATACAACATTAGGGATGAAAGGTTAAATATAATGTAACACAAACATATTTATACATATAGTCTAAATGAGCAGAACATATGCAACACTGGTTTGATTATGCATTCTTCATAATTTGATTTACAAGAAGTCTTATTTTATATAAACCTATTACCAAAAAATTGTTATTCTAATTACACAAAAACATGGCTCAACCCTTGCATTAACATATAAACTTCTACACCTGTTGCAAGTTTATACTTTCCAGACTAATTTGCTTTCATCTGCATAACAAGAACGCTATTGCAAGTAATGATGCTAGTACTTCAGCAGCAAATAGTGCCAAACTATGATCAGGCAGTTCCCAGTCTGATCTAAATCTACATCATTTGCCTGGGGCTCATATGTGAAGGTTTAGCAGGTTAAGAGACTAGGAATACTAGAATGCAGACACACTGCCAATGTAAACATATGTAGAGCCTTTGCCTTATAATTTATCATTGCCGTTCAATGTTGAGAAGTGGATTGAAAGTCACTTAAATAACATCCGTTGACAAAACTTTTATAACTTGGCAATTATGTGGTATTAAAAAGATTATCTTGTCTCATAATTGTCATTTCTTAAGTCTTCTTTTGTAAGAAATAGGTTTGTTTAACTTTAATGCTTTTTTCAGACTTTGCCAAGCAATTAATCATGTATTTGAAAACTTGTGTTTAAATAACATGTTGTTGTTTTTTCAAACACTTTTGTTTTTAGAGACAATTAGAAATAAATTCTTTCAACTTAGGTTTTTTTTGCTTGACTGGCCATGTTCTAGTTAAAACATGTGGGCCCGAGATTATACATGTAAAACTAGGAGCTTGAGTCTGAGATCTTCCTCAAGGGTCTGATTGGCTGAATTTGAAATAAAATTTGACATCTGACATTTGACATCTCAAACAGCAGCTAAATGTTTTATGATGTCTGACCTTGGTACTAAGGAAATATATCAGCCTGAAAAAACAACAACATAATAAATAATCTTGACTAAGGAATAAGCATCTCTGAGAAACTTGGAAGCCTCTGTTTCTGAGTTATTGGTCTTAAACACTTGACCACAAATACTACATGATTTCAATTATTTACAACACCATCGTCGGATACCCATGCTCAACTATTCCGTTTTACTACATTCATCGACCGTTGGTTTATTGGTATATTTTCTGTCATCTTATTGTACTGAATAGAACCAGAACTGGCTAATCATAATACTGCTTACAATATCCATACTCTTCAGCGTGGAGACTAGAAGTATAACAATGACATTGCCATTTTGACAAGTCTGTTGAAACAATGAAATAACAAGCTTTATCATTGACTGAACTCTTTATCGGCTTATGAAGCGACCAATGAAATATCATTACCAGAAATGGCGACAAGTGAACTAAATATCCCACGGGTGATGAATGGAGAGTAACAGAATGCATTAGTCGTGGGTGTCCAATGATGATAAAACACATACTAATGGGCAACTATGAATGATAAAAGCTAACTGCAAACAGTAACTGCAGTTACTGGGTTGACAAGAATCATAAATGTGTAATCTTGTATATATTTTAAAGTATTGTGTGTGAAGAAATATATGATTTCTAGCCTCGCCTCACTATTAAAACAATTCAAATCTCTCCTGAACTTTACATGTGCCTGTTACATTAAAACTATATCCTAATTACGGTATGAGCCTAGAAGTGGTCAGGACTGCAGATATTGAAACACCCCTGATCTTGCAAGGTAAACAAGCAAGGCCTGTTTAACTATACCCTACAACCCCCCCCACACTCCAAGATCAACCAAGGTTTTGTCAATGCTATGGCCCTACTTCTCCTCAGATCAATACTACTCAATACTATCCAATACTGTCACATAAAATTTACTCTGCCACTGCTTAGTAAAACTTTATCAGTCAATGGCAGGTAAGATATAGATTAAGCAGTTCAGACCGGGATCAGGATCTACACTTTTTGCTTCAGAGTATCTAGCAATATGCCTTGTTGTATTAAAAATATAGTTGTGAAGTAATCATAAGAATTAGTGCTGATCCTCAACAAATTATGGCAGGACAAGTGTAAATGGTACCCTACAAAGATAATGGCCACAGATCCTAATCAACCGGTGAGAGTGTCCATTTGAAGAGACCAATTTTGAGCTTAATGCGGCAGTACTAAAATTTAAAAAGTCAGTAGGAAAAATTTGAGGCTGTCCTATGAGAATTACCACATAATTTAAAATTTGAACCAAAAGACTAAAGCCATGACCATTTCAAGTATTGGTAATGTCCAGTTTATTGGTAACAGTTTAACACTGAGTTTGAATTGAAGAAATTTGTGTCAAAACAGCTATGATTATTGTTTATTTATTTCCATGAGACCAATGCTGTCCATTCAAAAGACTGGCAAAAAATAGACTGTATCATTTATTTATGACCTAACTTATAAACCTTGGTTGTTATATATACAATATAATACCCACAGACACCTTTATGAGAATGTTTGGCCAATACATTAATACTTCTAAATACCGCATCTTTTATGTCATTTCTTTTTTGTCTATAATTATGAGACTGTTCTTGCCAACAGACAATGTTGCTATGATAGAAGCCATATAGAGAAGTATTTAGAAGAGAGAAACATTGAATTGATTGATCATATGGCTAGTCATTTCTCTTTACAAACCCAATCTCCAATCTCCAAGCTCTAAGCTCCATATCTTTATGCCTGTTTCACTTTCTTAAGATCACACCTTTAAAATCTTTTATGACAATCAAATGAATTATGTCAACATCCATGGTTGCTATATATTGAGAAACAGAAGTAATTATAAAAGGAGAAACTTTAAATACCTTACATTATTTTGTTTTTTGTTACATTGCACTGATATGTACTTATGGTTACACTGGCGACATCCACCTAATTAGTGATGAAAGAAGACTCCAGACGTATGTCTCGGAAGAACCATTAGCACACTGAATATTATACTTTACTATTTTGATCAGTTGCTACGCAAACATTGCAACTATATTACCAGAAATTCATAGCACTGGGTTGTAAAAAAATTAGTTGTTTACAAAACAAAAACAAAACAAACAAAAAACAAAAAAAAACATGGTGGTCACATACACAAAAACATAGACACCACTGCAACAAGGATTGGCAAAAACTTCTTCATTTCTACAGACCACACTTTTTGAATATTTTTGGTATTGTTTTATTATCTTGAGATGATTTACAATCGATGTTGCTATGATAAAAAAAGACATAGGGAAGGTTTTAGATGGTTGAAAATTGGAGTGGCTGGATATTGACAATTTATCGCTTAATCCATACCTTGATCATGAAAATGGAGTCATAATCCAAAGGCCTTTAGAAATGGATAGAAAACTTTGTGAAAGGTGCATGAATTGATAGCTAGCAAGAAATTGATTTCTCATGGTCCAAAGCAAGAAATCTATACAGAAGTTGAAGGCTGTTGTCTTCTGGTATCTAGAAGTGATATAACCAGGTGAAGAAGTTTGCAGCTAACTTCAATGTTTGTAATTTTTGTATCCATAGTGATTATTTATCTTTGCAATGTCAATGTCGTTTTTGTTGTTTTGTTTTAATGAGGTTAATCCCAAGCAGCACAATTAATCCAAATTTGAGAAAGGGGTATAACTCTACAAAAATTAATTTATGGGTTACCAGTCCTTTTTTTTCCTATCCGAGCCACACTGCAGAGACAGCCATTTTCAAATTTAGAAAACTAAGTGACCACTTACTTTTGAGATCACATTTTTTACATAGTCATAGGGGAAATCCGCTCAAAAGTCGAGATCTATTTTTAGCAGAGACCTCTCTCAAGCTTTTTATACAGTTGGAAAGAATACACATTCACATGTGATGTTTCTGCGATTAGTTCTGTCCATCAATTCAGTTAATGTTGAAAATGTTTTTTTTTAAGACTTATTAGTAAGCCCAAATTCCCCAAAGCAGTGGTTCTTTATTGTTATATATTGTATATATTTGATATAGGCAAATTGTAGGAAACCATCTTTAATCATCACAGAAAAGTACAAAAAAGAGTATAAAAAACAAAATTAATTTAAGGGTGACTTGCTCTTTTGAATGGGTTTCATTTTTTTATAGTGAACAAGTACTGAAGTATTGAAGAATTCAAGAAATGGAATCTAACAAAAAAGGTTGTTAAGACAGAGACTAACGAGAGGGTCATGACATAAAAGCTTCACGTTTATTTCTTCAGAAATTGGAGCAAATGAAATGTTGCAATCAAATTGAAAGTAGAAAATCAATTTACATAATTTTGCATGTTTATAATAGTCAATTTAAAATGTATTGGACTACTATTTTAACACTTTATTCTAATTTCCTTTTCTCTTGTAAATGCTTATAAACTGTAAACAAAAAAAATGACCATTTTCAGAAAACTCAATTACTGTTGGTGGAAGGTTAAAAACCAACCAACCAAAACAAGACTAAATGAAAAAAAAAATCTCAAAAGCAAGAAAAAAGATATGTACTGGTACTTACTTATATCGGTCCATTTTTTAAGAACAAACAAGATTCAACAACACAGCTGTGGATGTCATAATTATGCTCAAAGAAGCTCCTCACTCCTCAATGTGTCAAATTGCGTTTCAAATTATTTTAGCCTCATAACCCAAATTCGACCTTGGTATAGATCCTGCAAAGTGTTAACAGTAAGAGTTGTTGGGTTTCTGTTTAGATAATTATCCTGAATGGTGCCTAAAGTTGAATATTTACTGTTACACATACCATGCTAATCAATCCACTTACTTAACAATAGCCTTAGTTTCTCTTCAAGCGAAACAATTCCAGTTCACATATTATGTTCATGTATTATAAACCAAAAACCATACTCAAAGCTTTTAATAAAAGTTTCAATATGCTATTCAGAAACTTACTGCAAGAGAATACAATTATACTCTTTTGATGAAAAACTGGGGGAGTTTTTAATTTTTATTTATTTTATAACAATAAAATAAATGAGACATTCATAATATTCTTTATGTTTCATGGTTTAGTAGACAATATCTGAAAGAAAAGCAGGTAAAGGGAGAAGCCATTTTACAGGTAGTTAAAAATTCAGTGATCAAACAAAATGTTTGAAGATCAATAATAAAGACCAAATACTTAACAAATTGTGTTCAATATTTGATATAAACTCCTTATGATATAAAAGCCCTTGTGCCCCTTCTTCCTTTGTTAGGCATTCATAGATTTTTAAATAAAAAGGTACCTTTATAGCCTTAAAGTTATGGAGTGCTTTTATAACTGAAAACATTACATAAGAAACTTAAAAACACACACACACAAAAATGAAGTAAAAACTTTGGATTATATTCTTATGTAGATGTCAATAAAAGTCAAAGACATAATTTTTTTCCAATCATGTGCTATATAAAAGAGAACAGACACACACACCATGACGATTGTCAGCTAAATAATGCATCATCCCTTGACTGCCACATTATTAATAATAAAACTTATAATCACTTTTTCTATTAACATCTGCATAGAAAAGAATCAATGTGTATAAAAAGAGAAACAGAAGTTTACAGTGTAGATCCTGATAAGACAGCTCCAAATCTTGATCAACACTATTTGCTTTAGCCTGATCAATTTGTGATTCAAGCAAAAATTAAACAATATTATTGCAAATAAATATATCATGTATGTTTTGTTACAGTACACTGACATAATTATGGTCATATTGAGGACGTCCAATTAATTATTGGTGCAAGAAGACCCCAGGGATATGTCTGGGCAGAACCACTGGCTCAATGCACGTCAGCCAGAAGACCTCCCCTCATGATAGTTCTCACCCTGATTAAGACTTGAACCCAAGTCATAATTGGTTGAGTCGGTGACTGTAAGTACTCACCACGTGACTGTGGGTGCCCCCCACCCCTACCCCCAAACCCCCAACCCCTACACCTACCCCATTTGATCATGATTTAGTTTCTTTTTGTTAAGAGCAGTATGTGGCACACCATTCTACAGCTACAAAACTTTTTTCCAAAAAGAAACTATTTTTGGAAAGAACAATTTGAACAAGGCAATTAAGTTGCAACTTCTCTTGTCCCACTGCCAAACGATAGATCCATGCTCATTAATTATACTTGTAAAACCAACATCAATTGCACAGGTCATTTCTGAAGTCAATAAAATGTTAAACAAATATTTCCCTTCGCAAAAAACATCAAAAATACTCCCTTTTTTAATATTTTACGAAAGAAATTACTTCTTTGGGTTTTGTTTTTTTATGGGCATTGTTAATAAAAATGAATGCTTCCGAAAATGACTACGTCTAAAATGGAGTTGAAAATCACCACTTTAGAAATAAATGGTACGAATGTTAAATTGGTTCACAGATAAATCAATACAGAATCATCTCACAATAAAAGTGTGTACCTATTAATATAACGAATTTCTACATAATTATTTAAATCAAATTATCATTAAGTAAGCTACAGATAAAATGTTAAAAATTTGTTACTTACTAACATATTTAGCACTATCTCTAACTAAAAAAGTTGCCTTTATTTGTAGACTGTGAAAGGTGAATACATGTATATTAAGTTGGAAGAAAAGTCATTCATTTTTAAATAAAAAATCTAACCAAAATTACATAACAAACTGGTACATTATAACTATTCACGGCTTAGCTATCAACATAAATTGACATTAGTGCATGCATGAAATTGCTGACAGCGGGTGGATGCCGAGTGGTAACAGTCGCCAACTTGTAATTCTTCAGCCCCTCTCCATTTTGTTTTAAGTTCGAGTAAGGGCTAGAATATTCATGTGGTGGGGTTTTCCTTTATCTTGTGGTGTGCCAGTGGTTCTAACCAGACTTAAGTCCGAGTTTTCTACAACCAATAATTAGGTGGACATCGCCAAGACGACCATAATAATGCCGGTGCACCATGACAAAAACAACAAAAACAAAACTGTTGACATTTTGTGCGGAGCATCTAAATGCCTTTATAGCATAGAAAGTGTGCAACACTCCTTTATTGTTCCAACCTAAAGACAACAAGATGATTTGTCCGAAATCATGTCCATGTGTATACATACATCATAGTAAGCGAAGATAAACTTGTACTGATTGGGGTTTAACAATATTTACAATTGAAAAGACAACGAAATAGTAAAGACTGTGGTACAGAACTAATCGCGAAAAAATCATTCTGAATGTGTGTTCTTTCCAGATGAATAAAAAGCTTGATAGTGGACTCTGTTAAAAATAGATATCAATGTCAGAGCAGATTACCCGGAAAACTATATAACGTGATCTCAAAAGTAAGTGGTCCCGCGGTTTTCTAGGTTTAAAAATAGCTATCTCTGCAGTGTGGCTTGGATAGGAAATACCTGTTTGCAACGACGACTGGTGATTTATGCTTGACTGTTCACACAGATCTAGGGCATCAATGAATAGCATTTTGAAGGACCTGTTCAGGTAACAATGACTTATTTGGTTATTTGAGAAAATAAATGTTGGTCCAAATTGTTGGATACCACCCTGAAGTGGGGAATCCCTCTACCTATGGCATTTTTTGTAGAACCGTTTTGTTATTTATTTATTATGACCCACTGTGTATGGTATGGCATTATGACCCACAACTTGGAAAGCTACCTGGGGCCCTTGGCAGTTATTTCAGAACCAATTAACAAATTCACACCTGTCTTATTTCCCCGCTTATCAGGCCAGCACTAGGTGATCCAGTTATATAAGTGTCATTAATCAGTTGATCACGCCTTCAAATAACGCTCGAGTGAACAAGGTTGTTTGCACACTTTATAATGATTCACTTAGGGTAATCATAAAGAAGTTAGTTATGTTGCAATTTGTTTCTTGTTTACAAAATGTTGCTAGATCATAAGTTTTTAATGTTTAGAGGTAAAAAAGGGTCTGGGTGAAATGAAATCGCTACTTCTTAGCATCGAGGAAGACTTCCAGATGCAGGCAATGAAAATCTACACCAAAGGCAAACAGATAATGATTAACCAGTTTTTTATGTAAATTACAATCTGATACATGCTGTTTAGTAAATGAAATGTACTATTGAATGCATTGGGCTATCACATAAGAAACAGTTTATAACATGTTCTGTTTCAAATTTCTAGTTAACAAATTTGAAAATAAATAAGTAATACTGAAAATTTACTTTATTTTTATATTTAATTATATCCTTGTGAAAATGACTATATTCTAATAGTATAAAATTAACAGTTAACATACTATAGACAGTTGAAACAAATAAGCTGAAACATAATAAGAACACTAGAAAATATGAATTCTGTATAAATACAATATAATATTATACTTTTTAATAGCTGTAAGTATTAGGTATAAACTCACTATAAGGACCATCTCACTAAGTGGGACACTTTAAAAAAAGAACAATTGGTGCTCCTTTTAGCGAGGTTATACTGTAGTTGAAAAGCATTGCATCATTACTGATTATCCCAGCCTAAAGACAACAAAATCTGTTTTAAGGATTCCATGTTCAAATTGAGTCTCGTGAATAAAGGTAATATTTTATTACACTATTTATTGTGGTTTTAACAACCTTTTGCTGTCTGGAGCAAAAATATAATACATTGCAAATTTGACCCGATGTGATGAAGCCTTTTTAAGTATGCCAGTTCACTGAGCTATGAAACTGTATGACCAGTGAGGTATGTAGACATCATACATAGGCAAGGGCACTCTATTTACTTAATCATTGTTTCACATATCTCAACACACCAAGCATGATGAGCACCAATTTATAATTCATTATTCAAACTCACAGAAAGTCTCAGGTCTCAAATTAAAATATGGTCCCAGCAGATAATAATGACAAGCTCTATCAGGAAGCATATGAAATATTTACAATCAAGCTAAGCAGAAACATAACAACAATCCCTCAGTAATTACAATAACATTACCAAGCATCTGCACAACTCATAATTCTATTTAAATTTGTCATTAACCATGCTTTCAAAACAAACAAAATAAACAAAAGGTCAACAAGGAGGGAGATGTTGACATATTTTAATTTAATTAACAAGGCGAAATCAATTATAAGTACAATGAAGTTCATTTAATGAAGTCTGAATTTGGTTGTCAAAAAATGAACAAAAGGTCAAAATAAGAGAAATGTTGACATGTGTTAATTGAATAATTAACAAGGTGAAATCAATTATAGGCATTATGAAGTATATTTAATGACCTCTAATTGTGATTGTCAAAAAGTGATATTTTGATTAAAATCTTTAAAGATCTAAAATATGTTTAATTTGATAAATTCAGTTTGACATATGAAATATTTTAGTTTATAATCTTTACTTTAATTGTCTGGTTTGGATTTTAGCTTGAAGGCTAAAAAGAAAATGTCAAGTACAATGTTTAAACAAAAAACAAGTGTCAACAACACTTACTCATGAATTGGAAAATGTTTTTAAATCCAATTTAATCAAAGGAGTCATCTGATCAGAATCTACAAATATGACTATAAATATGAATACAA
Organism: Sinonovacula constricta; assembly: GCA_007844125.1. Lineage (NCBI taxonomy): Eukaryota > Metazoa > Mollusca > Bivalvia > Cardiida > Solecurtidae > Sinonovacula > Sinonovacula constricta. The sequence continues at coordinate 47,127,870 of CM017555.1, forward strand.
GTATGACTACAAATATGTCTACAAATAGGTCTACAAATAGGTCTACAATTATTACTACAAATATGTCTACAAATATGTCTACAAATAGGTCTATAATTATTACTACAATAATAACTACAAATATGTCTACAAATAGGTATACAATTATTTCTACAATTATTACTACAAATATCATTACAAATATGTCTACAAATATGACTGTAAATATGGCTACAAGTTGGACTACAAATAGGTCTACAAATATGATTACAAATATGGCTACAAATATGACTACAACTATGGCTACAAATAAGACTACGGTTATGACTATGAATATGACTATAAATATGACTATAAATATGGCTACAAATATGGCTATAACTATGACTATAACTACAAATATGACTTATGACTACAAACATGTCTCATTGTCAAATCTAAAGTCTGGTTCATGTTTAATGATTATAATACTGGGTTTCCTTTGATTTCTGACTTGTTTGTCATAAATCAATTATTGAGACAATCTTTGTTATCATCTCCACAGTTTTCTATTATTTTCAACTATGTTTGTTCAACACCTATAAGAATTATAGGTTATCAATATATATCAAGTTTAGTGTATAATGTTATACTGTATTTGACATGTTTAAGTCATTAACTCATGTATTGACCCTAGATAATTTGAGTTAAATAAAGCAAGTTCAAGTTACTGCATGACATTTGTTTATTGGGATTATCATCCCACCAACAGTATTTCAGTGAAGACGGTGTCCACATGAAGCAGATATAGTGCTGCCTTCACTGTGTATAGCATGCCGTGAACATTTGGCATGATACCACACCCAGTCACATTATCCTGACACCGGGCCAACAAGTCATGGAACTACCTTTATATTTGCTTGAGAATTAGCAAGGGAGCTATAAAACTACCATTTTTAACAACTTGTTGGGGTCCAGGATCGAACCCGGGCCTCCCTTACCTGGAGCCGACGCTCTACCAATTGCGCTACTGGGTCTGATTTACTGCATGATGATGGACAAAGGGTTTGGGTTACTTTCGAATGTAGTAGGGCTAAGATTTAAACCATGCAAAGAATCAAATGCTAACATGTCAAACGTAAAGCCTTTCTATAATTCTATGATATATGGCATAGGTAAACATATCTATCAATCAAACCAAAATCTTGAGACTGAAAAGTGTCCAAACATCCAAACATGGATCAAAATGGAGACTAGAGCTTTAAATGCATAGAAAATATTTATTTGTATGCAAAACAAGAAGAATTAAATCAGAATTTTAAATTTAAACTTTTTTATTGGCTGTATGATTGATAAAGAAAAGTAATGTGACTACTGACAGGGATATTAGGTACATGAGATGCCACATTAAAGAAAGGATTTGTTCTGTCAGCCAGTTATATGCACATACACAAATGGAAGAAAAAAATGCAAGAAAACCTTGCAACACAAGAATTGCTATGTCAAGTTCAGTTAAATTTTATGCCTAGTGCACTTTTTAACTTTCTAAACATTGGTCCTCACAAAGATTGTGTATCTTTTTAAAAGATAAAATTTTCTGAATTTGTAACACAGTTGAGTTGAAAATGTAAGTCTAATTGGACAGTTCTTTAACAGAAATGGTCAAGCTTTTCTGATAATATTAAAATTAAATGAACAATATTTATGAACAGTATTAATGTAGCATCTGTTGGGATGATCTAGTGGTTTAATGCTAGCCACATATACTTAAGGTCCCTGGTTTGAACCTAGATTGCTGATTTTTATTCATCTTTTTTATTTTTTATTACGTATTATGATTTTGCTAACTAGATTAGATTTTATTTTATGAAAATGATTATTATCTTGTCAGTTTATAAATGTATGTAGTAAGTTAAACCTTAAAGACAAACTGGAGGACAGGGCCTTTAAGAAAGGAAAAAAAACTCAAAAGAAAACCAGGGAGTTGGCTGATCGGGATCTACACTTTTTGAATAAAGCCTTATAAACATGCGGATAGCAATCTAAGAGTTCGGTTGTAAATGAAGTTTTATTTGAGATTATTTTTATGTTTATTAGGTTTATTGTCCCGCCAACAGTATTTCAGTTATCTGAAGACGGTGTCCACTTGAAGCAGATATAGTGCTGCCTTCACTGTGTATAGCATGCCGTAACCACCTGGCATGATACCACACCCAGTCACATTATCCTGACACCTGGCCAACCAGTCATGGAACTACCCTTATATTTGCTTGAGCGTTGGCAAGGGAGCTATACCACTACCATTTTTAACAACTTTGGTATGTCTTGAACCTGGGGCCTCCCGTACCTGGAGCGGACGCCCTACCGATTGCGCTACCAGGTCTGGTATTTGATATTAAAAGTTGTGTCTTCAAAAAGAAATCAAATAAACTTTATATTAAAAAACACATACTATTTATGGGAATATCACTACACAAAGTTAAACAAACAAAAGTCAAAGTGAGATGTATATGTATTAGAAAGTATTGTTGTTTGTTTGCTTTTATTTCAAGTATTATCAAACATTGCTTAATGGTAATTATCCATAAAATGTACAAAAATCAACATGTAATATAAAATTCTTTTATAGTTAAATAGAGTCTTTATTTTTCAAACTGCATTATTTATAAGAAAGATTGTAATTTAACAAAAGTTTATGAAATAATCACTTTAAGTTGTTAATGTATTTTGAATCAGAACCAATTAAAAAGAAAGTGTCAAGGCAACAATTCTTAAAGTACATTACAAACATGATATTCTAATCATTTAAGTTTGTCTGACATGGTTAATAGTGAAAGTGTTCATACAAAGACATGATATATTTGTGTACAATTGGTGAGAATGCAAGCAACCCACACAGAACTACAAAATTATGTATTTTCACACAGTGCTCATTTAAATATTCAACACAAGTTTCCTCAAAATTAAAAGATCAAAATATGATTTTTTTAATAATTGTCAGCATTTGTTTTAAGAGAGCAAAAAACAAACTCAAAACATTATCCAACAAAATAAACTTGTATCTTTAATCTGTTAAATCCTCTGTACTTAAATGCTGGAATGTTGGGTTCTGATAAAGTAAAAACTTAAAGCAAGTACTTGAAATGTCAGATTTGAGTTCTTTAAGTTCTTCAAAAGAAAGCAGATGTAATTTGATTAGTAGCAGCAATCCACATAAACATTTTTTTTTCAAAAACAAACATAATATCGAATCCTGTCTAACAAAGCCAATTGCAAAAATGCTGACAAATACTGAAAAGATGCCTCATATTAAAATCTAAACAATTCATAATATAATAAGAACAAGATCCAAAGAAAATAAATATTAAGTGGTTTGTTTTTTTCTACAAAATTATGCCAGCAACATGCAAAGATGTAAGCTCACCATATGCACATTAAGGGCATTTTCATATTTTTTTACAGTTAGTATTAAAAGCAATACCCTTAGAATTAGCAAAAAACAATGATATTATTTCTTTAAGAAATCAAACTGATTTTACAAAGCATCAAACTGTATAATATTCAACAAGTTTTTACAACACAAGAACAAAACAAATATAAAGAACCACACACTAGGAAACCCTTGGTTTTAGTTTGTGATTTCAAACAGATATGTAAGTATATAGCACACGATGTGGAAACTAAAAGTTTTCAAACACAGCATTACGTGATATTTTTTTTACATCATCACAATAAACGCTATATGACACTATGTGATGACGATGACGATACTCACCATTTAGTTACCCTAGGAGACACTGATGCAGGGTCGTGTAATTTCTTCCATAGGGTGGAATTGCCCACTCTGTCCATCATGAACGGACAGACGAACGAAGGTTAGCACTAGAGTTAGACACACAAACATCAGAAGATTAGATAAGAGTCAAAACAACATTGTGTGCGTGCCTTGATTATCTTGATTATTGTCACTGGTTACAAAAAACAACACACAATCAATCATACAATCTTGAATACAACTCAAAAAGTGTAAAAGAAAAACAAAAATACTGATAAGTTTGTATTTCTTCTTAAATAAATTGTATCCAATACAATAGTTCCTTTTTCACTGTCTTGTTTTAATTACTGGTGATTTTTTTTGAACACCCCAGAAAAACTTAAAGGTAGAAACACTGGTGCACTGCAAGTCAACTGGACATCCTCCTCATAAAAAAGATAATTATGGTCCAGACTGAGATTTAAACCTATGCAATCATGGTCTGAGCAGTCACACAGAAAAGATAATTGACTGCTCAGCCATGGAGGCCCCTTGTGTTGCCCATGGTCTGAGCTGTCACATAGAAAGGACTATTGACTGCTCAGCCATGGAGGACCCTTGCGTTGCCCATGGTCTGAGCTGTCACACAGAAAGGACAATTGACTGCTCAGCCATGGAGGCCCCTTGTGTTGCCCATGGTCTGAGCTGTCACACAGAAAGGACAATTGAATGCTCAGCCATGGAGGCCCCTTGTGTTGCCCATGGTCTGAGCTGTCACATAGAAAGGACTATTGACTGCTCAGCCATGGAGGCCCCTTGTGTTGCCCATGGTCTGAGCTGTCACATAGAAAGGACTATTGACTGCTCAGCCATGGAGGCACCTTGTGTTGCCCATGGTCTGCGCTGTCACATAGAAAGGACTATTGACTGCTCAGCCATGGAGGCCCATTGTGTTGCCCATGGTCTGAGCTGTCACATAGAAAGGACTATTGACTGCTCAGCCATGGAGGCCCATTGTGTTGCCCATGGTCTGCGCTGTCACATAGAAAGGACTATTGACTGCTCAGCCATGGAGGCACCTTGTGTTGTCCATGGTCTGAGCTGTCACACAGAAAGGACAATTGACTGCTTAGCCATGGAGGCCCCTTGTGTTGCCCATGGTCTGAGCTGTCACATAGAAAGGACTATTGACTGCTCAGCCATGGAGGCCCCTTGTGTTGCCCATGGTCTGAGCTGTCACACAGAAAGGACAATTGACTGCTCAGCCATGGAGGCCCCTTGTGTTGCCCATGGTCTGAGCTACACACAGAAAGAACTATTAACCGCTCAGCCATGGAGGCCCCTTGTGTTGCCCATGGTCTGAGCAGTCACACAGAATAGATAATTGAATGCTCAGCCATGGAGGCCCCTTGCATTGCCCATGGTCTGAGCTGTCACATAAAAAGACTACTGACCACTCAGCCATGGAGGCCCCTTGCATTGCCCATGGTCTGAGTTGTCACATAGAAAGGACTATTGACCACTCAGCCATGGAGGCCCCTTGTGTTGCCCATGGTCTGAGCTGTCACATAGAAAGGACTACTGACTGCTCAGCCATGGAGGACCCTTGTGTTGCCCATGGTCTGAGCTGTCATATAGAAAGGACTACTGACCATTCAGCCATGGAGGCCCCTTGTGTTGCCTAGGTTTTTGTGTTGTTTGGTTAGATTTATTGTTCATACATGCAGTTGTTTAAAAAATATTAGGTGTTGAGTTGATTTAATGGCAAGAAAATTAAGGTAGAAATAAGAATTTCATGCAGTTACTGCATTAGTGAAAAAAAGTAATTATTCCATTCTTGTAAAAAAATAATATTAATATTCATGGCATAAATATAAGAGTTGCACTCATGTTTCTTTTAAAATGACTTTTAGTTGGATTTATTTTTTTAATTGTTACTTAATTTTTAAAATGTGATTAGAAGTTTCTAACCAAGTTTGGGAGATGTCAGCAGCATTTACTAAGATACCATGTAAGCAAAATGAGACTTCGAGACCTGATGTCACACTAAGTTAGCTGATTTTAAACCATAAAATGGGAAGTTATATCAAAACCATTCTATTTTGTACTCAGAACCTAAGCTCCATAGCAAATGCTGCCAATCTTACAACTAAAGTAAGAGAGAGTCTCTAACTCGACAAAAAGTATTTGACTATTGTTTCACAATTTTACATAAAACGACTTGCAAAGTTACAAAGATTTAAACTGGATGCTCAACATGTGATTTTATTGTAAAATTAATATATCATTGAAATACAAATTTATTAAATGAAACATTCAATCAAAGAGGGACATGATAATTTGACTCCAGTACTTGAAACGTGGTATGTGAGATGTAACCAGCATAGGTGATGATGACTAACATTCTTGGTATGACCCAAACCTTCTACTTTATGTCCACTACACTGAAAGTTTTATAACTGACACAAAAATATGCATGGCAGTTTATATTTGAGGATGGTAAAAAATCCCAAAATGTGACAACATGTATGTAATTAGATCATTTCTTTTTTACTTTGTCTTCCATTACAGTGAATACACAGTGCTTGCAGCACTTTCATTATAAACAACTGTTACATGAACCGCAACTTTTTCCTGGTGTCAATGTTCGGCCATTTTACCACCATGACTAGTTCTACAAGTACTACCAAGTTGTATCATTTCATGCATGGAAAACAAACTTATTCTACTATATGTATATATGAACAGGACACTGTGCAACTCAGATAATAGCCAACAATGGTATCTGTTTGATCTTAATAGAGGTAGGTTTGGTATGCCTATGCCGACAACATGTAAGAAATGGTACTTTGGTACATGTATAGACAGAAAAATAGTTTTGTCACTCTTAAAACAACATCATTTAATGAAGAATGTGCAAAATAACTTTATATTTTTACATGTAATATTTAAATAAAATATCTAACATTATGTCAATTGTCATATATTATGTCACCTTGCCATACAATGTAATATACCCATAGTAAAATCAATCTACAGTATCTTCAATAATTTTAAAATATAATTACAACTATATAAACAATACAATTCATTTTACAGACAATTAATATGCATAAAAAGTCTTAATTAATATAACTTTTTTCCATAATGGTATCCATGAAAAAAATATTTTAAAAAAATCGATAAAAAAGAAAAAATACTTAAAACATATTTACCAGCAATGAAGATATGTCCACCAAGTGTCACATAACTTTGTATCTCAGGTTTTGATTAACATTTTTATACTTATTTCATTCATTAACATATTCCAGGTCCAAATGGAAGGAGTATATCATTCACTAGTAGGAAAGAAAAATCAGTTTTTTTAGAATTTAACTTTTATCTTTTGTTTTGAAACACACATGAACATTCTTACCATTAACTATTTTAATAGCAGTTTTCTTAATTTAATTTACAAAAGTTCTTTCTCATCTTGATATTGATCACATAAGAAAATATCAATTTTCTTATCAATTTGATTAATTTGTAAACAAAAAACTTCACAAAACCATTGTACACTAGCACTTTACATTTATCTGACTTGCAAATTCAATCTCTAAAGATATATCAGATCTGATTAAGAGCAACAATACATTGACACTGTCGCACTTGCTGAGTCTTCTCAAGTAACAATTAGTTATACAATCCCAGAACTATCAACAAAAGCTGTCAGTAGACAGTTCGCTTCTCTTTTCTCAGTGCTGAATACTGTACTGCTACCTGTTACCGATCTTAATACACAATCAAGACAAAAGATTCTACGTTGGAAATGAGGCATAATTATACCAAAATCAATGTTATGGTTGTCTGCCCTTATGAAATAAGCTTCATTTTCAACAGTAAAGAAGTATCCCATATCTAAAGTGAACATCACTGATAATTTTTGAGAAATCGACCTTAATAAAGTGGTTAACCTACACCAACTTGGAGACAGTCATGACATTGGTTCATTTTTTTTTTTTTTTAAATGTAAAAAATGAAGAAAACATACAAATAAAATAATCTAATACATGTAATCTAGCTTGACCGCAGAATGATAAATGAAGAAATTGTCATAGATGACAACCTACTTTTCAGCACTTATATTAACATTAATTGATAGCCACTAAACTATGGGTAATGACTATGAAGCTGAATATTGTTTTGACACCAGCAAAAGAAAATTATTTTTAAAAACACCTAAAATAATCCAGATTTATTGAAAAAACTTTCCTTAAGACTAACAAGGAAATTACTAAATTTGAAATTCAAGAAAACAACAAAAAAATAAACAACTTTAAAAATTTCAACAAGCAAGAACTGCATAATGGTTGAAACTAATCCAGATTGTAAAAAGCTATTTCAACTCTGGCACAGATAAATCTACACAATTCCAGTCAGAAATGGTCATTTAAGTGTGTTTCCAGTAATTAAAGAGTACTTAAATGTCCACCTTTATCACAGGGCATTGATTTTTACCCACCCTAACACTCAAATAGGTAATTTTCAATTGACAAAAAATATCTCAGTCATGGTAACAACACTTCAAATAAATTGTCAGATTGATCAAATAAGTGCCCAATAAAAAAACAATTGTCACATGGTGAAAAAAAGCCAATGGTTTGATGTAAAACAGTATTGTGTCCATTTAGCCTCACTGCAATTTTTGAGTACCTGTCCAAATGGTAAAAACATCAACAGATATTAAACGGAATATTGGAAAACAGTATATCGACGCTAGTAAGTAGTGTCAACTGACAAAGATGCCACATATTAGTCTAGTAGTCACCTGTTACTGAGTTCAAGCTGTGCTCATTCACCAACAACAGACTCACTTCCAAGCAATACAATAATAAATACATACAGCTCAAGACAGAAATTGTCAATTTAAAAAAAAAACATTACTGTTTATCGCAGTTCTTTCTTTCTTTCCTTTTACCTTGTTTCACTCAAACAAAGATCTATGAGTTTGACAGTTTACGCAAAAGAAACAAGCCAAAGACCAAAATATTGATAAATTATAACTTCAATAAGAAAATAACCATCAAAGAAAGTCCATATGAAGCTTATTGTCAGTGCATTCTCTTTACTTTTCACTGAGCACAAGCTGTGATCTATGAGTATCAGTATGGCAGCTCAAGAAGGAAACTTAACAAAGGGCCAAGATACATGTATTGGTAAATCTATGCAACTCCCAGTAAGATATTTTTTACCTAAGACAAGCAACAAAGCAAATGACACAGTATGACAGTACATTTATTCTTCTGTATTTTGTAAGAACTTTTCATTTACTTTTAATGATTTTTTTGCACGTTAGGGAACATCATCTGTCAACGTTATTACTTAATGTCACAAGCAATTAATGTTGTTGTTTTAGAAATGTTATAGTTTTTAAATTAGACTTTGCTGATAAACTATTGATCTAACATTTATCTAAATTAAAGACTTGTAGACAAAGGCGCATGTCCTTATATAAATTTAAAACAAAATTGAAACTAAGAATCACAACATATACAAAAGCACTATCCAAAACAGTCCAGTATATATCCCTAGGTCATGTTGAATTAAAACTACTTAAAATATTACAGAGTTGATTATTTGCACCCTAAAAACCTTATATAACCAAATATTCAACTGATGAAAGTCACAATTAAAAACACTACTAAATATAATCCAGCATATTCTCTTAGGCGCATACTGTGATCTAAAGTTGTAGTCTGCCTAAGATATTGGCCTTCTAAGGTATACAGACGCTCTCCAATAACGGAGGGAGAGAGGGGTGGGGGAGGCGGTACACATAGATAGTCTCCTAGAATACTGTCAACACTGGCAACAAGGAGGTCTTTAATACCTTACGATAACAGAACTGTTAAGAAAACTACAGTACTATACATTCATATAAGCTTCACCGTAAGCAGAATATCTTGTAGATTTAAATGGTCCCTCTACATACAAAGGATAAAATGTCAGCTAACAGTTCATTTATGTTTTGATCATTGAAAATTAGAGTAAATATCCATGTTTACCTTAAAATAATCTAAATGTAAATGTACTACAAGTTTGTTACAACAATCCTGTTATAATAACATTTATCTTACTAAAAATACATATTCCTTTCAAAAGTCAACTTGGCACACAAAGGACTAAATGTCTGTTCAAAGTTTTAATGTATTTTTTTTATTCATTATCATTTTATAATAAATGTAGCATTATTTTGTGCAAAGATATGCTTACATCTTAGAAACAGCAGACATGGAAAGAAGGTGAGGCAAAGAAATTAAGCACACACTGCTAACAACTCTTTATATTCTTTATTTGTGCAATATAAAATACATTTCAAAGTATATCTGTGTCTTCATACTATGAACATTATCACACGCTTCTTAAATGAAAACCAGTGTTCTCCTGGTCTGTTCAAGAAATGTAATAGTTTGCTATCTCCTGATCAATAAACCAGTGAAATTCAATATATATACAGCTAAAATACTTACAGGCATCATTAAAATTTTAATAATAACCTGCTACATGTATGCCCTAATTTGATCAGTCTAAGGCAGTAAGTGTAGCTCCTGATCAGTGACATGCACATTTATACATTTCTCTTCTTACACAATTTACAGAAATTGAAATCGCTGTTTCTTATGACAATTGTCTTAAATAAAATATATGACAAGAGAGATGATTGATGAAGTGTTCTGAATGGTGATAGGACATTGACAATAACATCAGAGTGAAAAGGAATCTGTTACTTTCATTACTGGTTAGACAGGGATATATCAAGATAACATTGTCAATATATGACACTTGATAAAAGGTGACATATACAATGCATGTATGATCAAATTTGAATTTATGAGAACAAAGAGAGTTTTGTTGCAATTCTTTGACTTGTTTGTTAAAAGGGTTTATTGTCCCATAAACAGTATTTCTGTTATTTGGAGATGGTGTTCACATGAAGCAGATAAAGTGCTGTCTTTATTGTGAATAGCATGCCATGAACACCTGGCACGATACAACACCCTGTCACATTAATCTGACACCGGGCCAATCAATCGTGAAACAACCTTTATATTTACTTAAGCTTTAGAAAAGGATTTATACCACTACCATTTTTAATGCTTTTGGTATGCTATGGCCTGGGATTGAACCCAAAGCCTTCTGTACCTGGAGCGATGCTCTACCGACTGCACTTCCAAATCCAGTATATTTTATTTTAGAATACATTTTTGTATTTAAAAACATTTTTTTTTATGACAGCTTGTATTGCAAGAAAATATTTACTTTTTGTTTCCACATGCTAGCTTTGTATATGTATTTATTTTACTTACATCACTTAATAAAAAACAGACCTAAACAGTGTTAAGATAAAATTATTTAATACATTTTAAGATCTCAAAGAGTCAATACTGTAATAAATATAACAGAACTATCTTGTGACATTGTCAAAAGGCATCTTGGAGTCAAGGGTCCTCATCCACAATGGCCCATAACAGTACATATAAAGTAATATAAACTAGAACTATCGCTGAATGCGATTCATACCCCCACCAATGTCCTTGACAAAGCTGGTACAAGGGTAAGATGGGTTCTGCACATCCCCTTGTTGAGGTGAACATTTGAGCCAAGATTAAAGAAAATCTTTCAATTAGTGTAGGATTTACAGAGCGGACACGCAGATTGTCTAATACTTGATTGTATGTAAATTTGAAGACTTAAAAGGGGCATTACTTTGTCAAAATGCAATACAGAGTTATGAAACTTGACCTGCATATCTTACTTGTGATGTGTCATATATCTTTTAAGTTTCAAGCAAATACCTGTGCTAATTTCAGAAATATTCAAGTACATGTTAAAATTTAAGAACATTTTCTAAGTCAATTTTGACTTTCAAGTGTGACCTTGACTTTAAGCCTGCACAAAGGTAACATTTGTTCTGCAAATAACCTTGTTGAGTTGAACATTTGAGTAAAGTTTGAAGAAAATTCTTCCATTAGTATAGGATTTATAGAGCGAACACGACATAAAGTCTAATATTTGATTGTTTGATATTTGACCTTTAATTGTGACCTTGACCTTGAGCTGACACATGGGCAACATGGGTTCTGCACACCCCCTTGTTGAGGTGAACATTTGAGCCAAGTTTGAAGAAAATCCTTCAATTGGTATAGGATTTATAAGGCTAACACGATAATGGAGACGGACGGATGGACGGACCGACGGACGGATGGACGGACGGATGGACGGACAAAGCGAATCCATTATAGCCCCCCCAGACATTTTGTGCTGGAGGTGTAATAAACAATTATTAAATTATTTTCCTTTTTTCGTTTCTCTTTTTTCTTCAAACATTTATATTCAGTATCATTAAATTTTACTAATTCATCATAACATTCATCTAGAACTTTCATTTATTAATTCATCATAATTAACAGAAAATTCTCTTTACTGACAGCCAACAAAATATACAAGTTTCGTCAGCATCTGTTTTTGTTTACAGAATGGTGACATTCCATATTCCCTAGGAGTGTTATAGTTAATTGGATTATAAAATCTGCTTAAGTCAACATGTTAAAATGGCTTAAACAAATTATTGGGTTTATCATATTGATTATGGAAATCTTGAATTTGATCAAGATTAATGAACGTTGTCATGACTAAGAGAGAAGCTTAAACATGTCATAGAAAGGGTATGGTGGCTGTTACTGGCATAATGCATACATGTCAACTCTCCTGCTGTTGGAGGAAGAATCCCTTTTTTAAGGTTAAAAATTATTTGAAAATGAGGGGTGTTTTAAATATTTTTAGAAATCTCCCTACTTGGAAACCCTATTACTTCCTTACTTCCTTATTTGTTTATATGAAAATAACAAATCTCCCACTTTGTAAGTGAAAATCTTCCACTTTGGCCTCAGAAAAAGTTCACATGTATGACAATGCCATTACTAACATATGATATTCTCTCATTTTGACTTTGAAAAAAAACAACAGTTGTCTCCCCTGTAGAAAGGTGTTTTTCTATACCTAATGTAAGAAATATTATTGATTTTATTTTTAATGTGCTTATTTTTATCATAATGCTTGAACACTTTTACTCATTCTGATCTACAACAGATGTCACACAGATTAAATAGTGATGTCTAGACTCAAATAGACTCCTTAAAGAAACTTGGTCACATTTGGTCAAATTTGCAATTTTTTTTTTTTTTAAATCAAAGCATTGTCAAACCACCATGAACAGTGGAATAAAGATAATACCACTGATCAATGATCATTACATTATATGTGGACATGCTGTCTTTCAAAAGACTGTGTTGTTTTTAGATTGTCAGTATCCAAAGCATTGCAATGTCTTTTAAACTGTCTTAAGCTGTTTTTAACTCAGGAAAATGGTAACTGGATTGATAGATGCCATCACTATCATACAGATGTTGATCATTTGGGAACCATGCTTAGAGCAGGCTTTTAAAAAGAAGGCAGCACTGTCTTTGCTTTTATTGTAAATTTTCTGAGTTACTTGTGATGTTATATTACCCCCATAACAAAAAAAAAGGTTTTAATAGAAAACAAGTTTCTTTTTATAAATACTACAGATTTGAATGTTGATAAGGAAAAGAGAGTGATATGCTAAGACCATATTTCTATTAATTAGTTACAACTTGCATAGCCCAATCAAACACATACTACAATAGCTTTAGCAATAATGTTTTAAGATAAGGGAAGTTCTTAAATACAGTACAGACATAATTATATAAACTGCATGAAGAAAAAAGTTTATGAAAAATGAAACATTTTCTATCCATAACATTAAAGGGTTTTCTCCTCCTGAAAGCTATTTCATCAGAAGCTGGGTTATTTGCCATCGATTACTGGCAACATCCAGATAATTACTGGTGGAGAAAGACTCCAGATAAATGTCTTAGCTAAAGCACCAGCATACTGCAGGTCAGCTGGACAACCTACTTATTTGAAAGTTATTGTCCCAATCGGGACTTAAACCAAAGCAGTGAGGAACCAAGGAGTTTCCAGTTAGCAACTCTAATTGCTTGGCCATGGGCACCCCTGCTGTGATAGTTAACTTTTAGTTTGCTACCTTTGATAATAACCAAGACTTCAATTCTTAGCCATCTTCTTACATTGACATGCAAAGGAGCTTTGACATGTTGTTTGACGCAAAATACAAGCACAGATCCTGACCTGACAGCTACCAGCAGGGAGCTCGCTGGTCTGGATCTACACTACTAATTTTTATTTTAAAGTATAAATACCTTCTCAGAAAGCTCAGGGTTAGGGATCAAACATTGGCATTTCTGTTGCCTAAGATAAAAGCTTGTGAAAGGACAATATCATGTCAATATATTACTGTCAGATGGACAAAGATGAAGTGTAAAGAAGGGTAGACAAGAGGTAGCCTAAATGGAGCCCAAACTTAGCAAGATCAATGATTAGAAATTGCTAAATTTTGGTCCGAGCTTGAAAGCCCATTGTATATGTTAGTTAAGTTTACTTTCATATTTTCCAATGCACAAAAATGGATTTTTTTGCATCAGAGTTGATCGTTCAAGAATATATAAGACAAAGACCTATGAACATTGCAACATATACAAAAATTGAAAAGACACAGGACCAAGGTATCCACATGCACGCCAAATGTAAAAGTGAGAACAAATCTATGATGAGTCATTTAACAATAAGAGCAAACCAAACAGTTACCGCCTTGGAACAGTCAGTCGGCAATATGGACCGACTGGGGTGCTTAAACTGGTTTTACAGAGCTCTAACCTCGCACTTCCTGATGAGTTTCTCGAATGCAAGCAATGATAAGAAAACTGATCCATTTGAGTAAGTGTACAAGCGCTGACATTTTGTTTGACAAATCTTACGAAAGCAGTGACGTCATTGAAAAATAATGTCCACATAGTGTTAAGAAGAGAGATAGGTATTATTTCGATTAGAAAACCTACAGAAAACGTGAATAGTAAATGAAATTAACTTTTCGAATCAAGAGAAAAAAATGACCAGAGAAGAGTAAATGGTTGTAGCATCCTGTTCATGTGAAGATGGAATTGTGGAACCAAAGTCTAATGTCCATCAAAGGAAATACTCGTAACAATTCTTATAGGATGAATTAAATGACAACATAGATTACATGTCACTTGTTTTGTATTATTTTCATAAAATTCATTCAAAAATAAAAATGTTATCAATTTTGTAACCAGCAAGAAAGGCATGTGAAAACACAATGTCATGTCAATTATTATTCCATGATCAGTAACACTGAGTTAGAAAAAGTCTATGAAACAAATGGTAATTAATATGCTGAGAATTTTTCATTGTAACTGGTTAAGAAGGGAAGGCAGTAGGTAGCCAAGTCAGTGTCCAACCATGACAAAATCAATATTGCAGCAGACGTTAAGTCACTGTCAGCAGTTAATACAGCCTATGGCATAAAATGGGGGTCAATCAATATAAACAATAGGGCAAGAACTGTCTCATGTGACTATAGGCTTTTTTTCTGACATTTTTTTTTACCATATAGAATATTCATTACTCTGTCAAAAAATGTTCCCCGATGAAACAAGAATTGATCTGTTCTGCTAAATGAAGGTTGGACTAGAATATTGAGTTCAGGGTGATATTTTTTTATTGTTAGGTTTTCTAGTCTACATGGTCAGGCCCACTGAAAGCTGTCTGTTTAGGACTGGCACTATTGGGTACTAGCATTATGTCAAGTTACCTTTAAGTGTTGCTGTCTTTAACAAATGTAGCAGAACAGACTTCAAAGAATATCTTAGGGTGTGTTTTAACTGCAAACTTCCAGCACCTAGGTCCAATGGAACATTGATTAAACCAGATCAAAGTGTCCTTACTAAGAAGTAATTTGGATTCCTGAGAAAATCTGTATGATTTGACTTCAACAACTCCAATATCAAAACTACTGCAATTGTGCAGGATTTTCTTGCAGGAAACACCATTAGGGAGGGTATGTTCGGTAAATAGTGATTTCAGCAACTAAAGGGTTACATTTATTATTCGATTTGTTTCTATTTGATAAAACAAAAAATAGTTTAAATCATATAAAAAAAGAATTAATAACAATAATTGGATGGTGTTCAATTCAAGATTTAATCAATAAATATCTAAACTTATGAAGAGATAACATGGTTGTAAAGAGAGGATAATCAAAAGTATCATTTTGTATCAGAAAATATGTAAATGTCATCAAAACAAGAAGTATCATCCAAAATGATAAAAAAACCCATCCCAATACTGCCTTGACACAGTTTCTTTTATCATGTCACATTATGTTATGACATTCTATGCAAGATTTACTCAATTCAAATAAAAGTTTTTAAAAATATTGCAAACAAAAAATATTCGATAAATATAAAAAGGGATTATATAAAGAAGGATTATAATTGAATTTAAATAAGTCCAAAACTGATGTGACATGGATATGTGCAACAAGCATAGGTGCTTAGAATCATGTTAAGTTTAAAAATTAGAGCAAAAGAAGCTGCAAAATAGAGACAACAAAATATATTCAAGAAATATGACAAAGGGCTATAACTCAGTGAAAACTGAAGCAAACACAGCATGCCTACAGTCAACAGAGGTCAGGGACAAGATTACCGGTCGGTCCATTTTGCCAACTGATTCATGCAAGGTGGCAACTGTTGGGGTTTGATTTATTTAATGACTTGTCACAGATTTGTTCTAACTTTTACATTTGGCTTGCACTTGAATACCTTTGCACATTGTCTTTTCAAATATTAAACATATTGCAATGCTCACTGTTTCCAATATCCAATAAGGCCCCCATATACTTATGATATACTTTGTATAGGGGGTATAAATAAGCAATTATACTTATCTGAACAAGATAGCATAGCTGAGCCACATTCAATAGTCAAACATTATTACTTTTCAGTAACAAGCCTATATATAAAGTTAATTTAAATATAGATTATTTTTAATAATATATCCAATACTATCTAAATCCCATCAAGGAGATCAAATGAAAAGAAAATTGAACCAAATGCTACTGTTACAGATTCTCTAATTAAAAAGCAAATAGATATCGACAAATAAAAGAAAAAGTCCTACATAAATGTTAGTGGTATGTGATCCTAAATCAAGAACGTGAATATTATAATGTCTGATTTAAATAAATAAATCTCTTGAATCTAATAGAGTATGTTTCGCAGGGTGTAATATTTTATAATCCCATTTGAAGCAGTTTTTACATGAATATGAAATACATCCTTTGGCATTTTGCCAGCACTGATTCTTGTTTCATTTTTACCTTTCATTGATAAAATAATTAAATAAAAGTATTTTATTCTTAACTTTAGCTGTAAAAAAAAAATATTGTAAAAAGGTTAAAAACATGTACTATATAATTGTTCACTCAGTGCATGCACACCAAAGGCCTGAAATATTTCAGAACTCAAAGTACTGAAACCTGGGATAATTTACAGGACCATATTCCATCTTACAGGATTGTTAAGGTTATGACTATTCCTTATACAGATATAGCAGCTGCAGGATGTCTTATCAACTGATATCAATAAAGTGAGATCCTAGTAATAATAAAGAAGAGTTGGCTCTTTGATCAGGTCAATTTTCACAAGACTTAAACTTAAAAACTTTTTGTGATATTTTTTTTTTAATCAGACAGGGATCAAGTAATTTCATCAAAAGTCCTAGAACTTGTCACATAACTACTAAATTATCTAATTATCTAAGTATGTGTGAATAAAAGTCTTAGGACTAGAGTTTGCATTAAAACCATATTACACCCAAGACCTAATGAATTTGCACCCAGATTTCCCATATGGGGCAAACCTTTCTTCATACTAACCACACTTCACTCAGATCTTGACCATAGGTGTTATGCATCAAATCTTGTATAGATAGTTCCCACATCAGTGAAGAACTTTTATCTTGGCAGCCATCTGTGATGACTTGTATAGAAGCATCATTTTTATTTTCTTGTAATTTCTTCATTTGTGGTCCAGAGTTCTTACAATTCACTTTTTAGAATACAATATTTTTTTAATTAATAAATGCAAAAACTTAATACACAGAAATATATAAAATTATTGGCTCATCCTTAAACAAAATGAACAGTGTATCATTTTTGGTCGTATTTTTACCTTTTAAACTATCAAAATATTATTTTTATATTTAAAATACTTCATAATAGCTGTTAAATTTGATATAGAATTCAATAAAATAGGCTGAAAAATAAAAACACAGTGGTGACTTTAATATAGCACATATTTCCGGATTTTGGCCTGCATTAGCTTCTGCCTTCAAAGATAGCTGCCTTAAACTGTCTTATATGTGCCTATGACATCACATGGAAACAATCTTTTGTTTTGCTTTTTAATCATGCAATAAGTAACTCAGAGAAATGTAGTTAAAGTAACTGTTAAAGAATATATCAACAGTAATAAGCAATATTTTCACATGAGTTTCCATAGTTTTATCATAACATCCAGTAAATACATCCGCAACATATAACTGAAAAATAAGTCTCCAAAAAATGTAATTAATTAAATAGCATCTATCTATGCGTCATCAGGTTGCACTGTTACATGTGTCTCTGTTGTAAGATTTATAAATTATGAACAGTTAGATAAAAATCTACAGTTCATCATCCAGTAAATTATGACCTTTGGGAATATAAATAGCTGCTGATGAAAATGAAATTACATTATGGGGTAGAAAGTTTTAATTAGCTGATTTAAGTGCTATCTAATGGCTTAATGGGATTAACTGTCTTTTAAATATTTAATGACACAAGTTGTAGTCTTTCTGGAGACATTTATTGGTAGAAGTGAACTACAAACAAAGGTCTGAGAATGATGGCTTTTGCATAAAGTGGAACTAGAGATCACACACATGGTCAAAGATTGGTGCAATACAATTTGGCATCCCTAATCTCATTCCAAGACATGCCCCACTAAAAGCAATGACACCTGTGTTCCTCCTATTTCAATTCAATCATGGTACATTGAATAAATATTGCTTAGCAAAGCATAAGGTTAATCTTAAAGGCTATCTTAAATTTTTAGGTTTTGGCATCACGTTTATGGGTTCTCTTAAGAGTAATGTACCTCATTAATAGCAGTTTGAAAAAGCTTTTTTTAAGATTTAAAAAATATCTTAATTTTCAGCTTCATACAACAGTTTTGCTATATAGTATAAAGGTAACCTGAACATGACTGTTTACTGTACAACTTAATTAGCACAATGAATCAGCATCATAGAGAATATAATCGGACAACATTTTATGAATGTAGTATAAGGCATTTGTTCAACTGCTTTGTGCACTATGTTTAATAGTTTGTTCTTAATGGTAAAATCCTACATATGATAACTGCTTTATTGAAGGAACTTAATGAAATAATTATGCCATTAATAGAGAACAGTATTGAATGTGATAAACATGTATCATTTAAAACAGATTATTGACAAAATATTGTCCACATTGTAAACTCTAATACATTCAATATGAATTATAAGAAAGTATTGTCTACCCAACTCACAAGGTTGATTTTCTTGCAGAAAATAAATGAACAAATATCAAGCAATTTTAGCCAAGGTCTGAGCATGTCATCATGAACCCATTGCCATATTTGACTACTTATGTACTTATGTACACATAGATTTATAGAAAACAAGTCAATTTCTATTACAAAAAAACTTCTTGATAAGCATTATCGTTTTTTTCACATAAGCATGCTTCACCATAACGTCATTATTTTATGGCTAAAGCATATGGATTTTGTAGGTTTCCAATAACAGGAAACACTGGTAAAATGAAAATTATCTTCCTTATTAGATAACATCCGAGGTAGTCCAAGGAGTAAGTAGGTCAAATTTATTTGAAATCCTTGGAATTTATCACCTGTTCTGTGGAAGATAGTACCATTACAAACTGAGACATTCTTCCTATGCCATCCATTACTCTAAATCCATTTCAACATTTATAACAGAATTTTGGTATATAAACAAGAAATGTTTTGATTTTTTAATGATGATTGATTTGGGTACCACTTATGGGGTATTCAGGGGAGACTATCCACTAATGACCCCCATTCTTACAAGTGATTAATTGTAAGACTCTCTTCTCGGCTTAGTCACATTACAATACCATGATCTGACAGATGATAATAATGGCATCAAAAAGAAAAAAATTCTGTTTGATTTTTTAACATAAATTGGAAGTATATTAGTGGACCTGAAGTTCTTGATAATAAAGTTTTATAACAAGGCATTATTGTATTACTTACTTAATAATATTATTCTATTTATAGCAGTATCATAATAACAATAACAAAACTAACCACATATAACATCAAACTATATAAATCACAACCTATTTATTTTAAATAACAGTTTCATACAGTTCGGATTCTTCTGTCACTGTCTGATAATCCAAGAAATAGCCTAGAGAGCATTTAGGGTGATTCCTGTGAAGCATTCTAGTGCAACTCTTCAAAACAGACAGTACATGGTCAATATTTTAAAAGTTTCAGCCAAAATGAGTCATAAAATCCTACTTAGTTCCTTTTAAAGAGCAATTCACATTAAAAAAATACATGTTTATTTTAAACAACATATTTTCCCTGTAAGAATTAGTTTTTTAACAATGAACCAGCCTCTTGAACTGTGATGAATGTAAAATTCCAAAATACATACTATATACATATATATTAAATCATATGAACAAAAAGTATTACCTGTGTTCCTGATCTATGCTATCTTTAAAGAAAATGATCTGTTTGCAAATGACCTTGTGATAGAATAAAACAATGTTTCAGTTCAAATTTAAATTGGTTAAATTAAATTGAGTAAACTCAAAGGTTTACATCTGTACTCTGATCTCTCTGCCATCTCAACCATTTTGCTTGCCTATCTCTTCATTATCAGACATAAAGAATCATTAAAAAATCACTCTACAACACTATGAAGATGTTAAAATAAAATCAGTTGCATGGGAGCAGATAAAGCAAAGCTTAAAAATTATTTTTAACTAATTTGTATAGTCTTGATGGAAAGAAATTTAAAACAAATATATAACTAAATAACTTAAGATTTCTTAAATAATGTTAATTGTTTGACTTTTTAGCAACAACACACACATTTTTTATTAATTTTTTGAGCTGAGGTGTTTTTTTTTTAAATGAACTCAGGAAATCATCTTTCCTTTCAGTAAGCTAATTATGAGTTAAACTGTGTTCTTTTCCCACATAACCTGTTTTGTTTTATTTATTTTTCTTTTATATATAATTTCTAATTAAAGGAAGATAACTTGTGGAAGATCTACAGCAAGACTTTTGACACAGACTGTCTGTTAAAAAAGTAATAATATTAAAGTACCACAAGATACAGTATTTGCATCATATCTATAATTCCATATTTCTCAATTTAACCAAGTGGAATGGAATCATTTATAACTCTTTTAAATGTGAACTGACTCTCATATGGTGAAAAGTTTAAAGTGAAAAAATGTTGTTTTCTTCTTATAAAATGACAGCAATTTGCAGATGGAATTGCTTTTGATAGGGCTAATCTGTTGTGAATATGCACTCCTCAGAGATGTCTGCTAACGCACCTATCTCCAGAGCAGGAAGCCATTGGTTGAAACCTCATCATGGGTACATGATAATTGCAGCTTGGTTTACAACACTATTACATATATTAATTTACATCCTATATAATGTTATTTGGAACACCCCCACCTGATCAAAACTACCTGAATATATTTATATTTATAAACAAGTTTAAAGGTCAGAGACATACCTTTTTCATAAACTTTGAAAATGTTTTAAAAAAAATTATTATTCATGTATATTGGAGGCCCTTCATGAAAGTGACTCAGAACTTTGTGAAAGACTGTATGTACATTAATATAATACATATATGGTTGAGTTTGATGCATTGTTAAAATTATCTGATTATTGTGTAAATAATGAGAGGTTCTATAGGTTTTAAAAACAAACATTGTCAAGTACTTTATAACAATGTCAAAGCTTCCATTTACTTCATATTTCAATAAACTGCAGTTGCACCAAAATATCTGGACAATTATCGGTGACATATCTGCAGAGTAATGTAGCTTTATATAAACTGACAACATCTGCAACTTGTCTATCATCATTATGACTTGATATTACTGGCACTTGATATATTACAACATTTCAACCTAGGCTGATTAAGAAGCCAAACTAAAATGTAAACAAATAAGTGAACAGTTAAAATTAACCCGGGTAAAAATAGAAGTCTGAAAGATCGTTCATTCTTTACAGAGAAAAAGAAACGTGGTTACAAAGACTTTGAAACAAAAGCAACGTTTATATGTTTGCAATTGTTGATAACGAGCAAAAAAGAGAAATTGCAACAGGTTTGTTTTTACCTTTCATTCCACACCTGCTCCGCCATATTGTTTGGGATGTATCGAAGGCCGATATTTAGTATGAAGGATTTGATTGGTCAAATCAAAACTAAATCTCGGCACATGACCGTGTAATATACGGCCAAATTTCGGGTACTTCGTTAAGATCAGTTTTAAATTTTTTAAAAAAGTTTCATTTTATGTCACATCATTGTAGATCAAGTATTTAATACAAAACAACAGCTGCATATTGAAACTGGTAGACATGAAAACACAGAAAAACCGGATTTTCTGTTCATTTTCTTTCTAGAAAATTTGTACATAAAATTAGTAGCTCTCTAGGATGAAAAATAAGCATGCCTTCTTAATTGTTCTAACATGCACGCGTGCGCAATCCTTACCCTTTATACGTTAAATGGGAGAACTAATACTGCGTACTTTTAACAATGTTCAAAACTAATTTCTTCTTATTTTTTCTCTTACTTGTCTTGATAGAAATAAAGCAAACAAATAAAAATAAATAAATTTTACTCCTTAAATTATATTTTGTGTATAAAGGACAAAGCAAATATACTTATAATTTGTTGAATTGGAGGCCTCCCAGTACAAATAAAGAAATAATACGTATTAACAATTGTATTATTAAAATCTAAGAAGCCCTTTGACAAACATTGCGAAACTTTCAAGCTAATAATAATATTATTTAGATCAAACTACCATATAAAATTAAACTAATATTAAATAATAATAATAAACATCTAAGTTATGGGGGAAAAATAATTTATAGATATTGCATATCCATTCACTTGACTGCTTCCCCTCTACATTACTCGACCACACCACGAGCAGCAGTCGTGTCGTTCGGTGTGTGAGGGGAAGAAGTGGATGAGTTCATCCACCTACTTTCACGGTCTCATGAAATGTACGCTGCACAGAACGGAAACAGCATGGCGGACTATGAAGATGAAGTCGACATGGACGGACAAGATGAAGGCTCAGAGGCAAGTGAAGACATGGACGACGACGAAGAAGATGCACCAGAGGGACCGGCTGAAGCTTATCTTCCAGGTCAACCATTACAAGAGGACGAAGAACTTATTTGTGACGAATCAGCGTATGTGATGTATCACCAAGCTCACACAGGTTAGCAAATCCGGTCCTACGAAACACTGCAAAAGACACACAGAGACATGAAAAGACACAACAAAGACATAAAACGATTTTAATGTATATATGTTTTCATATATTACATAATATATATCAACAATTCGTTGATAGGGGCATAAATAACAATAAACATGTGTCAATACAATTCACATCATCTCCAATGAAAATATTATATGTACTAAATATTGTGTGCGTTACTTGTATGCATTATCATGAATATTGAGGCTGTAAAGATGATCCCTGCTAAACAGTTGATTTAGAAATGAGTGGCAAGTAAATAATTCAAATATTTGTCTTTAAACTTTGTAACATCACCATTTACCAGATAATTCATATTATGAGATCATTCATTGCACAAATCAAACCAGAAGCAGTGGTTTTAGTAAATCATGTTGTCAGATTAGCAACACTTGGCATTTTTCAAAAGTTATTGGTGTTGTCTCCGTAAAACATTATTTCACAAGTTAAGTTGTTTTCTGATAAATAGTTCAATATTGTAGGTTGTTATTTAGATAGATTTCTTTTTATTAATAAAACACAGATGACAAACAGTATAAAATATCAATTTAGGTAACACAAGCATTCAAGATGTGTTTTTATTAAATAAACACAGACAACAAACAACATGCAATGTCTCTTTAGGTAATACCAGCATTCAAGGTTTGTTTTTGTTAATAAAACACAGACAACAAACAGTTTACAGTGTCTAGTTAGGTAACACCAACATTCATTACTGGGCAGTGAATGAAAAGTGTGAGAACACTAATAGATTATTTTTCAATAGAAGGCAAACTAGAGATAATTGTAAGCAGCTAAGGAAAGTTTGCTTTTGTGGATCATTGAAGTTTATTTTACTTGTCATTGCATAAAAACCATACAAATGATAAAATGAAATACATGTACTTGTAATAGGTTAATGTTAGACAATCATAACTGGCTGTCTTAAGTTGAAATCTCATGTTATTGAACAGGATACCTAACAAAATAAGACCGGTCGCAATAGCTCAGGTGGTAGTGTCGGCTTGCAAATCTCGAGGTCGTGGGTCAAACCATAGACTTTAAAGTTGGTAGTAGTGGCTTCCCTCATAACGCTCGGGGCTAAGGGGACAGCATTACGCCTGACTCGTCGGTGTCAGTAAAATGGACCAGCCGGGTTCAGTCCCTGGGCACCTCATACGTGCCCCTGTGCTATAATGATAGAAATGTCGCTGCACAGTATATGCAAAAATGCAGGCTTATTACATCCCGTAACTCAAACAGTTTCTAAATTTAGTGCACATTATTTAAGAACAATTCTTTGAATATTGACCGAGAAGCATGTCTCAGAGCCAAGGTTGGGCAGTAAATTCCACCCCTGGTGTTTACTGGCTGCATTTACTAGTATTTACCGGCCTGAAAGAGCCAAACATGAGCCTGTGTGTTATGGAACTCGACACATGCCACCTGGCAGTAGATGCATATATCAAGCCATGCTGTTTTCTGTAATACAGGTGCACCGTGTCTCAGTTTTGATGTTCTGGAAGACAGTCTTGGGGCAGCCAGAGAAAATTTCCCACTAACATGTTACATTGTTGCTGGCACACAGGCAGAGAGGAGCAAAACAAATCATGTCATAGTGATGAAAATGTCAAACCTTCACAGAACTACTAAACAGAAAGAAAAGAATGAAGATGAAGAGGAAGAAGAGTCAGAAGAAAGTGACAGTGAAGATGAGGAGGAGAAGCCAGAGCTAGAAACAGCACTGATAAAACATGCCTCTGGTTGTGTGAATAGAATAAGGGTATGATTGAACTTCTTCAAATAGAAGTAGCATTTTATGATTGGAAAAAATTAAATCTATTTGAGCTTATTTAATTCTTTGTCTGGTACAGTGGTTTGTATGGTTAATAATATATTTCACTCAACATGACGGGACTATGTTTAGATTCTTAAACAAACAGTACAGAAAGATGCTGACTCATTAACAACATCATCATCTCCACTTCAAAGTGGAGTTATTGTCAATCTTTTCCTCCACAGTAATTAATTTTTTTGTAAAGGTCCATTTCTCAAAAAAAACAACACCTTTTTTATATATTCACTTCAAACATGGAATACTTAATGCTTATTCATTTTCAAAAGCAGAACCAATTTTGAAAAGGCCAATAGCCTTAAAATTAATTGCTGCAGAGTCATCATGCCCTCTTTTGACTTTTTTTTAAATATTTTTATTACACTACCCAACACTTGGAAAAGTTGACAGCTCCTGTTTTCATTTCATTTTTCTCTATCTGCTTGTAACATTAAGGCTAAGATCAGAAGTGTTACTGCTAAAAACACAAAGTATTAGTCCTTATTACATGCTGCTGTATATATTACTATTACCATAAATAATAGGTTTATTTATCTAAATATTTATTGATCATGGTAAGAATAAACCTTTGTCAACTGTTTTCACCATTAAGCAGCATTTAACCATATTCCAGTCTAGAAATACATTAATAACAAAGCCCCAGATAAGCTTATTTTCTTCACCAAATCATTTAAACCTGGAACTAATTAGAATTGTCTTGATATGCCAATTTCAACGAGAACCATGGAAATAGAGTTTGGTTGACAATTATGGGATATATAATAACACAAACTCCTATTTACTCACCTTATATAAGGCTTTATTACTATTATCAAGTCATTTATTTTATGTAAAATGTAATTATGAGACTTGCATCTTACAAAAAATCTTTTTTCATTTGCAGGCAACAAAGATAGGTAATCGTTCACTTGCTGCCAGTTGGTCAGATAAAGGAAAAGTTCACATCTGGGATCTTGCACGGCCCTTGGAAGCCCTGGAGGATTCAGCTGTCATGACAAAATATACCCGTGACCAAGAGTCCCCGGAACCTATCTTTACCTTTGGGGGTCATCAAACAGAAGGATTTGCTCTGGATTGGTGCCAGACCACACCTGGTGGGTAGTTAAGAATGGTACGATGTTAGTGCTTCTGTAATGTGGCAATTTCTTGGCTGAAGTGAGATGTTTTTAACACTTACAGCATGTCTGCTTTTAGTTACACAATATCAGCATTCATTGTGTGAGGGATTTGTACAATGATTTCAGACTTCTATCTTGGGGCATTACATTATACTGTCTGATGGTATACCACGGTTCTAGGTTCACGATTCACTTCTAAAGAATTAAGGCATGCAATATGGTTAGGTAAAAATCCTACATTGTACTCTCAAGTTCGCGTCTAATTGTACTTTGTAGTCAGTAGTGGGTTATTATTTTGCACAAGAAAAAGGATTAAGTGGATAAAGATTTAGCATTTTTCCGACAATGTTTGCAACACTCAATGATGTTTGCTTATAATTTGCAATCAGCCATTGTACATCTTAAAGGGTTGTTTCCCCTTATTGCCCATTTATGTTAACAATAGATTTAAAGTTGTGTATTACTAAGATCCATTATGCATGCAAATTATCCACTACTGCACCAACATATGACATCCAATATCAAATTAAGTATTATTTCCTCCGCTGACTTAAGTTGAAGATTTGGACACATTTTGGTTGAGAACAAAATAAAAGGACGAGATTATATCAAATGTTCCAGACATAACAGCCTTCTGCAGGTGTTACTCAGATGTTTCATATATAGCAGGCAACACAAGCAATAGGGCCACCAACATGAATAA
Organism: Sinonovacula constricta; assembly: GCA_007844125.1. Classification (NCBI taxonomy): domain Eukaryota; kingdom Metazoa; phylum Mollusca; class Bivalvia; order Cardiida; family Solecurtidae; genus Sinonovacula; species Sinonovacula constricta. Next base: position 47,154,846 of record CM017555.1, read on the forward strand.
ACATCATGCTGACAAAACAGGCGAGACTGTCGTTTCTTGAAAACAAAATGCTGCCTAATCTGGTGTATCTGGGGCAGAGAAAGTCGCAAAATGTCAGACAACATTATTGCATGTCTTTACAAATAAACTACCATTAAGTTCACCTTGTTCACAAGTTATTACTAGATCAGTTGGAAAGTTAGTTTCTTTAGACATGAGGCCATTCAGTGTTGTAGAAATGCTGGTTTCCAACACCTGTGAGCTTCACTGGAAACCCAGTTCAAAGTTCCAAGTCAAAGTTTCTGTAAAGTTTCTGTAAATAACTAGGTTAATTTATTATTTAACATAAGTCATGGTGTAATAGTGTACTCATGTGAAAAAGAAAAAAAAAAATCATCTGTACCAAAATATGATGTATCACGATATGTATTGTATATTGCTGTGTACACAATGATATTGTATCATGAGAATAGCGTATTGTTAAACCCCTACTGCTAAAACTTATATAAAAAGATTTTGAGAATAAGTCTGAAGAAGATCAACTTTCTATTCTGGAATCATATTCTTCATATTTATTGACAACATTATTTCGTCAATATGTACTTTTAAAGTTTATTGACGGTAGCTTTATTAAAATGCACTGTTTGCTTCAAGGGGTCATTTCTGTACATTCATTTGTGGTGGATAATTGCCCAGAGTAGGAATTTTATGCAGTTCATTGTTGTTGTAGGTCGCCTGTTGACTGGAGACTGCAGCAAGAACATCATGTTGTGGACACCAACAGAAGGGGGTAGCTGGAAGGTGGACCAGCGGCCTTTTAATGCACACACCTCATCAGTAGAGGATGTACAGTGGTCACCCAATGAGGCTAATGTACGGTTTTGCCAAGTTTATTCTATGCTTAACCCTTTACTTCCTGGAAAAACCTTTAGGCTGGGGTATGTTTTTTTAATGGATTGGATAAAGCGTGTTTCCTGCAAGAAAAGGGTTAAAAAAGTGGTACTTTATTATACCCTGTCACTTGCTCACTTCACTTTACTGGACAGAAATTACATAACTGGTTCCCTGAACTGAAATTGCTTCATAGAACATACCCCACCATTTTCAAAATCACCTTTTATTAAACTTAATGCTTACACGTTACATTCATATTTTACTTCGTTTTTCTAAGAAACTGTGATAAAAAAAATCTGAGAACTTACTTAGGCTCAAACCAAAATACACACATTTAAGTTGTTTCCAACCAAAAGCAGCTCTAGAATTTAAACAGTTGAATTGTTTCAAATCTAAGAAGTTCTTGACAGTGATTGCAAAACTATCCAGCTAATAGTATTAGACAAACTACCATACAAAATTAGACAAATATATAATAATAAAGTTCCGACAAAAATATATTTTTTCTTATTAGTTATATGCATATTTATGCTATGATCTAATTTACTTTTTGCACTTTTTGCAAAGAATTTGTTAGCTTGTACACATATTCGAATGACATCATCAGTTATGAATTTATTAATATATCTGCTGTATATCTTGTCTTTCTTTAGGTTTTTGCTTCGTGTTCTGTGGATCGTAGTATTCGAGTCTGGGACAGTCGTGTAGCCCCAAACAAAGCATGTATGTTGGCAGCTTTGGATGCTCATGAGAGAGATGTCAATGTTATCAATTGGAATAGGAATGAACCGTTTTTGATATCTGGTGGCGATGATGGGGTGCTCAAGATATGGGATCTGAGACAGTTCCAGGTAAACTTGTTTGTCAAGTACCTTGGTTACAAGAGGCTTTCTTGAAGTGTTGTAAAAAAAAATCGAAGGCCAATCTATGACCATTCCTGCAATAGTTTTGATTTATAAATGACAAGATTATTTTCTGTGAATTTTAGATAATTAAGACTAATTAGCAATTATTTGACTTTTTTTGTCATTGTTAAAGAACAAATATGATTTTAGTAACTGGTCTATTTTAAACCTCATACATGGAAACTCTGCATTTCATTTATTCAGCATTTTATGAAACAGAAGAGCTATCTGATTTGCCTGCAGGATGGCATGAATGTCACTCTTTGTTTGATGTTTTGCATGCAAGTACTATCAAGCTCATTTCTCAACTGGCAGAGCTTGAAATGACAAACAGTTATCTTTCAAGTGATCAGTTTTACTGATAAAGAATTCTACAACAGTTCCTGTTTGGGTTTTGTGAGAAAGTTTAAATGTATTAAGTAATCAAAAACTAGTTATTACAAATACCTTTGTATATATTGGAATGTTTGCAATTATGTTTATTTTTTAAACTTTTAAGATCAGCAAAATGCAGATACAATTATATCTTACTGATTGAGATAAGAATGAGTTTAAAGTGCTCGAGCACTATTTTAAATGAAGAATATTTATTTTATAAGGTATATAGAAAAACCTACACACATGGGACATAACTAATGCATTTTTGCCTTTTCCAAACTGGGGAAAATCATACCAAGTACTATCAAATTACATTATATTATTAGCACTTAGATGAATGAGCTGTCCTGTGACAGGTCTTTTTTTAAACGTATTCTCTCAAGTTTCATTACACTTTACCTGGACACACATATTTATTTTCTAATTTCTAAAACAAACCTAATTGCTTATATATTTTTTATTAATCATCTTATACTTCATTCTGAAATATTTATATTGAGTAAACAATGTTGTCTCATTTTATTCCAGCATGGCAAACCTGCTGCCTTATTCAAACACCACACTGCACCCATCACATCTGTAGAATGGCATCCAACAGATGGCTCTGTGTTTGTGGCTTCGGGATCCGATGACCAGTTGACTATCTGGGATCTGGGCGTTGAGAAGGATGCGGACATGGCAGAATCATCTTCGGAGCCGGACGTTCCCCCTCAGCTGTTGTTTATTCACCAAGGACAGACTGATATTAAGGAGATCCACTGGCATAAACAGTTACCAGGTGTAGTGTTAAGTACAGCTCACAGTGGGTTCAATATTTTCCGGACGATAAGTGTTTGAAGCTGGCTGTACGTATGTGATTGTGTTTTTTTTGCATAGCTTTGTCCCATGTTTTAAATATCAAATATTTGTAAGGCTCTTCGTTCATTTTTCATACAATTTTATAGGTATTTTGTTGTGGGTAGAAGCCCCACAGGGGGAAGAAGGGTTTGAATTTTATTTTTATTTTTTTAGTTTATGAAATTTTGAGGAAATATGTAGTCACCATTAAACATCATACCCAGAAGCTGCTGATTGTTAAGAACACAAAAAGATAGTGGAAAACAACATGCATATTCATTTCATGAAATTGAATTTTTACAGTTAATTAACATAGATTAAACATTAAGAAATAGTTTAAATTTTTATGTTGTTTTTTTTTTAGTATTGTATCTTTACCCTGTGAATTCACATCTTAACTGTGACATAGAGTACTCAATAATTTTGAAATCATTTAAATAATGTAATGATTTATTTATAATTAAATGTGCAGCTGTTAAACAACAAAAAGGACTGTTTTAACTTGCTAAATCAATTATTTAGAACAATTCTTGTGAATATGAATATTTTTGTTACCTAGTTTGTTTTCAGGCTTGACTACTGCTGAATGATTTTATGTACTATTAAAGGATTATATCTTGTTACATGTAACTTTTGTTTTGAATTAATTTAGGTCCCATAAAATTACTACTATGAGTTGCCAACACTATCAGGGTTATTCAATACAAAATAACATTACAAGAATACTTGCTGCATTAAGAAGCTATCAAAAACCAGCTTTTTGCTGTGAATGAGTAATTAATTTTTGTGATTAAAAACAGCAGCAATGTCTAGACACTTTTACCCAATGTGTTATATTGTTTGAGAAGGATAGGTATAAAAATTAAACAGAAATTTAGATAGAAGTCTGCCCTAAAACAATGAGAGAGACCTCTTTAACAGGTTTGTGTGAAAAAAGTTTGTTTAGAAGCCATTTGTAAGTTTGAAACTGTATTTGTTACTATATATAGTGAGACAATGTTTAATTCCAGAAACTGAAGAAGAAAAAACACCTTTTCTCTAAAAATTATTTTTGCCCTTAATTCTACAGTAATTTACAATTACATTGTGCATGGCATGTTGTTGTCATTTTAACATTTTAGTTATGAGTACAGCACACAGTAATTTGTTTACAATGATATCTTTTTGTGTAACAAACAATACATAATACAGAAAAGATGTACCATGGCTAAATAACTGAATAAATATTGAATACCAAATATATGAACAGTCTACCAGTTGTTAAAATAATTGTGTGGTGATTGTTGTCATTTGGTGTTCATGTTTTATTCCCCTGTATGTTTTAATTAATTGTGTATTTTAAATACCATTTAAGGATTGTATCAAACAGTTTGTACAAACTCACCCCCACTCCACTCCACCCACTTCAACCAACCAAATAAAGTATTGATACCTTTAAATTTCCTTGGAAATGCTGTTTATTAATGTCCTACATCAATGTGAAAAATAAATCAATAAACATCCCTCGTCAGTACACACACAAATTTCAAATCAGAGCTATGCTGCACAGATATCTGTTTTTAAACTAAGAAAACAAGGTGACCACTTTTGAGCTTACATAATACCATCCTGGTATTCATCTTTGATATTGATAAAAAAAATATGCTGTTATATATAACTGAGGTAGTGTTTAAAATGATCTTTACTTAGTTAAGTATAGTCTCAGTATAAGTTATGCACAAAATGCGGGTAAGACATTCTTATATGTATTAGATATAGGCAGCAACATTTCTATCGTTATAGCACTTATGAGGTGCCCAGGGACTGAACCCGGTAGGTCCATTATACTGACACTGAGGAGTCGGACGTAATGCTGTCTCCTTAGCCATGAGCGTTAGAAGGGAAGCCACTACTACAGACTTTAAAGTCTTTGGTTTGACCCAGCCGGGATTTGAACCCACGACTTCCCAATCCATAAGCCGACGCTCTACCACCTGAGCTATTGTGACCGGTTAACTGTTGGATACCCCTTTTATAATTTCATTTCTTTCTAGTTATACTGTGACATGAGTGAACCCCAAATAAATTTAAAAATTTGCTTTAAAAAAAAAATTAAGCTAAAATTAAATTGATGCACAATATGTTTGACATCAACAATAATATGAATGGCATTAAAATATCAATGTAAGAAAAATACATTTTTAAAAAACTAGTTAAAAAATAACAAAATCAAAGATTTTTTAAAATATTTTTTAATGAGAGACATTCATAATGTGAATATATCAATAGTTTATAAGGCATATAGGAACTTTTACAATGTAAAGGTAAAAATATGGATAATAGTAAAACAATTATAAAATTTAATAAAAATACTTGCTTTTGGAAAGCTTGCATGAAATTTAATTAAGACAATTTTTACCTGGAAACTTTCTAATACATTTCTGAGTTGTATTCTGAAACAAGTATATCTAAAGTATTATACTTCCTGGGGAAATGAGATGTAGGTTATTTTTTTTTATATTGTAAATAGTGACTTAAAACTTTCAAAGCGAAGTGTTTGTTGTTTTAAATATTCATTCCATAAAATTTTATAAAAACTTGTTTTAAACCATAAAATAATTATAACAGAACAAAACAACATAATAATGGCAAGTTTGTTAGCAAGTATTGTACCCATATGTTCACAACAAGAAAGACAAAAAGTCTAATGTTTCAAACAATGCTACAAAAAATTACATTGATTAAATCACCTAAGTATATATAATGGCCATATTAATGAAAACAAAACACTGATTGATTCTAAAGGGACACAATAATTTAAATAAAATGATGTGCAAATTGTCTTGTTATAAGGCATGTACCTATGAAAACTTTCATGTCAATGTGTTCACTTTCAAATGATCACACTTCTTGAACATCAAATAAATATGCTGTGTAAACTTTCTGCAAATAACATTGATAAAGCTTAAATAATCCCTATTTCACTGCTTTTTGTCATAGACATTTTTATTATCTCTGACTATCCTGAGATAAGTTGGCAGTTATTCAAAAAATAATTATTAAACACAGCCTATTCATAAAATGTAGGTTCGTTAAAAATACAAATGACTAGACTATACTTACTAAAACTGGAATAAAAATATTAGCGAACATGTATAAACTTAAAATGAAACAGTTGATCTTACCCTTCTCAACAAATACTTAATCTCTCACAGCAAATATGTCTGCCATATGTCATGAATATGAATAATAAAGACCAGAAAAAAGCCTGTTAAGTGTATAAAATATTACAGGAATACATGAAAATTTCATTTTTAGATAGCGATAACCATACATGTGTATTGGATAAACCAAAATTGTAATCATTAAATTAAAATATAAATGTGTATTTTATTATGATTTTTAAAAGATAGTCATGTTTAAAATGCAGATCAAGATATAAAATAATTTAACTGAAGTGTAGAAATATACAAGATCACATACATATTGTACTCAGAAACATACTTAATAAATTATCAGTAAATAATAATTCCTGCCAAAGTAAATGTCAACATATATTATACTCAAGAACTTAAGACTAAACAAAAATCAACATTGAAGTGTGAATTCTTGCCACAACTAATGTCAACGTTAACAAAACAGAAATAAGACTAACAAGTATGTGTATAAACACCAATCAAAATTAATGGGTTCTGGTTTATCATCTAACCAAGAAGCCTTCAGATTTTCAAAGACGTCCACTTAAAACAGATATAGTGCTGCATTAACTGTGTATAGCATGCCATGGACACCTGGCATAATTCGACACAAAATAACATTATCGGACAATCGGTCATGGAATTATACTCATATCTGCACGAGAATTACCCAGGGAGCTAAACCACTACCATTTTTTATGACTTAAGTATGCCACGACCATGGGACCATGCCCATACCAGGAGCTGATCCTGTGTCAATTGCATTGCCAGGTCTGGTTCCAAAAGTAATGTCAACATATATAGCATACATTAAAAATGGGACTAAAACAGAAGCATAAACCTAACATGCTTACTTCTGCTAAAATTAATGCAAACTTAAATTACAAAAGAAATTACCCAGTAGATAAGAGGTAATGTAAAGCAATTACCAAATTGCTATAACATGTATTGTTACTTAACTGGCTGTTTAAAAAGAGGTAAAATTTTATTGTAAAAATGCTTTTGAAAATGAAAAAGTCTAAAATATATCTGCTATACAAATAATGAGACAAGAGGGTGAAAAAAGGTAGCATCTAGGGTCCTTTGATTAAAGCTCTGGACACATGGATTGGCGGGTCTAGGAACTGAGGTCAAAACTTGACGTAAGATGTTTATATTTGGGCAAGACTGATCATCAAATATAACTTCAAGTTGATACAACTTGGATACTGGTTCTGCCCAGGAAATAGCAATCAAGAAAAGAATGATTAATCAACATTAAATAAAGATGCATGAAATTATAAAAAATATCTAATACCGGTACTTACTGTAATACTGAGAAATAATATGATAAACAAATAATTAAACTATTTGCTGATGACAGACAATAAATCCACAGTGAAGAGATGGTTTTATAAAAGTAAAAAGGACATGTGAACTAGTTATAGGAATTAATAATGAATTATCAGCAAAATCACCAAATGCCTGTCATTATTCACATGCAATGTAAACGTAATTAATCTGGCACTAGTTGTGGATAGAAAATGGCCAAGTTTTAGCAAAAATAAATAAATAAGCAAAATATGTAGTTAGCATCAACATTTACATACCAAATCCTTGCTTGTTTAAATGGGACTAATTGCTGATAAAGGAAAGGCAGTTGAATACAATATATATGACAAAGGTAGGTCTAATTGTATCAGTGTGTATATAAAACAAACAAGAAACCATGACTTGCTGTTGAGAAAAAATGTTTAAACAATTGCATAAATTTGTTTATGGAAAGTACATGGGAAAAGGACTAGTTGTGGGGATTTCAATGATTAGTAAGCAATTAACACTGACAGGTGTCAGTCAGAGAAATAAATACCGATAATAATTTGTTGGAATGTGTTTTACATCACATATCAAAACAATCAAGTTATAGCAAATTGCATGTGTATAAAATCTGCAATTTGTATTAAAGATTGTTATCTTTATAATTCGCCCTTATTAAAATATTTTATTAAAATATTTCTCAAAGGAACAGAGCTTTGATTATAATAGTCCAGTTTAGCTTCACATAGCTGTAACCTTTTGTTTACGAAATAATATACACATATCCTATAAGTCTTGATTAAACCTTATATTATGTGTACTAATTCAAAGTGTTTCATTAAAAATAATTCTCATGGTTGCCAACTAACTGGGTTTGAATAAGAATAAAGAAAATGTGTTGGTTTTTTGTAGCATGAGAGATTGTGAGATATTTATCTGGATATATGTATCATAGTTTAATAAAATCCTACTGTCAGCAAGAGAACCCTTGTTACACGTATTGGGTGTCCCATAACAGATTTTATTATTTTGAAGCTTATATTTATTATTTTGAAGCTTTATAACAAAATACCGTAGTGTTATCACAACAAATTTTTAGAAAAAATTTCTGCTGATTTCCCAAAATATAATTATTGTTCGATATCAGGCCCAAGGTTACAAAACTTGAGTTCAGCCTCAAGGGTCTGATTTCTAATTCCATTTAAATCTTAACCAATCAAATGCCTCAGATGTGGCTCAAGCTCATTTTTTATTACATCTTGCTTAGTTATCTTCCTTGAAATTTTTGAGGTGTGGATAAAATCAATCTCTACATTGACAAATGTTCTGAGAGCATCAACTTTGGTCATGAGGTCTGGATTTGAAATAGACATCTTTCACAAGCATGGAGCAGAAGCAAGGTGTCTGTTTCTTGCCTGAGATTTCTTTCTTCTCCTTTGAGTAACTTTCAAACTGCTGACCCACAAGTTGGTGAACCATTGTCAACAGTTTGGTCAGCGATAGGTTTTCTATGTTAGGTTTGGACATGATTGAACATAACCCATTGATGAACCACGACCCAGTATCTGCACGTCGGAATGCGTAGAAGCCTGAAAGTACGAATGTGAGTAACATTCTTTAGCTCAACTTGTTAATAACTCAAAATGAATGTTTAGTTACTTGCAACACTTTCATGCAACAGTTAACAGAAATACTTTTAGAGACTTAAGAGTGAGCTTGCTAATCAGGGAGAAGGACTTTAGAGAGAAGTTCCTCCAGCTGACCTGCAGGGCACTAGTAGTTCTACCCACATATTTGTCCGGGGTCTTCCTCCGCCAAAATAACTGGACATCGCTATAATGATTATAACTGTGGGGTATTTCAAAATTGAAACTAATAAAAAAAAAAAAAAATTATATAATTTCTTTTTTTTTTCTTTTCTTCTAAAATACATTGAAGTGACAGAATAATGGTCATTTTAGCAATTTCTGGTTATTTTATCAGAAAGAAGACCCCAGACAACGGATGCAAATCCATGCAGTGAGAGACTAACAGTCAGAGGAGGTACAAGTCGTCACCCCGACCACTATGCCACGGCACTCTCAGTACCCCAAATATATGGTATATCAATTAATTAATCATATCAGATTTATTCATTTGGGTATTACAATGTTAATATTGTTTAAAACTGAGTGAATCCGACATTATACATGAAACTCTAAAGCAGCTCTTACTCATGTGCAAAGTGTTCTATAAATGCCCCTAAAATATGAATGCATGAATGTGTGCAAATTTTGGTCAAGTTGTGAACAAGTTATGAACTGAGCTTTGAATACTAGATAAAATACCTTAAATCATGTTTGTACATGTTTGCAACTGAACATATAAACAACATACTGTTCAATGTTATCATCAAACCATGTGCAAATACTACAAACTTGTACATGTTATAAGAATTCTTTATAAAGCCATCCAATTTTTGAAAAACTGGTTGAAATCAGAGATAATATCCCTAGAAAATTGATAAGCATGTGACAAAATTAATACTGATACCTTATAATTATTAATTGTACCGTAATCGCTCATGTAATCGCCGCATTTTTTTACCCGATTTTATCGTTAATGAGTTGGGGGTGCAGCCATTCTATAGGTGTTAGGGACATTTTGTCTAGAATGATTCTGCCGATTTTTCTGCCATGCATTTACTTCATGGTATAACTAGATGAGCTCTCTAAATAGGAGGTTGACGGATGATATGAATGAGATAGCGCTGTTCTATGCTTTTCCGGTAGCGATCTAATTTAGTTCAAACATTTTGTTTAAAATGCATTATAACATTAAAACACTAACCAATGTGAACATTTATAAATTACTTTCTAGTTTTATCTCTTGTATCATATTTCTGAATGTTCGCATCAATTTCACCTAGCTAAAATGTCACGTGCACACTACCATGCAGATCAAAGAGCCGATAAAACAACACAGCTTTGATATGAACTGACAATCTCTTTGAAATTGCATTTCATAGACAGGAAATATTGATGTAAAACTCCATACAGCCTGTCAATAAAATGAAATTATTTCTATGATAATAAAATGATTTAAAAGTTCAAGGTCCATTCATACATAAATAAGAATCACAATCATTGGAACAAGATTGTACATCACCTGTACTATTAATTGTGACTATTTGACACGTTATTCTCATCTCTCAGAGCCATTAATTAAACATGTTATTTTCACCTGTCCGCCCAGCCCCCAGAGAATACGGTGACATGTAGATATAGTGGAGCTTCGCTGTATAAACTGTGCTGCCTTTCCATTGAATTAGGATTTTTTCTTCAAATTTTGCGGCCATTTTGGGTGTGTGGCAATTACACAGGTGCGACCTTTACTTGAGTGAATACGGTAATTAGTTGGACTGACAAAATTTCTGTCAGACTGTTGCTGTCTCCCAGCCAGTGAGTCTGAATGACTGACAACTTTTTTAAAAACTTTCCCGGTGTCTGCAACATGTAACAAACTAGTCATGAACTAGTTGCATACATGTACGTCAAGCTAAAGGTATCTATTTCAAACTGTTTCAACCATTGTTGCGGCACTCTGCTATATTGTAATACCTGGTGGTGACAGGTGTAACAAATAAGTACAACTAAGTACTATGAATGTTTGTGAATTACTATGAGTATAAGTTAGTATAAAAAGTAGCAAATTATTTGTAAACAAACTTTATGCATGTATCAGAGCTCTAAAAACAAGAAACGTGGCCAGGCCATGAAACCAGGTTTCCAACGAGTTAACAATTTAACATAAATTATAAGGCTGAAACTGTTTTTCTATTTTTAGTAACAGTGACCTTGACCTTGACCTGACTGGCCCCAAATCCAATCCCAGGCTAGGTCTTCATGTAAGCTTGCTACATCTAAATTTCAGCAAGATTGGTTTATCCAAACTGAAGTTATTGACCGGAAACCCTTTGCTTGACACTGCCCACCAACCTGCCCGCAATACCCCAATTTAATAACCATGATTTTCGTTGAACATAATTAACATAAATGCAACCCATAATCTTTGTTTACTTAATTTCAAATCCATTTAGCAACAATTATAGAATAAAAGTATAAAACAGGATAAAAATGATTTTAAAATTTCAGAACACATCTATTTATACTTCAGTCACCATATATCAGTCACCTATGCATGTGCTAGTCTAGAATCTATGTGAGACTATCAACAGACAACACTGAAAAAATAGCATCGCAGTTTGCCTCATTTTCTAATTTGTATACCTATATTCCTAAAAATCTTATAAATTGATAAAATAAATTGACAGCATCAAAACTTTACCTGGAGGAGTAGCATAAGCAATGAGGAAATCTTTGTATATTGGGCAGGGTTGCACTTCAATGCCTTTGATTGATTTAGCATCAAACTCATCTCTTCCTCTCACTGCGATTATTGCCCCATCATCAAGATTGCCTCCACGACATGCCTAGACAAATAAATTATTATAGTTTGGTTAATTTTGTATTTTTAAAATACATTACGAAGCATTTTTAGACATAGTATCATGAGTTCAGTTTTTGATATAGCTGATTTTACCCATTGAGAATGTCAACAGTCTGCAAAGCACTTTTGTGTTCAATAAAATTGTTTTATTATGTCTTTTCAAAACCATCAAAGTGTCATACACCATAATTAAATTGTGATGTTTACCATTTACAGAGGTTCTAAAGCACATAAGTTCTTTAAGAATGTATTCTGTATTGCATTTTTAAAGCCTATAAAGCATCATAGTCCTTAGGTTTTCACTTAACTTTCAAAGCACAGAATGCACAACACCCGTTTGATAGAATTGCCATTTTGCCAAACAAAAAGGGTCTTTCTACATCTTAACACATCAGAATTGATATAATGCCAATTATTTCTTAATTATGAAAACGGTACAATTATTATTAAATTAATAAATACATGCAATAATAATTATTGGCATTCAATGCACATACTGTCAAAAGCTAAACATAGCATTTGATGTACATGTTGACACAAGTCTTCTTTGGCGTTCAATGTACAAGTTGACACAAGCTAAACATAGCATTTGATGTTCATGTTGACACAAGTTGACTATGGCATTCAATGTATATGTTGACACAAGCCAAACATAGCATAACATGTACATCAAATTTTGATGTACATGTTGACACAAGTTGACTATGGCATTCAATGTATATGTTGACACAAGCCAAACATAGCATAACATGTACATCAAATTTTGATGTACATGTTGACACAAGTTGACTATGGCATTCAATGTATATGTTGATACAAGCCAAACATAGCATAACATGTACATCAAATTTTGATGTACATGTTGACACAAGTGGACTATGATGTTCAATGTACATGTTGATACAAGTTGACTATGATGTTCAATGTACATGTTAATACAAGTTGACTATGATCTTCTATGTACATGATGACACAAGCCAAACATAGCATTTGATGCACATGTTGACACACGTCAAGTGTGGCGTTCAGTGTACATGTTGACACAAGAAGACTATGGTGTTCCATGCACTTGTTGACACAAGTCGACTATGGTGTTCCATGCACTTGTTGCCACAAGCCAAACATAGCGTTTGACGAACATGTTGACTCAAGTTGACTATGGTGTTTAATTTACATATACAAGAGTTAAGCAAGTTTGACGTATCTGACGTACCTGCACAAAGAACAATCTTGGCTTGCCCTGGAGACCAGCACACTTATCGTCAACGAACATGCGCACAATTTCCTTGGTTAAGATGATTTGATCTGTGGCATAAACCACATCCTCGCGTTCCCTCACTTCTGGCTGACCCTTATCTATCAGATGGACCTCGTCTCCATGGGATAACACAACGCAGGCAAAACAGTCAGAGGTGCTGTGATCAGCCTTGGCAGCTTATGAGTGAAAAACGGAAGACTTGGGGAAATGTTTAATATTTTTATAGAGTTCAGATTTAAAATAATTTTTAAAAGATATCTACTTACGTTTGCTTTTCACTTACAATAACCAGTAGGTACAATAACAGATATTTTTACTTTTTTCATGCAAGGAAGGGTTATTAAATTCAAGATTATACATGGAGTTGGGTTTAAAATATTCTTTTACTTCGGATCTTATAGTTAATAAATTCAACCAGTCATACAGTTTATATAAGAAAACACCTGGTAACTTCACAAGGGGTCACAAAGGATGAGATTAAGTTTTAATAAAATTTGTATGAAGCTATTTTTTATTTTCCATTTTAACCATATTTTTTACCCAAAACAGCTTGCTTGAGACATTATATTGTCACCTATTCTCAACTGTAGTATTTGCAATTTCAGTACATGCATTACAACTGCTGAGCCAAAAAGGGTTTTATTAACAGCATTTTGCACTGGAAAATGATGACAAAATAAACAGAACATACAATTCTTGTGAAAATTAAAAAGTATATCTTAGATGTAGAGAGATGAAGAGGTACAAGAAAGGCAAAACTTAACAGCACCCATAAAAATATATGTACAGTTGAACTTTGTTATGATTAACTTGATATAAAAAAAAGTCTGCATAAGACGAATTCGCTTGAGCTGCATTCTCCTTTAACTTTAAAAGTGATTGCTGGGTACCTGATCATGTTTTCTTTACCGTTCTGACTCGATTGACTGGAAGATCAAAGGCCGCCGCCAACTCTTTCACATGACAGCTTGACCAAGACTAGTGTGAACATGCCGTCATAGATCAATTAACATTGGCTTTCCACATGTACCATGATTTGGACTGGTGTCAATAAAGGCAGTTTGCTGAATGGAATATGATCAGTAATATGATCAGTAATTAGTCTTTTTCTTGGGTAGGGGCAGTTAAAGATGCCACTATACTCAGGGTTGTCACTAGAAATATTTTGAGCAGGCTCAATTAACTTTTGAAGAGGCTAGGCTGTGCGAGCGCCAAAGGCATGAAGCAATGCTAGGGGGGGCCGGGGGCATGCTCTTGACCGATTTTCTTTTTTTTTCTTCAAATTTGAGGCGGCCCGATTTTCATTTGAGGCGGTCAAAACGGCCGTCAGCCGCCTCCTTATGACAACCTTGCCTATTGTTTTAGGGTAGTGTGATTGTGTGAATAATGTTGGTTGTATGGTATATTTATTAAAAACGTAATGCCATAGCTTCATTGTCAAAATGACGTCTCACAAAGCTCCCGATACTCTAGCTGAGCAATCCAGAGCTCAGCCTGACAGAAAGTTAGAGTGGAAAAACACACCATGGCGTGGTGGAAAAGTAAACAAAGAGAGACTGTGAGTGTAAGTGTGAGAAAATATGACTGGCACAGAAAAACAACCGCTGAAAGTTTGAAAAGCTACAGTGTTTCAAACACACATACACTTCCAAATGAGTAGAAAGCAAACAAGTAGACATGGATGACGGCCTCTTCCATGAGTGGGTCTAAAAGTTTGATGAGAAGACGGGAAGGAAAATACATAAAATCTCAAAGTTCATTTAAGTCAAAGTATTTTGCCAGGTCCAAGCAACTTTGAGATAACGATGTTCGACTGTACATCATAAACTTGATTTCTTCCTTAACAACCCAAATTACCAGTAATTGTATGTGCAACTCCCTTACCTTTTTTTAAAATACGGAGCATCTCATCTCTAGTCTTATTGTCATGACGATGCACAGTGAATCCCAGCTTGCCAAATGTTTGCTCCACTTTCTCAGCATCCACGGCAGTACCAGGTCTCGAGGAGTGGTTTTTGAAGAACTCATTGTTAAAAAGGAGCATAATCCCTCGACGTGGATGCGTGAAGTCATATTCATCAGCTTCATCCCATACTGGTGCTGAGGCTGGCTTTTTTAGGTTTCGAAATGGCCTGTTTATTATGAAGACATAGATTGAGTGATACTTAAAACATCAACAGAAAATATAATATAATTCCTGACAAATGTTCCTAAAGAGAACTACATACATATTTATTCAAATCACCTTTTCTTGAATTTTTGGTCCTTTGCTGTTTATCAAGCAAAATTTACAGACTTTGCTCGCTTTTTATATTCCTGTACTATTCATTCAAATATAACATTATTTATTTATTTGGGTTTTATGGCACATCAACACTTAACAGGTCATTTGGCGCCGAAATAATAATAAGTTTACAGACAGCCAAACATTGGAGTGATATATAGTTTATACATAAAATAAAAATGTTTCTTTAACTGATTTCATCCCATGCTGAAGATAAGTGAGTGTCATTTATTATCTAAATCTTCTGTTCATACAGTATACATGTTTGAATTTACTGTTATCATGTTGGATGTTGAAATTAATAAATCATTTTTGTTATCATGTCTATAAATGTTGTAATTAATCAAGCAAATTAAAAGAAATACAAATAAAATCCAACTATTCATGTTGTCACCAATAACATAAATGTTTTGTTTATGCAACAAATTAAATGAGTGTAATAGCATTGAATATAGAAATGAATATTACACTTTGGTAATCATGGCTATAAATGTAGAAATTATTTATGCCATTTAAAAAAGAAATGCAAACAAAATTCATGCTTTATATTTTTACCATTATTTTATGCGTCTTCTCTCACACAAAACCATCAATTAGTACTAATCCTTGAAAAAAAATAATGCAGATTACATATATGACAAATACATAAAGCTCTAAAAGTTTGACCTTTGATACATATTTTAAGATGTCTGCTAAATCAGATTCATTGGCTAAAAATGTAAAAATTTAAAAATTAAATTAAATGCTAACCAGTAGCAAGGATTTTGTAAGAGGTTAGGATTAATGCCCCGTGGACAATCTTTGAATAATCCACAGACATTAAATTGAATTCTTGTTAATCCATATTTCTAAGGCTTAGCAAATAGTGTAAACCCAGAACAGCAAGCTCCCTACTAACACTATTTGTTCCTTTGACTATTAAAAGGTATGTTAACTTTTCCATGACCTACAAACATGTAACCAAATAATAAATAAATACAAACTAAGAACTTAGCATGTGTTTTGGACACAATGTACAGTGCTCCAGATAATTTTTTTGGTCAATTATTTTTCACTACAAGATTTTTTTGACAAAAAGTTTTTTAAATATCGACCAAATTCCTAGAAGCAGCCATTGCACATATCATACTGGGCAACCTAGCACATCATGTGGCATAACTTTTATTTGACTGCTAAATTCATATGTAATCGATTAAATGGTGCACCTGTATCTTTTACCCTGTAAGTTTTGCCCCAATCAGTGTGTAACTGTATAAACATTTCTGCCTTGATAATTTTCACTGTCAACAAAATGATGAGGAAATCTATTGTGAATCGTTTTCCACTTCCCCAAATCATTTTTGTATGATAAGATTTTAATTTCAATTCGTTTAACATCAAAACAATTTGTAAAAACAATAAAATAATGCTTATCTGGAGCACTGAATGTGGTATGATGAAAGTTAATGAAGCAGAAATACTGTCACCCATACTGTGATAGGATGCCAGATACATCTGATAAGACACTTCACACCTTTTATACTAAGCATAAGTCAGGGAGCTTTATCGCTAAATGTTTTTGAGGCTCATGCTCTATCTATTATGCTACTTTGATTTTTCATTGTGGATTTGTAAAAAAAAAATATCTGGTAAACTTACTTTGAAACTGCTTTAGCAATCTTTGAAACTGCTCCTCCAAAAGCAAACTCTGGTTCATCTATAAAATAATAGTATTTTTTTTAATACTTTTATAAGTGTCACTATATTGTGAAACAGGCGCATAACTGGGCCATTTTTTAAGTTACGCATAATTACAAGGAACATAACTTTTGTAATACTACTTTTGAATATATTCGGCTCTTTTCTAATGAATAACAGGTAAAATGTGGACACACAAGGAACTTAACACAAATTATGAACGACTAAAATCCTGACGTGTATAAATTTAATCATTTTAAACCTTTTCAACTTGATTGGTGTAGTAGTAAGTTTTTATAACATAGAAACTTCAGGAATAAAATGCATATGCCTAAAGTGTGTAATGGCAGAAACGCGCCTGTGAAAGATAAAATTGCTCGGGTTTGTTGCGCTATGGAGATTTTTTATAAAGAGGCATTCCTGAAGGGAGATAATGTTTGTAGTATTCAAGTTTTTGGGGGTTTGATTGTTGGATTGTTTCCCTTGAACGTGAAGGATGCTTGAAAATAAAGAGGGTGGATTGTAGGAATGGAACTTAGATTCTTTTTTTCTTTTTTTTCCACTCATATTGTGTACTGATATTAAGCATATGGCAGTGTGCAAAATATTTTGTAAAGTGCCCTGGAAATGAAGAAGTATCATCAACTTTTGAAGACGTTTAACATTGACCTGTATTGTGGACACAACAATGATAACAGGGAATGCATTTTCTTTTTCCTGTATCTTAACATTTGATAAGAACCATGTACATTTTAAACAAATTCTTTACATACTGAAATGTCCAATCTTACCAATGATTAACACTTGACATTTACAATTACAATATTTGAGTTTTATTCATTTGTTAGATTATCAATTTATTTGATTTTCTAGTTAGGAGATAATGTAAAATTTGAAACATTACAACAGCAAAAATTGTTTCCTTACCCTCCACATCATCTTGGCATATAGCTTCATCCTCCATTACTTTAAATGGGTATAGCTCACAATACTGCAAAACAAAATAAATGTCATCTGTGTACATGACTAGCTGTAATAAAAACATAGATTGTTTGTTTTGTTTTTGTTACATTGCATCGACACAATTATGGTCATTTTGGCGACATCCAGCTAATTATTGGTGGAGGAAGACCCCAGACTTATGAGTGGGTAGAACCACCAGAGCACGGCTGATTAGCTGGACAACCCCCATCCCCTCCCACACACACATGGAAGTTTTTGCCCCGACCTGGACCTGGACCTGAACCCACATGGTGGTGAGGGGCTATGGGAAAAAACATTGAAGTCTGAGGTCAATTGAGTTGATGATGAAGTTCATCTCAAACCCCAGTTATAATCATTTATGTCCCAATTCACACCAAAAGTACTTAAAAGTTTTTTAAATCACTGTCATACTTGGCAAGTACAACCATGCAATTTCAAAATCTAGATAATTTAAAAAATATATTTATTTATCGAAGATTAATATAACTACATTAATTTGATCTTTAAAACCAGTAAAGAATTCTGATATTACGTAAATTACTTGGTTTAAGACCATTTGTCTTTGGCTTTTAATTTCTGATAAAGATTATTTATAATAATAAGCTATTTCAGTAAAAAAAACCTTTTAATTATCACTTTTACTATTTAATTACATTGAAAAGGAAATATCTTCAAACATGTAAACAAAAGCTTAATTTATGTTTAAAAAGCACATTCAACAGCTGAATGCTGGACAACTCGCGCCAAACCAACCCGCGCCAGGTAAAACTCGCTCCAATATTGGTCAACTCGCGCCAGTATACAATAGACTGCAACTTACCGATATTCGTGCTTACCTAATTACATAAACTGTATAACAATACACTATTTCATATTATTTCTTTGTGTTTGTTTTTCAGGTCAGGTGCTAGATAACAACTGTACGAGACACACTTGTTTATCATGTACGCGCGGGATGTGCATTGTATATTGCTTGAAATAAATAATAAAAAAAAAGGATTTGGTTTTAGCTTTTTATTGATGAAAATATTATTTTATTAACTATGAAAAATGATGTGGAAAAAATGTTTGATTAAATTCTAAAGAACCTCACAAAGCTATAGTGTATAGATAATGAGTATGAACGCATGAATAATTAAAGAAATGACAATATGACTACCTGTACCAGAAAATGTACTTTGGATAAATATACATCAACATATGTAATCGATAAATTTATATAATTAATTTGTATTCCAAAACATGATTTTTATTGGACTACAATAATTGGCAATTGGTATGTGAGGCGTTACTTTAATTGATTAAATCAAATCGATTGACAATCGGCCAATTCTGTATGTGAGATGTGACTTTAATTGTCCAATCAAATAGATTGGCAATCATGCAATTAATTAATCCAAACCAACTAATTTGCAATTGTAAAAAAAGTTCAGCAAACAACTCACATTCCTTGTTTGAGTAAATAATGTCAACGCCATGCTGGCTATATAATAGAGTCAAGAACGAATGCAATATAATATATTTCTAAAATAAACGCGATGACTCATTTATGTGTATAAGCACGTTTTTATTTGCTGTTGTTTTTACCATTGACATTGTATTTTTTTAAATTACAGGTTGGCATCATCTTATCAACAACCGAGTGGCACGAGTGGAGCCATCGATGTACATCCCGATCCCGCTGCTTCATGAAGGAGCCCAGACAGTCGAGATGACCTTTCAGCTGGTATCGGAGATGGCACTGACAAGGTACCAGCGTATCAAGTTTAACAAAACACACCAGCAGCTATTCTGCATGTGGGAGAAATATGAGGATGGAGAGATCTCAATCAGCAGACTTCTCCGGGATGTCAGCTATATACAAGGATTTGCCCCCGTGGACGAATAGCCCACCAGGCAGAGATATTGGTGTAAAAAGTGTGCTAAAATTCTTCAATGACATCATAATGTATGTACATTACCAGTGCATCTGTTTTGTAGTTACACGATTATGTGACTTTTATATTTCATTATCTGTTTTCTTATGCAAGTTCTACACTATATGTTTGTTTTTGTGTTGTTATTTCATTGCAACAATAAATCATTTAATCATTTATATTTTACTTCTATTATCTCCAAACAAATATTCTAGGCCTACACAGACACATCTAAGTCAAAACATGTGAAAAACAACAATTATCGCCATCCCCCGTACATTGTTCACACCTACCTCTCACTACATGTACCATATATATAGTCTATATATAAACTATATGCGGTGCGAGTTGACCAATTTTGGCGCGAGTTGTACCTGGCGCGAGTTGGTTTGGAGCGAGTTGTCCTGTCACCCAACAGCTGGATAATGGAAATAATTGAATTAAGATAAAGTACCAATATATAATGTCAAGTCATTAAAGATGCTTTTTAATTCAATCATTTAATCATTGTACCTGGTTTTATTCCTAGTAGTCGTGAAATATTACATACAACTGTGTATCACTTATATTAATGAACTACTTTTGTTTCACTAAAACTTAACTCAATCTCAACCACAACTTGGGCTGTATTTGCTGCGAACAGAAATGTTACAAAACACGGTTCCTGTATTTTCATCATGTCGATTAATAAATTACTAATCACTGAAATAGATCTATGCATAGAAATTTCAAATACAACCTACCTGCCTAAATGTATTTCATATTCGTTTTAAGCATGCATCGCATAAGGATCGATAGTCGACTTTGAACGAAAAATTATCCATAATGATAACATTAGCTGTTAAGTGTTATCTTGTTTGTTTACACAGAGTAATTTTCGGTAATTTCCGTCAATTCTCGGTCGAAATCCCCTCTCTGTCTCAGAAATGAGAATCAAATTATAATTAATTGTGACATCGCATGTACGGGTATCGAATCGAACTTGGAAAGAAAAGATGTATTATCTTGGATCGTATAATCTTTTTGCTGGAAATGCAGCTTTTAATTGTAAAATAATATAACTGCATGTGTTACCTCACGTGACCCACAGCACGTGCAAGAAATAAATCTATTTTATATAATCTAAAAGATAACTTACTTTTGTGTGTCCATATCTTTGGTCACAGTACAATTATTAAAATAAATGCGAGACTAAGTCACTAATTAAGACCCCCAGGAAAATGCATGTACGAATATTAGAAGGCCGAACTATCTTGCACTTGGGCCGCTTAGGTAAACTTGCAATTTTTTCATTTAAAATTTTAATTTTGCTGGTTTGTAATTGAAGAAAATAGTGACAATTACACACAGATAAAGAGCAAGGTATTTTTACTTCGGATTTGTTTTTTGCACTGCGTTATTTTATCTCTGTCTTATTTGAGGACCGAAAACGTTGCATATAAATAGAAATAATGGCAACAAATTATCATGTCAGAATCATCAAGGCGTGAAGTGTGGTTTAGAAGTTTTAAAACGCATATTACTCTCTACAAGCTTGCCACAGGCTTATACAGAAAAGGTTTGTATTGTTAGATAACAGCTCTAGAAAATATTGTGCATTTAATTTGAAGTAGATTGCTTTAGAGTCTATGTATGACAAAACCAATATTTGATCAATACTAGGATGTTATTGTTTATTTTGTGTATTTTGGGTTGTTACAGAATATTGACACTTGATTGGTTATAACCTATTGAATACAATAAGATCTTAAGTAAATGGGTTTAATATTTCCTTTAAAATATTTGGTGGAAATCATGATCTGTTTATGGTTATTAATGATATATTATTTATAATAAATAAATATGTATAAATAATTAATGTTTTTATTTTAACTTATATTTCATTAAGTTGTAATGTTATATGGAGCAGTGTCTGGGATTTATATACGGCAGGGGATGGACAAAATACCTTCCATGCAGTTAAGCATTAGCAGACAAAATCACTTCTGTCAGTTAAGCTTTAGGTTCCCTCCCCTATATTTTTCGCGACGATACAATCCCTTCTATATCTTTCCAAGGCAAGCAGAATCCCTTTCATTCATCTGCAAATATGGACAAAACTGTGCAGAATCCCAAATCTTACACACATTAGCCTGACAATGAATTAACAAAATAGTTACAAGAAATACTTGCCTAACTTGGTACATTTGGACGTCTTTTATTTAAGTTTATTTTATAAAACAAGTGGATTCATTTAACTTGTTATAAATTTATGCTGTTTATTTCAGTTTACTTCATTGATTTGTAAGAAGTTTTAAATGGTTAGTTTAAGAAAGTCTTTTTTTGTGATTAATTATGCAATTTAGTTTTTTAATTATTATCAAGTAATGCAATCAAGGAATGAGGTAGTTGTTTTTATATAAGGTCTCCTAACCTATAATAATTATTTTGGAAGAAGCAAACAATTTTTTTTTCACATTTAATGTTTAATTTACCATATTAATAATAAATATTTTAGATACACAAAGTTTGTCGACAAACACCAATATTCAGGGTGCAGAGATGGTGGGGTGTGTGTGGGGGGGTGTCGTTGGATCATTCTCACACTAGTTGATCGAGAAGTCATCCAGTTTGTTTATCAGCTAATTGTCATGCTAAGTCTTTGTTTATAGTCCTTTGTCATTTCTTCTTTTTTTTTTTTACAAACAAAAAGCCATACACATTTTTGTCACAATTTGGATCTTAAAACATGAAATATATACTTTGTAATAACTTTAAAATTAACATCCTTCTTTTATCAATTAACTCACAATATAGTGTGCCAGTATTTCCAAAACAAAAGTTAACACCCAATGCTTAGTCCTGCGAACAGTTAACCATTATCATTTAAACTTTTCTTCTTAAAAAATCCTGTGCAAGATACTAATTACTTTTTCAGTGAGTGAGTTATTCCACAACTGGTGGAGAGGTAAAGGTCCTACAGTTGCTATGGATCGAAGAACACCAGTTGTCCAGCCTCTGCGAACATGTGAAGAGGTTTTACAGTGGGAGCCGTGTTGTAACCCAGATTATGTTGCCAGTCTACCAAAACGCCAACGAGTGAAAAAAGACCAGCCTAAAACATTAGTCTGCCATGATATGAAAGGAGGATATCTAGAGGATAGGTAAAACTTTCTATTGAAATAACCATGCTTTTTCACTTATAAGACTATTCACTTAAAAGACGGGGCCCCTACTTCACCTGTGAAATTGCTGGTTTCTGCTTTGACCCTCTCATAAGACTAGGCGAAAAATTAACAGGAGCGTCGACCAGTCATGCTGTCTCAACAGAAGGATTAATTGGTAAACAGTAACTGTAATTTTCACATGTTGCGAGATGTATCTAGTCTCAGCTGCACTGGTATCCTGAAGCGCTCCCCGGCATGGCATTTATTTCTTTGATCAAAGTCGTCAAGTATGACAGTACAATATATCTGGGAACAGTGCACTGTCCTTGTGTACATACCGCCAATCTGTAATTTCCTGGAGAAATGTAATCGGCAGCTGCTTATGAAAACACATCATTCACTCCCTCAGTGTCAAACTGCTCCGATCTATATCACCTTGACAGCTTATGAGACAATTCTGCACAGAAACACCAAGTAAATTAGAGCTTGGTGTATCTGGCAGACTCAGACTGCAGTTGAAAGTTTGTTTCAGTGTTTACTGACAGATAATAAGCAGTGTTTCATGCAGAACAAAGGAAAATGTATATGAGGCAGTTAATCGTTGACCGATAGAATTCAAAGTTCAATTAAGGTAAATTATCAGCGGTCTATAATGACAGCACATCGGGTCATTGCATTACCGCTTTCAAGTTTATGTGGTATATTTTCGCCCTAAAGCAACGTGAAAACTTTTTTGCCAGTCACTAGACCCCGCCTATAAGACGAGCCCCACACTTTGAACATCAAATTTTGAGGAAAAATCTCCGTCTTATAAGTGAGAAAATACGGTATACATAATTATATATTCCATAGTGTAGCTCAAACTTGTATTTAAACCACCACTGTTTGGAACAGTTGTCTTTATTATAAAGGTGTAAGTCTGCAAATTTGTGTTATTATATACTTTAAATAATAATGTTTTCTTTTGAGATAAAAAAAAGTGGGGCTTATGGGGAAATTTTACTGGTCAATTTTTTTCTGACAGATTTGATATCATTGAATGTTGTCCATACCATAAAACAGACAGGACATTTGATTTAAGAAAAAAAGGTTATTTTTAGCCACATCAGATAGACTCCCTTTAATGTTGGGTCATTATATCTGCTTCAAATAAACACTTTCTTCAGATAACTGGAATGCTGTTGGTGGGACAATAAATCCAATAAACAAAGGAACATAATATTGGGTCAGTCTAAACAGTGATATTGTTTACTTGATCTATATAAGTCATCATTCTAAATTCATAATACCTTTTAATGGCTGGACAGATTACACTTACAAAATGATGCTGCGTACACACCAAATTGTTATAAATTGATGCTTTTAGATTGTTGCATTTTATGTACCTTTTTCTTGCAGATTCATACAGGGATGTATGAAGATGGATGCCTATAGATTCTACTACTGGCATTATGTAGACACGTTTGTCTACTTCAGCCATTACTTCATCACCATTCCCCCTCCATGTTGGACAAATGCAGCTCATAGGCATGGCGTCAGCATGCTAGGTTAGGATGACATAGTGTTCTTTTGAATTCTATTAAATCATCTCTGGTATGAAAAAAAATGACTAGGAGTTATATTACCATAAGCAGTTTGTTTCATTTGATTTCCCCTAAAATGCATGATCATCCTGATTAATCCATGATATATTTAAAAGGTTAAACTTAACTTGAACTGTCTGTTAGTTATTCAGTGATAATTTAGCTTCATCTATGAATGCACCAGTTGAAAAGTTGTTTCAAGTTCTTCTGTGAATTATATTTTCTTGGGTTACAGTCATTAATTTTAAGCTCCACTTGAAAAAAAATATCACCAGTAAACCTTTTTATTAAGGTCCTTTTTTTGAAACCATCAAAGATATTCACATCTTCATCGGACTTGGTAGCGCAGCCAGCTTCAGGAGGCCCCGGGTTGATCCCGGGCAGCGACACGACTGGTTGGCCAAGTGACAGGATAATGTGACTGGGTGTGGTATCATGCCAGATGTTCATGGCATGCATTACACAGCGAAGGCAGCATTATATCTACTTCAAGTGGACACCATCTCGAGATAACTGAAATACTGTTGGTGGGAGGATAAACCTAATAAACATAAACATATTCACATCATACTTAGATTTCTTGTGCACTACTGGAAAAAAAAGCAGACCCCAAAGGGCAGGCAACCCTGAAATTAATTTAGGCAGAGATATGCCCTTTTCATCTTAGAATTTTTTATATTGGTTAAGGTTCTTGGTAACATAAAAGTGAAGTGAAAAGCTCTTGTATTTTTTCTGATTGTGAATTGGCTTCATATCTCTCTTTATCTAACAAAACCGATAATGAAATCTTTTAATCATCAATGAAACGTCATTTAAATGTTTTGACAATATTCTTGTTGTTTTATCGTAGGTACTTTCATCACAGAATGGGATGATGGAAAAGCAAGATGCAAACAAATACTCGAGTCTAAGGAGTCGTTTGAAAAGTTTGCTGACAAACTTGTTCACATAGCCAAATATTATGGCTTTGATGGCTGGCTCATCAATGTGGAGAATGTCATAGAGGTATGGGACTGCAGTTTCATATTACAAGCCTTGTGTTGTATTACATGCATTTGTATTCTTACATAGATGTGAAGCAAATTAATCAAGAAATGTGTTTTGTTGCTTATTCTTGCGAAGAAGAGCTGTATATGTCAGAGATAAATTCATGGTAATAGAATATGGGAGCATGACTCATATAAAAAATCCTTGCAAGCTTCCATCAGTGAGGATCTGGCCACCTTTCATCTGATGCAAAAGAGGGAAGAAATAGAGAAAAGCTATCAATAGAGGACTGTCCTTTCTATTATGCTAGAGAACATATTAAACAACTGATCAATATTAAGGACTGGTAAGATTAGTATCATTTTTATGATATTTAAGTTGACACGTTAGCAGAATAAAATTGAAGGAAATGCTTCTTTTTCAGATAAATGGGAAAAAATAACCGTCATCAGTTTGTTTGTTTTATTTATTTTTAAATCTGGTTGTATAAACTGAATGATTTGTTTATATTTATTTCAGATTTAATAAAATATAAATTATTATTAAAATGTATCTTATATTACCATGTGTTCTTTGACGAAATAAGTTTGTGTTTTTTTTTTTCAAAAATATCCAACTTTTAAGTTTTAAAATTTTTGACAAATAAGTACTAATATTTTTGACAAAAAGTACTAATGACCAATTCATGAAACGCATCACAAAGCAATGTACTTCTTTCAAAAACATCTTTGCAGTTATTATGAAATAAAAATACCTTAGTCATACAATTTATGCAACCAGATTTGTAACTAAGCACAAAAATGTAATGGCCTTTTTTCCATTTATCTGAAAAAGAGCCAAATCCAAATAAGGAATTGTTAATTTGAAGAGTTTTTGTGAAAAGCTGCTTGTTGGTGTCCTTGATTGTTTCAGAAGGGTGAATTCTATCTACTTATAGGTTGCATAGATAGCTATCTTTAAAATCAGCCCAAAGGAGGTTTGAACTGCTTGTAGTGATCAACAGGAATAATTTTATTACCAAAATTAAGTCATTGAAAGTTAAAATTTCCATCGCATTCGAAAAAATCCCCATTGTTTCTAAATATAGATAAGAAAATGATAAAATGTCAGATTGATGACTTGCATGATTTTACCAATAAAAAATAAATTAGCAAAATTATACCTGTGGTCAGATACTATTTACAAATACCTTAAGATGATGGTTTGCTATAGTTACATATAATAATGATGTATTAGATATAGGAGAATTGTTGGATACAACCTTTCAGATAAGGATGTGTATTTTAGTGTTAATGTTCTGTAATAATGAAGCTGGCATTTCATCTGTATATGTGACAACTTTATTTAACAGGACAGTTAACTGCTGTTCAAAAATATTTTTAAGTTTTCACTCAGTATTTTGTATCACAGATTTTATGAGTAACACGTCAATTTTAAATTTAGTTTTTTCTTCACACAAAAATGTTCCATTGGTTTTATTGCAGTCAAAGGAAGATGTGGAAAACCTGGCAAAGTTTGTTGCCTACTTGACTAAGGAGGTGCATAAGCACATTCCTGGGTCTGAGGTGATCTGGTATGACAGTGTTATCAACACAGGAGAACTGGCCTGGCAAAATGCTCTTAATGAGAAAAACAGGTGCAGAAATTTGATCATATTTATGAAATAATTGTTACAAAAAATTCTAGGGTTGCCTCATGCATATAACTATATTATGTTTATGCATGAAGTAATTACCTTATCTTGTTTATGTTTTGTGTGTTTTCTTTCCAAGTTAATACATAAATAGCCATTCTTTTGAAAATAAACACTAAAACTCATTAATGCAGATGCTGGTGGTGCCTCACAATTTCTAGGTATTTTATGGATGTTTCCTTCATCATTCAAAAGGAAGAAATTGGTTGTTATCTTTCTTGTGCAGACAATACAGATAATGTAAGACAAAAACAATTTTTCTGCATTATTTTGATAAAAAAACTGACAACTTGACACAAATAACATTTCTGTAATTTTGGTATGAACGTTTCCATTTGGACAGAATGTTCTTTGATGTTTGTGATGGGATGTTCCTGAACTACTGTTGGAAGGATGAAGACCTTGAGAAGTCTAGGAAGATGGCAGAAGATGCTAAGTGTCCATTTGATGTGTATGTTGGAATAGACGTGTTTGGACGAGGGTGTCTTGGAGATGGAGGGATGAATACCTGTGAGGTGAGAAGTACTGTCATGTGTTTTTCATGTGTTGACACACCTTGATAATGCTTTAGACAAGTGGTGTACAGGACATGTAGCACAATGGGTAGAGTGTCTGCTCCAGGTACGAGAGGCAAAGGCTTCGAACACGGGCCGTGATATACCAAAGTATTAAGAATGGTAGTGGTATAGCTCCCTTGCTAATGTTTAAGCAAATACAAGGGTAGTTCTATGACTAGTTGGCCCGATGTCAGGAAAATGTGACTGGGTGTGGTATCATGCCAGATGTTCATGGCATGCTATACACAGTGAAGGCAGCACTATATCTGCATTAAGTGACCATCGTCTCCAAATAACTGAAATACTGTTGGTGGGATGATAAACCCAATAAACAAACAAACAAACAAATGATGTAAACCATGTTCAGTCAGCTACCTATCAGGATCAGCACTAGTTTCTGCAGAGTCTCTGGCAATATGACATGTTCATATTGCTGGTAATTATAAGCCAATTAGCACTAATTAATCAGTCTTCGGTTTTAGGCTTTGCCAAGCGTCTTGGAGCGGTCGGATCTGGAGCTTTACTTATTGCTTCAGAGCCTCTTGTGATATGAATAGCTTTCTTTGCATGAAGATGTTACTAGCAAATGCTTGAAATAGTAAAAGATATTTAAAAAAAAGAATTTAGGCATTGGTTATTAACAAATGCAGCATAATAAAGTTTAAAGAAACAAATTTTTTGCTTGCTAATCATTAAAGGCCTGGCCTAGGTTTATGATGCAGATCCAGCTTCTACTACAGGTCTGGCACAGTGTGAACTTGTATCAATATAATAGATGATATAATATAAAAGTTGGATTCTGTAAGGTAAGGCAAAATAACAGAGGTTTGTTTCTGGTTACATGTCCAGAAAAATATGGGTCGATAGGTAGGTTTTTTTTTGTTTTTATTTTGTTTTGTTTTAAACAAAACTTATACCGTACTTTAGGCCTAAGCAACATCAAAGTGCTAAACAATGCCACATCAACAAACATCAAATTAACCAGTAGGTGAGTAATAATGACACTTAATGGAACAAGTATGTGGTAAGAAATAATAATTTGGGTAGATGATTTTTCTTGTAATATTTAAAGCCACAAGTTTGTTAAAAAAATTAACCAGAACTAAAAAAAATATTTTGTGGTAAATACTAAATTTACAAAAGTATTTATATTGTATTTCAGGCTCTTGAGGCAGTTCGTAAACATGAGCTGTCAGCAGCCATATTTGGTCAGGGTTGGGTGTATGAGAGACTAGAAGCTGGGGAAGATTTTACTGCCAAGGAAAACAGGTATGTTATATTTGTTTAGTATTGTTACATTGTCATTGCATCAGGTGTTATTTAAGACAAGCCGATAACTTGTTCTGTCAAAACAGTATCAAAGTTGCCCAGGTTGTGCATGTATCTGTGTATAACTGGATGGAATATTGGATGATGTATAACAGAGTAGTTAGTTTAGATAGTGCACCATTTCATTTTGCATTGAAAGTAAAGATCCATTGTCCATGCCCATTACTGGTTGCTTATAATTCATACACTTACTAATTCATAATTTTTATACTTGTTGAAAGTTGCACTATAGGTTTGTTCATTGTAATGCCAACATGGC
Organism: Sinonovacula constricta; assembly: GCA_007844125.1. Classification (NCBI taxonomy): domain Eukaryota; kingdom Metazoa; phylum Mollusca; class Bivalvia; order Cardiida; family Solecurtidae; genus Sinonovacula; species Sinonovacula constricta. Next base: position 47,184,472 of record CM017555.1, read on the forward strand.
ATGCTAGTAGCATTCATGTTTAAGTTGGCTGGTTGGACTGCTATCATAATGATTTGAGCACCATTAGATTTGATCTTGTGTGTTAATGACATGTTACACTGAATTTCACTTTGAATATGTCAAACTTATAAAAAGAGAATAGACTAATTTTACAAAAAAATACATTTAAAAGCACTTTCCATGATTATACCTTTCAGGTTTTGGCAGTTATTGCACCATCTGTGTTATGAAGGTGTCTACAGCACATTGCCACTGGCCACCAGCTTTTGTCAGGGATTTGGAGAACGCTTTTTTGACCAAGGCATTGTAAGTGTTTGGTGCAATTTTTTTATGCTTTCAATGCTTAGGGACCGGCCACAATAGCTCAAGTGGTAGAGCGTCGGCTTGCGGATGGAGCGGTCGCTGGTCCAAACCCCGGCCGGGCCAAACCAAAGACTTTAAAGTTGGTAGTAGTGGCTTCCCTCCTAACACTCAGTGCTAAGGGGACAGCATTACGCCTGACTCGTCGAGTTGGTAGAATAGGCTGGCCGGGTCTAGTCCCTGGGCACCTCATAATTGCCCCTGTGCTATAATGATAGAAATGTCGCTGCACAGTATTGGCAAAAATGCTGGCAAATCCCATCCCATTAAAAAATCTTAAAGTAGAAACTACAAGAGCCAGAGCCTTAATATTTTCTAAACATGTTCCTAGGGTGGCCCTCTATCAAGATTATTTAAAGAATTTTGATCCTCCAAAAACATGGCTACCAGTGGTATTTTCCCAATATGGCTATAAAGGAAAATTTAAAAAAAAATCTTTTCAGAGAGTCTTGATTTTTGGTGTACATGATTCTTGGGTAACTTTATCAAAAGTGTTCTAAGAACTTTGATACAGTGAAATCTCGCTTTAGCGAGACTTGAAAAAATGAGAGCAGGGTGTAATGCGAGGAAGTTTGCAGGTCCTGTCAGAATTTGTTCTTTATTTATTGTGAAAAAGATTAATTTGTTTGACGAAGTATATAATGAGAGATTCAGTTTATCAATCAACTTCTTATGTCATGAGAGCCAATTAATCTTTGATAATAGCGAGCAGACAGTACTTTTCACACCTTCGGGAGTGACACGCCACGCTTGTGTGGTGGCTTTTGTTATGCGTAATAAGTGATTTAACACTTTACCTTTATCGCTGCGCTCAAACATGTTTGTTTTTAGCAGGGATATCCTTTGAGTGATTAAATGTCATATGTAGCCATCAGCATGTAAGTTCAGACAGAGTTGCTGATCGCCATCTCTGTTTTGTCAGCTGAACATTACACATGGCTTACTGTAGTTTATTCTGCTTCAAGTTCGGGTGTAGAGTATTCTAAGTAATTAAGTGAATACATATATGCATGTTTGTTTCATGTATTACATGAAAAAATAACAACTCCATGATTTGTCTGTAGTGTATCCCTTTGAACACATCACCCGCCTATGCATGTAAGGTGATTTTTAGTGTTATGACAATGCTGGTTTATGGCACTTGAGACTCACATACAACACTGTTTTGAAAACAATCATGTGGGTAAACAGAATTTAAAGGAACTCAACAAAGGTTTTTTGGTGGTCTCTTGCTATCTCGCTTGAATGAGACTCGACTGTGTGTCAAAAAAACCCTGCTTCCAGAAGTATGGCCATTTTCTTTATGTGACCATACAGTAAAAAACAAAAATTACTCATTACACAGGTCAAGTTGACTGACTTTGAGATAAGCTGTGCTCAAGGTGAATTCGATCGGAGCAGTTTGACAGTGATGGAGTGAACAATGTGTTTTTATATGTAGCTGCCGATTCTATTTCTCCACAAAATTATTGATTGGCAGCATGTACACAAGGACAGTGCACTGTTCCCCGATATATTGTGTATTGTCATACCAGACTTGGTGACTTAGATCAAATAAATTGTCATGCCGCCACGCGCTACAGGATATTTATTCTGCTGAGACTAGATACCTCCCACAAAGTGCAAAAATTGCAGGCACTGTTTAACAATTAACCCTTTTGTTGTGACAACTTTACTGGTTGATGCTCCCGTTCATTTTTTAGCCTCATCTTATAAGAGGGACGAAGCAAAAAACCGACAATTTCACAGGTGAAGTTTTGCGATATAATGTATGTTATGTATGCATATATTTGATATATAAGTCATTTTAAAGTGAAAAAGGAAACATCTCTAAGCTGTATATTGGAAGATATTAATGAGTTCAATTGTTTTTGTTACTTTATCACATTGATGATTGGTGGAGTAGGAACCCAGACATATATTAGAACTACTGGGGCATCATAGGTCAGCTTGAAGACCTCCCCAAAAGAAAGTTCTAGCACGGACCCGAACCCGGTCCCACCGTGTGAGAAGCTAAGAAGGTGGCCTTGCTTACCATTCAGCCAATGATGCTCCAAGGTCACAAGTTAGAATCAAGGCAAAGAAAGAAACATATGTTACTGTAAACACCCCTGAACTTGTTGATGCCATTATGATGAATGTGTTCCTTAATTTTGCGAAAAAAAGTGTGTCAGTATTACTTAAATGAATTTAATCATATCATACCAACAAAACCCAGCCTAACACTACACAGAAAAAATAACATTTTAGCAATTTAAGTACTTATGCCAATGTTTTTTTATTATATATTTTCAGCCTGTGGGAAACACCTGGTGGAACATGAATGTACAACAACTGCAGCCGAACTGTACCCAAGCACAATTTGCTGAGAACACCTCCTACAGTCTGCAGTACCATTTCCCCTCCCATTGCCCCTTTCCCCCCAGCTCCCCATTTAGCCCTGCCCGCCCTTCAATGGCCCTGCCTGCTCCAGGAACCCCGATGGAGTGGAGCCCCTCAGTGTATAAGCAGGATGAGCCTCCAACCATGGAACCATACAGCCAGGAGGCATTCAATGGAGGTAGCTGTCTAAAATTGCAAGGAGATGTGGCTTACACCAACTTTGTCAAATTCAGGTAGGTGTTTTGTTGGGGATTCTATTGTGTTAACTTTATAAAGGGGAAGCCTATAGCCAAGGACTAGAATGTGCTCGCTCTAAATGGGAGATTTTCCAACTAAATTCTTGTGAGTATGCAGTTTCAACAGAGATTTTACCTGGAAAATAGAAGTTGCCACCAAGATAATATTTGTATCTATGACATATTGAAAAAAATATTAAAACAAATTACTGGCCGCAAGAGCTCAAGTTGTAGAGCGTTGGCTTTTGAATCGGGAGGTCGCGGGTTCAACCCCGGCCGAGTCAAACCAAAGACTTTAAAGTTGCTAGTATTCTTTGCATGATCTGCTGTATTTTTTTAATTCTTTGCTTTATTGTCTGACAATGATGCAGTATGTGCCTTGATTTAATTTTTATCTTTGGTTGAGAGTAAAACCAACATACTATTCTACAAACTTTCTTCAAACAAATGCTGCATATTAAACTGTACACAATTTGAGACATACTTCAACATAGTGTTTTTTGACACATGTTACCTGTATAGCTCTCATGATGATAAAATTAGGCAATTTTTTTCATAATCTTTTTAGCTTATTTAACCTGGATGTCAATCTGAGTCAGCATGCGTCTGTGTACGTATCTTTGACATACAAGATCATCCAAGATCCAGACTGTGATGTGTTCCTAGAACTCCATCTACAAGAAGAAGACCAGTCTAAAGTGCTCGTTCTCATGCCATTTCCACACAGTGATAAGCCAGTGCCAGCTTTTGAGCCTCCCACAGCATGCCAATATGTTCAGCCCTTAAAGTGGGAGGAGCTTCCAAGGTCATTGCAGCTGACCCCACCCCCAGCAGCCAATACAAGATGGAGGACAAGGTAGGTTAAGATGTAGATGCAAAATGTTACTTAATTGCATTTTGTTTTTTTGTTGGGGGACCTCGTAGATAATAAATGTAAAAAATATTAAAGATGTCTTTGTTAGTCACATGACTTACAGACATTTGTCAGGTATTTATTTTTTATAGGATTAATACAGAAAGTTCCCTTTTGATGGGGAATGATTTAAAAGACATTGCATAGTCCGGGATGTTTGTCCATGTGCAACACTGTCTACTGCATGTTGGTCCAGGTATTGAGTGCTTGAGTACTGGGTCTACCCAGGAATTGGACAGTTTAAAGAATTTGCTTCCCAATCAGCTTAAAATAGGTTTTGACTAATTGCTAAGACAATTTCCTTTTTATGAAAACTGGTCTGGGAAAGCCTGTTACATTGTACTTGTGTTAAAATCATTTGTTAAAATGAATAAATTAATATAAGACTTGTATTAATTAAAAAGACAAAATTTAGCAATGGTTTTTTATGACATTGTAGAAAAATATTGCTTAAAGGTTAACAAAACAATGATCAGATCAGATCAGATCATACAATATAGCAATATCTTGTTGAAGCATTTCATTACAACTGATATATACAACTGAAATATAGTAACAGCAAAATGATTGATTTTACAGGTGGTTCGAGATATGTGACCTGAATGCCAAGACGTGTAAGTTGACACATATCTATGTTTGCCTGACAACCACAGACCCTGTACCAAAGACTTGCATAGCCCTGCTTGGAGACTTAAAGGTAAATCTACCATTGGATTATCATTGCTCCAGATAAGTTTTTTGGTCAATTAGTTTTCACTACAAGATTTTTTTTAAAAAATCAGTTTTTTAAATATCTGACCAGTTTCCTAGAAGCAGTCATTCCACTAATCATACCAGGTGATTTTTACCCTAGCACATCATGTGGCATACCTCTGATTTGACTGCTAAATTCATATGTAATTGATTTAATGGTGCACCCATATCTTTTACCCTTAAGTTTTGCCGAACTGGTGTGTATATACATTTCTGCCTTTATAATTTTTACTGTAAACAAAACGATGAAAAATTGATTGTAAATCCTTTCCCTCTTCCCCAAATCATTTTATTACGATTTTAATTACAATTAGTTTTACATCAAAATCAATTCATAAAAATGATAAAACAATGCTTATCTGGAGCACTGGATTATAAATGTATCTTTATAAGAATTTACTTGTAAACATTTTAGGTGCTTGGAGAATTGAAACAAACTCTTCTTTTTGGAAAGCTGAGTGTATATGCGCTTGCTACTAAAAGGTGTTCTACTTTTAACACCATTTATACTTTTTATAAAAATTATGCAAGAATCTCATTTATGACAGAACTTAATTCTATTACAGACAGTCCTTTAAGTATTTTTTAAAGTATAGATTCTCTTTTAACGTAAATATTATTGCTACAAAGGAGAAGCAATGGGTTCTATTCTTTCACTGTGATTATATTCTATTGTCGTTAAATTCCGATGTATTCGGCGGCGTATGACCTATTAAGTGTCGGTGTGCCGTAAAACCCAAAATACAAATACAAATACTTTCACTCTGATATCAATACTACAGTGTAGATCACAGATCATTTAGATTTCTTCCCTTTATGTTTTGCAGGTGCTGCCAGTCAATAGTATACCTGAAGTGTTCCCACGTGCCGAGTTTGTATCTGTCGAAGTTGATACGTCCCCCTTATATCCATTACTTGATGCCAGCAAAAATGAGTTTGACCAACCCAAAGCTCCTTTGAAACCTGAGGATACCATTGACTGTACAGGTTGGTCCTTCATTCATTGCCAGTGTTGCGTGTCTAGGGAGTTTGGCTACAGTACAAAGTACTAGTACAATTGTCATGCAAATAACTGACATACTGTTACTAGAACAATAAACCCTCCAAACAAACAATTATCCAGGTCTACTGTTTTACTTCATTTCCTCAGGGATGACTGTAGATAATCCTTAAATAAGGAAACAGTTTAAATTTAGCCTTTCAATATCTACTAAATATCAATATACTTTTAGTGGTTGTTAAATTGTCACGTTTATAATTGAATAATTGTTTAACTTAAAAACTCCTTTTAAACATTTGCAGCAGTTTGGCAGATTTCTTGTTATCTTATCAGATCTTACCAGAGCTAAAGCAAAATGTGTAGTACTTGAAAAAAAAAAAATCATCTATTTTTCAGACCCTACGGGCAATACGGTGACCATGACTTACGGAGACATCATGAAAGTGAGAATCTCAAGTAATACACTTAAGGAACTGAGGCAGGGACACAATGGCCAGATGTTCGAGGTCATGTACCAGCTTATTACCAGCCTAGACTGTTTCAAAGTCCACTGGAAAACAGATCACCCAGAACTCATTGATCATTACAGCGTCTATCAGATCAAGATCGATTCAGGTGTGGCCAAGCTTCTGGGTCATGTTACTGAGCCATTCTTCAAGGTTACATGGTTCGAGATACCAGATTATCAGAAATCTGAAATTGCTCATCATTTTAAGTTTGTTGTTCGGCCTGTGCTTAGGAGTGGGATAGCTGTTCCACTTGACTACAATTACTGTACTTTGTTCCATGTAGTTTCCAGGAAAACAAGTGCCACCCTTGTTACTGAGACTGGGTCAGGGGAGTTAACTGCAGAGGCAGAGAGTTCATCAGAAGAATCTGACACCTCTGAAACTGAAGGTGAAAGTTCAAATAGTGGAGATGAGTCAAGTGACACTGACAAGGGAGAGGATGTTAAAGAAAAGAAGATAAGGAAGCAACAGGAAAGTGCTAAGATCCAAGTGAGAGTGAATGAAGAAAAGGTGGACAAAGACCAAAAAAGTACTGAAAAGAAAGCAACGATAGATAAAGACCAGGAAGGTGCTGAAAAGAGAGTAAAAGTGGATCAAGACCAGGAAAGTGCTGAAAAGAAAGTAAAAGTGGATAAAGAACAGGAAAGTGCTGAAAAGAAGGTAAAAGTGGATAAAGATCAGGAAAGTGCAGAAAAGAAAGAGAAGGTGGATAAAGACCAGAAAAGTTCTGAACAGCAACCAAAGTTGAATAAAAAGCTTGAAAGTGTTGGGAAGCAAATAAAGGCAACTAAGGAATCTGCTAAAAGGAAATTGAATAAGGGTGATAAGGATCAAGTACAGTTAGTGGAGACAAGTGCCACAAAGAAAACAACTGGGGACAAGTCAGCATCCAAGAGGACTGTTGATGTAAAGGAGAATGCGAAAGAAAAGAGTGTAGATGAAAGTAAAAATGACAATGTTAAGATAAAACTTGCAGCAGCTGCAGGTAGTGTTAAACAAGGCAATTGTGAAGAAGTTGGGAATTGTGATGACGATAAAAATGTGCCAGCTGAAGGAAAAACTGATGAGAAGAGAGTGAAAGATGTTAAACGAACTGACATCTCTGAACTAACTGAAAAACTCAATATATCAGATGAATAGATAAAAGTATCAGTAGGTATAGATATGATAATGGGATGAAGGTAGATTTGTGATACTATGCCTTTGTTTCTTTGTAATAATACAAAATACATCCCATTCTGTGTTTCAAGAATGTACCAAAGCTCAACTACATGGTTATCTTATATGATGATGGTATGCTTATTTTTCATGGCAAACATGTTGATAGTTGAAATCCGAAAGTTAAATGATTTTTCAATTGTGATGTGAAGCATTTGCTCAAACTTGCAATATAAATACATTGCCAAAGTGACCCAAACACTTACTGTGTAAACTGGTTCAACTTTTCTTTAAGAACTTTCAGTGATTGGATAGGCCTAAGGTTATTTCAGTGACATTTGTGTTCATATGATTTGGTATATACACACAATATTTTACCCTGATGTTTAATTTATGTTTCTAGGTTTGTTCAAAGCCAATTTTATGTCTGAAGCATTGTCCGTCCGTCTGTCTGTTCATCCGTTTGTCTTTTAGCAGTTTGTTGTGCAGAAACTTCCTTCTTTAATGCTTATAATGTCTTCTTAATTGCATAGATTGTTGACATTGATGCCTTTGTGCATGAAGGTGAGATAACTCGGATTGCAATGTTCATTCTGGAGTTATTGCCCTTTATTATGTTTCTTAGCTTATTCTTGAGCTGACAACTCCTCCTTTATTATTTATTGAAATTTTAGGTTGATTAATACAATGATTGTTTAGACATTTTTGAGACAGTGTTGTTGTTGTTTTCCAGGAATAAGTAACATTTTGAATTCAAATTTAGAAACATTGGACAAATGATGTCAGTGAACATATTATACTGTGCATTCAGTTCCATATTAATCAGCAGTTAAGCAGAGGAAGGTAGGGTTACCTAGAGCATGCTGTTTAAATAATTAAGTACATTTTTTAGGTTAATGCAAAATAAGTAAGTAAAATGAAGAAAATCATAATGGAAAAACAGTGTGATGAATCATTGCATATCTGTACATATTTTTCGTAGCAAATTCTTACTGGATTATCCTCACAGTTGAAGCATATTTATTTGTTTGATTTTTGGCTTTGGAGCATATAATACGTATTATATGTATTCAGGGCTCTTGTTGGATGTATTTGAACTTATTTAAGTTGGTTCACAAGGTTGATTGTTTTGTCTTATTATTTCTTTTCAGTGTTTGGGAAGTAATCATCGTTGCCATGGATATCGCCGTAACGTGTTCCAAAGAATTTGTAATTGTCCCTTTATGTCAGAGCTCCTGATAACGGAAATATGCATTTTTCAAACATTGCAGTGTCAATTTTAAGGGCATTATTGTAAAATCCAGCTATAATTGGTGAAGACTCCCAGACAATTTTCTGGGTAGAACTATTCACAGAAGGCTTTTGAGTCTGAAGTGTTACCTATATGTTTCGCAGACTGATATGTATTCATTGACCATAATTATGAAAAATTTCCTTTTTCTTTGATGAAACTCATAAAAAAGAAATTGTGTCAATGTGATGATTTGAGTAAAAATTAAGAATTTAGGTTTATTTATTGTTTTTATATGGCTGAATTTTTACCCACTTGAAAGTTTCTCACCAACAGTAGGACCCAACTTTAAACAGTCGGGGGCCGAGGAATAAGGAGAGTTACGAGTTGAAATTTGGTTTAGAATATTGCAGTATTTATACAAATAATAGATTACCTTTCTCTTGTCTGGAGTTCTACTTGTAGGCTCTACCAATTAACGTTTCCTGGATAGAACCAGCGCCTGATAGAACCTGGATCAGTGTAGAGTACATTGTCCTGTTTAAGGGCCATATATTTGTACATAGTGTTTACACTTAGGTCATTTTAATCAGGGCTTAATGTAAAGAAGTTACATTAACCCCTGATTGAAGAATCCTTTAGAATGCATAATGAAAAATAAAAATTGATCAGCCAAAGACTAATTTCAAAATCATCAAATTTTATATAAGAATATCCAAGATTATAAAATTCTACCCATGAAATATTGCCATTGACTTTGGTAGTCCCCGCGAGTAGCAAAACATTGGACATTGGATAAAAAAATTTGAGGGTTAAATTAGAATATAAGTTTGTACTCTGGTTGCTTTTAAAAATAGTCAGGAGTTATATTTACTCCTTTTTAAAGATTCTTTCATATCAATGTTAAGGAAATCCTGTAATTATAAAGTGTCCTTAAATATTGGATGTACAAGAAGTGAAATCCTTACTGTGTTCTGCACATTTATGTATACATGTAATATTTAGCTGTAAAATATCAAATGAGAAGCTTGTTACATTGTATTTTTGAAATAGTGTTTCTTATTTGATTATTACCTCATGTACCTGTGATTAAGACTATTTTTAAAATATTTAAATCAGCAAATTGTTTTTTGAACATGTTTTATTGTTCATGTAAATACATGCTTGAATTAGCTTATGAAAATATACCTATATGATACTCATTTTTAGTTGTTGCAGTTTCTTCCATGTTCATTTTATAACAATACTTCAGTCTATAGTTCTCGCACACTGATGTAAAATATTGATGTCATTTTACCTTTGTCATATATTAGACACACAGATATCTGAATACTCTACCTTTGTCCTATATTGGACACAGATATCTGGATACTCACTCAACCTTTGTCCTATATTGGATAGATATCAGAATACTCAACATTTGTCCTATATTGGACACACAGATATATGAATACCGTACCTTTGTCCCATATTGGACACAGATATCTGAATACTCTACCTTTGTCCTATATTGGACACAGATATCTGAATACTCTACCTTTGTCCTATATTGGACAAAGATATCTGGACACTCAACCTTTGTCCTATATTGGACACAGATATCTGGACACTCAACCTTTGTCCTATATTGGACACACAGATATCTGGACACTCAACCTTTGTCCTATATTGGACACACAGATATCTGAATACTCTACCTTTGTCCAATATTGGACACACAGATATCTGAATACTCTACCTTTGTCCTATATTGGACACACAGATATCTGGACACTCAACCTTTGTCCTATATTAGACACACAGATATATGAATACTCTACCTTTGTCCTATATTGGACACAGATATCTGGACACTCAACCTTTGTCCTATATTGGACACACAGATATCTGGACACTCAACCTTTGTCTTATATTGGACACAGATATCTGAATACTCTACCTTTGTCCAATATTGGACACAGATATCTGAATACTCTACCTTTGTCCTATATTGGACACAGATATCTGGACACTCAACCTTTGTCCTATATTGGACACACAGATATCAGAATACTCAACATTTGTCCTATATTGGACACACAGATATATGAATACCGTACCTTTGTCCTATATTGGACACAGATATCTCGACACTCAACCTTTGTCCTATATTGGACACACAGATATCTGGACACTCAACCTTTGTCCTATATTGGACACACAGATATCTGAATACTCTACCTTTGTCCTATATTGGACACAGATATCTGGACACTCAACCTTTGTCCTATATTGGACACACAGATATCAGAATAATCTTTGTCCAATATTGGACACACAGATATCTGGAGACTCAACCTTTGTCCTATATTGGACACAAATATCTGAATACTCTACCTTTGTCTTATATTGGACACAGATATCTGAATACTCAACCTTTGTCCTATATTGGACACAGATATCTGGACACTCAACCTTTGTCCTATATTGGACACACAGATATCAGAATACTCAACATTTGTCCTATATTGGACACACAGATATATGAACACCGTACCTTTGTCCCATATTGGACACAGATATCTGAATACTCTTCCTTTGTCCTATATTGGACACCTATCTAGATACTCTACCTTTGTCCTATATTGGACACAGATATCTGAATACTCAACCTTTGTCCTATATTGGACACAGATATCTGAATACTCTTTGTCCAATATTGGACACAGATATCTGAATACTCTACCTTTGTCCTATATTGGACACAAATATCTGAATACTCTACCTTTGTCCTATATTGGACACAGATATCTGAATACTCTACCTTTGTCCTATATTGGACACAGATATCTGAATACTCTACCTTTGTCCTATATTGGACACAGATATATGAATACTCTACCTGTGTCCTATATTGGATAGATATCAGAATACTCTACCTTTGTCCTATATTGGACACAGATATCAGAATACTCTACCTTTGTCCTATATTGGACAGATATCTGAATACTCTTTGTCCCATATTGGACAAATATCTGAATACTCTACCTTTGTCCCATATTGGACACACAGATATCTGAATACTCTACCTTTGTCCTATATTGGACAGATATCTGAATACTCTTTGTCCCATATTGGACAAATATCTGAATACTCTACCTTTGTCCCATATTGGACACACAGATATCTGAATACTCTACCTTTGTCCTATATTGGACACACAGATATCTGAATACTCTACCTTTGTCCTATATTGGACACACAAATATCTGAATACTCTATCTTTGTCCTATATTGGACACACAGATATCTGAATACTCTACCTTTGTCCTATATTGGACACACAGGTATCTGAATACTCTACCTTTGTCCCATACTGGACACACAGATATCTGAATACTCTACTCTTTGTGCCATATTGGACACAGATATCTGAATACTCTTTGTCCAATATTGGACAAACAGATATCTGAATACTCTACCTTTGTGCCATATTGGACACAGATATCTGAAAACTCTGTCCTATATTGGGCTCAGGTATTTGAGTGCTCTACCTGTGTCCTATAATGATCAGATATCTGAATACTTAAGTTATATCTAGGTTGTGTCCTTTTAAGTGCGTTAAGGTCTTCACATTCCAAGATTTAATGTATTTTAAATACACAAATCTTTGAAAAGGTCGTCTTTATATTCATAGCTACCTAAAACGTATATTAGTTTTTGTTTTGGAGATACATCACAGCGACCAGTTATCTTTATTATAGCGACATCCAGCTATTCTGGTGGGGGAAGACCAAAAACAAATGTCTGGTTAGAACCACCAGTGCTCTGCAGGTCAGCTGGAAGACATTCCCACAAGTCCTCGCCACGAACAGGAATATATATATTAAAAAGCTTTTGTAATTTATGATAAATTATGAACATAGACAAATCAGGGGTACTGGGAAAAAAAATAAGCTTATAAATAATTACATTTATTAATCTTGCTTAATAGTAATTTTAACGAACTAACAGTTTTAACAATGTAGATATCATAAAAATTAAATTCATAATAACATCTACATATTAATTTAATATATAGAAATATAAAAGAACATGCTAATTGATATATACATACCTGTGTCAATCATAATTAAATTTCAATTATGACAAAAGCACAGGGATTAGATTAAGAATTCCGCTGCTTATCTATTTTTGATAGAACAATTAACAATTAAAAGATTGATTAAATAACCCTGCTTGATATACTGCTAGTTTTATAAAGCGACTTGGTCAAAGCTGGCAAAAATTATTTTTTTAATTTCTTAAAAAAGCAAAACTTTGTTAAACCATGAGTTTAGATCATGTGCTTTTTGTGTCCATCACTCACTGTAACCAGGTCGCTTTAATATAAAAATAGTTATCAGATTAATATTTCAGATTTAAGCAAACTGTTAAGCAGCAACATGCTAGTACAAATTTGTAAAAGCATTTGCTGATGGCATGTTAAAAGTTGTTCAGATAATATGTAACAAGAGGAAACAAGCTTATCTAAAATACAATGAAATATATAAAAAAATAATATAGGAGCTTCTAAATACATGGAAGACAATTGTATTTAAAGGTGGTATCCGACAGTTTGCTTAATTAAATACATGTAACAATATCTGACCCGGTTTAGTGGAAATTTTGGCCTAATCCCTTCATAAACCCGTACTTGTGTCTAAGTAAAGACGATTCCGACACTACCTCAGTTGTTAGGCAGTACAAATCGTAAAATTAAGGTCATATGGTTTTCCTTAGTTTAAAAAAGGCTTAGTGTGCACCATGGCTCATATAGGAAATACTTGTTTGTGATGATGAAGTGGGGTGATTCGCTTCACTTTTCATGCAGATGTAGAGCATCAAAGCAACAGCATTCTGCAGGATCATTTTGGCTAATAACAAGAAAATTGGTTGTTTGAGACACGTAACTTTGGTTCAAATTGCCAAATACCACCTTTAACAATTAGTAAAAGTTAGTTTAATACAAACAACACGTTTTGTATCAAAACCAAACAATTTACTATACATTTTGCATAAAAATGCAATGCATTGGCATTTTATCTTAAACTAAACATTTCTTATATATGTTAGAATTTAAAGCCTCACATCTGATTGTTAGGCACATTCGAGCCAGTGAATGTAGAAAAAAAAAAGTTTTCACCTGTAAAACTGATATTTCAAATCTATACTGTGCTACTTGTTTTCTTATTAAACTTCTTAGTGAATAAATTCCGCTAGTACATGTCTGTGCAATTTCTTATTTTATAATGATGCAAGGTAAAAATTATACAACAGCAATAAAACAGTTCTTTCTAAAACCGCTTTTGACTTTCTCTTTTTTTCTGACATTGAGATGCAGTCTTTGTAACTTAATAAATGAAGTAACTTTTGAAATTCAAGTTCGGTCACTGTAAATCACTCTTTTGAAGATGTTTAAAACAAATTGCTCAATAGTCAAACAGACTGTGAGTGTATCCTTTGTATTGAGGATAATATATTATTTATGAGATTATGTAGAAGAATATTGAAAGTTTCCTTTTTGTTTTGTTTACTCCAAAACTGCTGAACACAAACATGTGTAAGCGTCTGTGATCAAATAATCAAGGCTTTCAACTCGGATTCAGAGAATACAGGGATCGAACCTAGACCAGCCACAAGATATTACCCCTTAGACAAGATTTTTACTGCACATTGCTTTAGAAAGTAAAAAAGCAGTGGCTCTATCCTGAAAGTGGGCTGTTCAGAGTGATAAATACATGTTTAAATAACTTGTCTGCCAATTCTATAACATTTTGTTGATGCAACACAAGTGTGGTTACTGACTAATATAGTTGCTAAAAGATGTAAATTGTTTGAAACTGATCAGATTGATGGACAAGCTAATTCAATCTCATTAAAATCAGCTCCAGTATTACGCGTAATAGGATCTGATGACTTCCCATTACGGTTCACCTCAAATTGACCTTTTCAGTAGCCAATGAAATTCTCGGCAACAAAATCTTGTGGTATACTGCGAGCAACATTCTACACGCTATAAAATTTTAATGGTAAAGGGTTGGTAAAGGGTCGCGTTTAACTCGTGATTGCATGCAATCTACACACATTCTTAAACTTAACTTTACATATTTCAAAAAAGACATATATAACCTCTACAAATATGTATAAACCATCCAACAAAAAGAAGTTTTGAACTAGAAATCCTTATTTTAGTTACACTGGTAAATACATTCACAACTCGCTCGCTGCAATCGTCATGGCAGATAACGAAAGCGTTTTCGCAGTGGGTTGCGTTGAAAATCCTTTCGTATTCTACTTTAAAATGGAATTATGAAATGTTATGGTAGATACCGATAGATAAATTGTTGATTGAACAAAATGTGTAAAAATTAATGCATGCCAATAGAAAGGATGGCTGATTCAGCGGTTTAAAAAGTGGTATGTGTTGACTGCTGTATCGGGAAGGATTCTATAGTAGTTTTGAAAGGAGCGATTGCATTGGTCGAAATACGGGCACTTGTCTATGCATATTCAATTACACAAAGGTCATTTTGACACGACCTCTTATGCGATGTAGTCAGATCCTAATCACGGACAGTAGATGAGGGAAATTAGGATATGATTTTAATGAGATTGAAGCTAATTATGACAAAATGATTAAAAAACTTTAAAAAATGAGCAATTTTTGTTAGGATCTAATTGGCTAAATATATTTAAAGAAAGACCACAAATGAATGCTGAAAACAGTGCAGATCTTGATTAGTCAGTACCGATTCAGGGTTTTCACTATTTGGGGTACTTGCTGTAAATGTAATATGTTTAAGTCTAAGAGTACCTTTACATGTATTTTTTAGCATTTTGTGATACAAATCAATGACCAATTATGGTCATTTAAGTGACGTCCCAAGATATTTTGGTGGAGGAAGGCCTAGACAAATGTCTAGAACAATCTCCAGAACTGGACTCAAACCCAATCAGTGAGAGGCTAAGCAGTCAACAAAGTAACAAGCCGGCAACGCTACCAGTATGACACTGGCACCCCTGTCTTTTTTTTTTTACAGAGTTATACTAAGAAGTGCCAAATAAAATCTCCATAATTAAGCAAAAAGCACACATACACCAACATAGCATTGTATTAAATACCGGTAGTTAAAAATAACATTTTTATAAAGACATATAAAAATATTCAATAAGACAAAAACATATATGAATCATTCTTCATAAATGTAAAAAAGTACAAATTTATGCTGCATGTAAAATAAATAAAATATGTACAAAAAGCTATTTTTAAAAGAAATTTGTGTCAAGGTACAAAATTGTGTACACAATATTTTTTTATTGAGCACAAAACCCTTTGAAACATGGGAGGTAATAACGTGTCCTTTCTTTACTTTTCAGTGTGTCTGAGAAAAGTCTTAAGGTTTTAAAGATTAAAGAAATAAAAACACCTTTAATGTATTCCCTTTAACTTAACAACTTAAAAGCAGAGACAAATCCTGTAGTTGTACACTGAACAAAAACTCTTAATGCAGTGTTATTCTACCATGAAGTTTGATGTAATTTTGAAAATTTAAGTCAAATATACATATGTATATATCTTTATATTTTTTTAGGCAAAACAATATACAGTTCACATATCTATCTTTCATATACAATCTAAATGAATACTATGTAACTGGAAATGCAAAAAAAGAATTATCGTTGAAGGTGATGAATACCCCCAGTCAGTCAGACTTACATACATGACAAATATAACCATATTTACTTCATATCTGGGAGTGTAATAACATTCCTAAATAGTAAAAATTCTGAAAGTGTTTATCCTAAATAGTGAAAATTCTAAAAGTGTTAACTTCTTAATACACCTTGAATCTAAATTACAAAATGTACCTTTATGCAAAGGTTTACCTTTACATGAGGTTGAAATAAAAAAAGGTAACAATTAGCATAAGCTAATATAAACAAACGATGTTTATGGCTTAAAGGTTGTTGTTGTTTTTTCAAAAGAATATAACAATCAAAACTCAACATATCCTATACAAAATAGCAAAAAAACCTTGTTTCCAAATTAATAACTATACCTAATCCTTTATTCCAATGTAAGTTATATATACACAGATATACAAATGTAAAAGAAAATGATCATAATTACAAATGTTACTACCCTCAATGTTTTAAGAATGAGACTTCCTATGGAATGGCAACCAAATTGAATGAAATTGAAGCAAAACAAAGAAAACAATTTCAGAACAATATTTATTTTTCTTCTAAAATTATGAATCTATTGGTTTATAGAAGTATATATATATAAATATAACACCTATAAACAAGAGCTGTCAGTAAACAGCACAAACCACTTTTCTTATTGCTTGATAGTATAATAAACAGTGCAAGTCAAAAAAGGGGCATAACACTTGAAGACTTAATTTTAGGGTAACCTGCCCTTTTGAAATGGGTTTCCCTTTACATACTGAAGAAGTTTTCCAAGTTTGAAGAGAATACCTGTGATGGTTTTTGAAAAATGGACCTTAACGAAAAGGTTAACTAATACCCGACAGCCATGCCATTTCATCGAACAAGTGGAGCTAATAAACATACCCAATACCTTTTGTAGAAAAATTGACAATATATAAGTCACTATTCTTCCTATTTAGCCTCTAAAAAAACCTTCATAGAGCACCAGAGGAGTAAAGTCACTAGATAAGTATGAGATGCAGTTGTTGCCACAGCGATGAACTTGAAGGTCAAATGTCAAGATCACTTTCTGGGAACCATGGCGTTGAACACTGAAATTGAATAAAACACTTTAGATATTGTTTAAATTTAATCTTAACATATTCCTCAAGATTTGTATACATATCATGAAAATGATATAAAAATAAACAGCAGAATGGCTCTTTAGTATTTTAGGTACACGATGCTATATCTTTTCAACAAAAGGTCAAAACGACTGCTGTTTACCATTTGAAAGAGGTGATAAAATAAAACTCTTTCTGTTTTGTATCATTAATTTACATAAAAAAGAACAGTTCAGATAAAACAAGACATAAACTAAAAACAAAATCACTGAGCAAGGAATTAAACATAAAAGACTAAGACTTAAAGGAATTGTCCTTGAAACAGACAGGATACTTGTTATATGTTTTTAAGGGAAGTTTCAAGAATCCTTTGGATAGTAAGTTTCAATTTGATCTAGAAGAATTGGTACGACAAGAAGCTTTAACATTTTACTAGGAATATGTTAAACAATTGAAAATTATTTGAAGAATCTTGAAAAAGTTCCTAACTGTAAGTTTTACTATAAAGCCCTTTGTGGATTTTATGTATATAGCCATATAGCAAAACGATCAGGCCCCTGAAAGCTTTATCAAAATTCTTAAAACAAGTTTTTATCACCCCCATTCCCAGAAAATATCATAAGGTATGCAACAGAAAGAAAATTTACTTTTCCGATCTGACGGTGTCTGAGGTGTATTGATGACATTCTTCAAGGCTGTGATCCATTTATCTCTGTCGTCTGTGCCATCAGCTTTGAGCTCATAGGTTCTACCAGGTGTCTCTAAGAGAAACTCACACATATCTGACCGCTCCCCTGAGGACAAGCTTACAGAGAAATTGGTGTCACCAATAAATATCTCTCCTTTGGGAACAGCCGACTGGAAGGGAAGAGTAATAACAAACTATGTGAGTTATGAGCTGTCTATAATGATGGAATCTGAGTGTTTCCCAAAAAATTAAATATCATTTTCACAAGTTCCTGTACAAATAACAACAGGTATTGTGTTTCTTATGTAAGAACGAAGAAAACTTTAGTAAGCTTAGTGTGTATAAATTTGGAAACAACGACAGACAAGGAGAAACCCTTACGATACAATTTTGTTAAACCCATGATAATTTTTTGGGTTTTTACTAATATATTGTTAATACTACAAGTTAATATACCTATAAACAGTCTAAACAGAGAATATGTACTCTATGCGAGAGTCTGAAAGGAACGGTAACTCTTAAACTGCTACAGCTTTAATAACCCATTCCACATTATTTAATAATTTATTTATTAGCTGGGAAATATGCTGTGATATTGACCAAAAAATCGATATTGACCGAGGCGATAGCAGAGGTCAATAACGATTTTTGCAGTCAATATCAACAGCATATTTCCCAGCTAATAAGAAAATAACTGTTTTATTACATGAACTATAAATAGTTAATAATAAATGGGTTTTTTTTCTTTAATTATTATCTAAACTTAAAGGCAAGAAAATAGTTAACATTGTTTTCTTCGTGAATATTGTTCGTCTGGGACGAGTATCCCACAATGCTTACAATTCTAGGGAAGTTTTATAGATGCAGGCGCATAATATTGATGGAAATTTCGCATTCTATTAATAGACCAGTTAATATCAGCAAAAGTGGTTCAATATCTATATTTATTGACGCGAATATTTTGGTGTGACCAATCGTGTTGTGTCTATTTATAGTTCATGTAATAATCTTAGTTTTTGGCAAAAAACATAGTGACAGGGTCAAAAGCCTTACTGCTGGAGATTTACCAGCAAACAGTGCAGATTCTGATGAGACAATCCCTAGAAAGGGACTGGCTGATCTGGATCTATTTGCCAGACTTGTAAATATGTGATATGCAGGCTAAAAGTTAAATCTAAAGAGATGCAGCAATATAATTGGTTTATAAGTGCAGTGATCAAATATGGTCGTTGTTTTGGTTCAAGTTGAATTTGACAGAATCTGGCATTCATCATTTAAATTGATAATTAGATATTTATTGATGATAATGTTAAACTGTCAATTCAACTGTCAACTGTCAATTTACTATTTGCAACATTTTTGCATGTATTTTGCTGATATCACACCAACATCAAACAAGAACATCTTTTTCCAGTGTTTTTATTTCCTGTAAAGATTACATTGTATGTAGTATATAACTCTATGTGTAATGCAGTGCTTTAAGAATTTATAAATGTTATTAACAGTTTTTGTTGTCTACTCATTTGAAATAATATAAACCTCTATGGACAAACAGAAATTATATACATGTATACAAAACTACATATGAAATCACATTTGCACATATTTTGATTACAAAAATCCAATGCATAAATAACTTTAATCCTTTCATTCACAGCACATGTACAATATGTTGAAAATTAATCTCATTTTTTTTTGCTCTTCTTTGAAGCAGTGAAAACTATTTTAAAACATGTATGTTCAGCATAGAATCAAAGGGTTTACAAATAAACCCTTAGTAAAATAGATTTCTACTGAACATATGAGTGCCTGCTTTGCACGGCAAGCAGTATTAAGGCACCATTTTTAAGATACAGTGAACTTATATTCTGCCATTTTTTTAATGCCATTTATATAGCATGGCATGGGTTTGAACATGAGGCTGTCGTACCCATAGCCAACACTCTACCTATTGCATATCAACTCCTTACACTGGTTACAGTTCTCTGTGCAAAAGACCAAAATGGAGATCGCACTTGTGTACATTGATATCTGTGACAGTATAAAAATGTTCCATACTATTTTGATTTTAATACAAACATAACAATTCATTTCAAAATGTAAACATTCTTAAGACTTTATTGTAAGACTTAGACTAGATGTGTATATTATTAAAAAAAATACAATATCAAAATATTATTATCACTTTCAAATCTCATTTGTCTAGTGCAGTGATGATTTTCCTTTTTGGGGGCAGAGGTGAATGTGAAAGACCATGAACTCTTGACGTGGAGAATGTATTAAGGTCTGTCAGCTGTGAATGAGCATTCACAAAATTATAAATATTAATTTAATGTCTCACCAGTGGGTCTGTGGCATACATGAGCTTCCTTCTGTCTAATGTGAACCAGCGTCTCTTGTATGGCTCGTTGTTTGGTCCTTTCTTCATTAGATATCCTTCCATCTGGAAGTTCTGTGTCAAGTCCTTACACAGCTGGTGTATCAATCAATCAAATAAAATGAATAAACTTGATTGGAAAAAAAATATTTTTATTAATATTTTGTTACATCGCATCGACAGAATTATGATTACATGTATATTGTTGACTTCCAGCAAATAACTGTTTGAGTTAGTCCTCACATTTATGTGTTGGTAGAACCACCTGCACAGGCTAGTTGGATTTCTTTTATTACTACATTGCAAAAACTTAAAATTGTAAAAATAGTGCCAATTATATAACCCGCTGTCATTCAATAGCAATAAAAATCTCCCTTAATAAGAAGCTTTATTAAAAGACTACCAAGAAAACATCTATCCTATTACTACCGGGTATTTCTGTTTCTTAGAGGCAAGGTGTAAATGTGAAAGATATAATTTAGCAAATGTGGGTTTTATAGGAAACCTCCAAGTCATAACATTTTTTTATAAATACACAAATTCATGATTCAACAAAATATCTGTGGTGCTGTTATTCAGACAAAAAAAAAATCTGTTGCTTTTTTCTAAATAACACTAACATTATTGGTTGAAAAGTTCCTATGTTCACATACATAAACTGCAAGACTTTATTTCTTATTAAAAAGCAAAACATGTATTATTTTTTAAATAAAACTGGTTGAAATCTATCCCACCTAAATCCTAAACTGTGTGATTAAAAACATGAGGGCCATAAGGCTGAACATTATACCCCTAAAGGTCAACAAAGGGCAATTACTCTGAGCAAACAAATCAATCTGAGTTATCCCACCTTAATGCAAAACAATCAATCATCCCTGTAAATATGAAGAAATTGTAATGAGTAATAAAGGAAGTGCTAACAGACAGAAGGGCAGACAGATGATACACACCACATCTCTACAAGGGCTGTGCAAAAAGTTAGTGAAATTTTAGTCTGAAAGATGAACCATGCATCTGTGAATTTATAATCCTGAATATAAATTGTTTGGCAACCATTCATGATGAAATGCATTTTCTCATGACCAAAACTATTTTTTACACTTTCTAGACTCTTTTTTTAAAATGGCCTCATTTGTAAGTAAACATATTTTAAGCCTGATAAATAATTTGTTATACACATGTTTGGTATAGACTTTCACAGAAGATGGGATAAATTCGCTGAACTGGAGTTCTGTTCTCAAATTATGCGAAAGAAGGGCAAACAAAAATACACAAAATTTGGCAGTTTGATCTTGATCTGAACTTAAATTTGAAGCTGCATTTGGACAAGTTCTTCCAGAGGACAAAATAACATAAATTACCTCTTCTTCTGCTCTATCAGGGAATGCCAGTCTACGCCGCTCAAGTTTAGCACTTCTTATAACTGTGAACCAATCAACGGCTTCCTGTATGGTGAAATACACATAAATAAAAACCATTAACATATCAATATTATTTCAACAAACACAACTACTACCAACTATTAACATAACAGATAAAAACAAGAGCTATGTGTAGACAGGGCTCCATATTTTTCTTAACACTGAATAGTTTTACAAAAATTTTAAACAAGGGGGCCATGATGGCTCTTTATTGCTCATCTGAGCACTTTGGCTTTAGTAGACTCATATCTGGCTTCAAGGGATTAAGAGTTATTTGATAATAATAGATATATATATTATTATCAAATAACTCTTAATCCCTATATATTTTTGACCTCTGACCAAGTATGGTGAAGATGTGGATTCTAGCCTGTTCACTCAGCTGATAAACGGGCTGATGTGGCTCTACATTACTAAGCTAAAGCCTGATAATTCATGCTCAACAGGATAAGAGATAAGGCTTGGTCAAAGATGAAACCTGTAACATTCGCTCTCGCAGCAGACACTTGTCTTTCAGTTGCATGAAGTGGCTGGGGCCTGAGGCATGGTAGCAGTCGCCAACTTGTAACTCCTCTGACTGCTTAACCTCTCACCATGAGTCCTGTTCAGGGTGTTTGGCTTAATGTTAGAAGATCTCTCAGCTGATCTGTGGTGCACAGGTGGTTCTACCCAGATATTTTTCTAGAAGCAAAATAGTGGGCATCGCTATAATGACCATGACTTGTGGCCATGACTTATATAAAATAAAAAACTTATGTCTTTTTAAAAAGCATAAAGAGATGTACCAACCTTAGAATCATCACAGTACAAGAAAAGGTTCCTAGTCAGCCCATTCTTGAGATATGTGATCTGGAACCCGTTAGGGTTGCCTATCTTCTCAGGCACAAACACAAAATTGACCTCATCCAGGGTGAATGTATCCTTTGGTCCCTTTGGCTAAATAGAATGAAAAATGTTGGTGAGTGTTTCTGCTTCTATTTAAATTAAGGCATTTTGCTCAATACCTGTCATGCTACATATCTCCAAATGAAGACCAACACAGTCATATGCATCAACACTCTTAGCACATGCCTAGAAATGTTTGGAAAAAATCCCTATAAAACAAATACACTCAACTAATTGTAGAGTTTTGATTATGTCTTATTTGTAGAGTACTATTGTTTATTAATCATATCAAGAAAAGTAAATTGTAAAAAACGTGCACTGTATTTGTTATAATTTTTACCTATATCTAAGGCAGATTACTGGTGCTGAATATACTTCAAAATGCATATACAGCCTTTTAAGTTGTTTTTGTTAAATAGGGGTGGCCTGTCCCCGGATGACCTCCCTGCCACCTCACCTCACCCATGGTAAGTATACCCAAAATGGGACCAGACACACCCCTGACAACAGTATATACTTGGTCAATACCAGTTTGGGGCATCCATGTCTTGTAGTCAGAGTAATCTACTGAACTTCTTACATTCTATTTGTGCTTGTTTAAGACCCATTGGAGGCCAAAATTTTTATTGAAGCTCTTTCAGCTGAACAATAAAGGATGTAGCAATATGATCCATGCTAATAATTGTAAAATTGTAATTATAAAGCTACTTGTACATTCTGTCCATCTGTGTCTATGGTTTTACTGCCGGATAGACCAGATCAGTAATACAGAACCAACATTCCTTTCCTCTTACATCATGATTTTGTTGAAATTATTAGCTTCAAATTTATAGTATATAATAACTTATATTTTGTTTTGATTACACTTCTATTTTAAATTTAAATTTCAAAATATTTGCTGTTTTACTAAAAATTAAATGTCACAATAATCTTCCCAGAAGTACTGTTTTACCTTCACCATAAGTTTTAGAGGGTTTGGGGTTTATAAATGAAACTTGGAAACATATTTGTCAATATATTTACAAGCTGAAAATATGCTAATCATCAAAGAAAAAGAAAGAAAAAAAGAATATATAGAAGTTATAGAAGATAGAAGCAAAACTAAAAAAAAATGCTTGTTTTATAGTATGAATAGAATCAGGGACCTCTTACATGGCAGTCTAATACTCTACAATTTCATTTATTTATTTATTTTACTCTAAAAAAAATCCTTACACCAGTTATTGTAATTCATAATGCAGATTCAAAGAGCAATACTAATAGAAACAAGTACTAATTTAGAATTTCAAGAAATTCAAAGCATCATTCGTTGGTTTTTTTTTTTCTTTAAATGGTATTACAGCCAACAATTTAACACTTTAGTAAATGTGCACAGATTTAAATATTGCTTTAAGAATTTACTTCAGTTTTGTAGTTGTTATAAAGTTTTGACAAACAGCCTGTTAAGTTTTAGTGTGAAATATCGACAATTAACAAAAAATATATATATAGCAAGAAAATGGTAGTACAGCAATTACCCAAAGTTGTCTATAGATTGTTTAATTTTACAATCTAATTATAGATTGCAGATGCATTTTTAAAGGATCCAAATGTGATTTAATGCATGCTTTGCAATTAAAATGAATTGTACAACTTTAAAATATTTGAAATATTTTACCAGTCCTAAATTTGATTTACTGCAACTTGTATCTACTAAGAACCAGTACAGGTCAGTTGGAAGACATCATGCTGACATTGACATTGACAGGAAGATTAATGTCTGTGACTTGGAAAGCTTGTTCATGGCTCCCTCTAATGCATTGTCTCTGAGTCATTGACCTATGACCTGTCATCTAATTGATGTGGACAACCATTACACGCTGATTAATGAAGAAACTGCTATGACTAACAATAAGAATGTACATAGATAATGTAAATGTCACATCAACATTCTGTCCGAACAAGTTGACACTCTGATTTACAACAGCAATAAACTAAAGTATTAATTAACCTGAAAAGATGGAGTATTGTTAAGCAGGCAATAATTCTGAAGATCTAACCATGTTATAAGGAACTCATTTTTTAATAACTTCTTTAATCGGGCAGAATGCTTATTTATCTTCCTCAATAGTCCACAGTCATGTCAATTATCTTGAATTTTATTGTGTAATCCAACTAAAAAATGCTATTCCAAAATTATACTACACTTTCAATAATATTAAATGTTATCATTATGTTTTGTTTTTAAAAAAAAGTTTTTGGGTAAAAAAAACCTTAATGTAAGCAGAAGAAAATGAATAAGGGGCCAAATGAACAAATCTTCAACCTTTGTAGCAATGCTTTCACATCTCTATGTTACCTAAAAACTAGCAGAAGATTGTAAAATAACTTACTGGATCTTTATTGAAATATGATATTATGTTGTTCTTAGAATTTACAATGAACTTTCTGGGTTTGTATGCTCTCTCATTCTTTCCTTTCTTCATTAGAATTCCTTCCTTCTTTGTTTCACTGTATGGTGTTTGTTTATCTGGGTACATAAACTCCTTACGTTCATATTTGGCTCGGATAAACTGCATTCGAAGAATTCTGAAGTAAGAAAATGCAATCTTCTAAAAACAAAATGTAAATTTTAAAGATAAATTTATTTTATTGTCGAAGACACAGTTGTATGTGTACATGCATATCATTTACTTAGTGGCAAAATATTAATAAATTCAAATATTTATTTATTTATTGGGTTTATCGTCCCACCAACAGTATTTCAATTATCTGGAGACGGTGTCCACTTGAAGCAGATATAGTGCTGCCTTCACTGTGTATACCATGCTGTGAACACCTGGCATGATACCACACCCAGTCATATTATCCTGACACCAGGCCAACCAGTTGTGGAAATGCCCTTATAATTGCTTGAGCCTTAGCATGGGAGCTATACCACTACCATTTTTAATGACTTTGGTATGTCGCGTCCCGGGATCGAACCCGGGGCCTCCTGTACATGGAGCTGACGCTCTTCCAATTGCGCTACCAGGTCTGGTAAATTCAAATATTCTTCATCCAGCTAACCTGCAGTGCAACATGGTTGTACCCTGGCATGTTATGTCTGGGTTCTCCATCCGCCAATAATTAGCTGGATGTTGCCAAAATAACCATAATTGTGTCAGTGTGATGTAACAAAAATCCAAACAAAACAAATATTTTCAATGTGCATATGACTTATTTAATAAATTTTCACATAATTAACCTTTCTTAACTTCTATAAAATCTTTTTTTTTTAATTATGATTGTTTATGCACATAGCTGATAACTAAAGAGTACTATTATAAAGTTATTGTGTTCTGAAATTGCATTTTTTAATAAAAAAAATCTGATTACATACTAACATATTGTGGACAAATTAAGTGAATACTTTTCACAAGTGTGAAAGCGAAGAAAAAAGTGTTTGTTTTTTAATAGAGATATATCATTTCTTAGACCCAATTGTGCAGCTTTTAGCATAGAATACCAACATGTCAGCTGGATAACCTTCAGTTTATGTCCAGACTAGGACTAGAACCCACAGGGTAAGGGTTAAGATTATATGGCAACCCTTATCTAACCCATAGGCGTTAATGTTTTAGAGCTTTAGCTCTGTTCACTTTTAGCTTAGGCAAATAGTGTAGATCCAGATCAGCCAGCTTCCTGCTTGTTGCTGTATGACCAGGATAGGCAAATAGTGTAGATCCAGATCAGCCAGCTTCCTGCTTGTTGCTGTATGACCAGGATAGGCAAATAGTGTAGATCCAGATCAGACAGCTCCCTGCTGGGTGCTGTATTACCACGATAAGCAAATAGTGAAGATCCAGATTAACAAGCTGCCTGCTGGGTGCTGTATTACCACAATAGGCAAATAGTGTAGGTCGAGATCAGCCAGCTCCCTGCTGGGTGCTGTATGACCAGGATAGGCAAATAGTGCAGATCCAGATCAGCCAGCTTCCTGCTGTTTGCTGTATGACCAGGATAGGCAAATAGTGCAGATCCAGATCAGCCAGCTTCCTGCTGTTTGCTGTATGACCAGGATAGGCAAATAGTGTAGATCCAGATCAGCCAGCTTCCTGCTTTGTGCTGTTTGACCAGGATTGGCAAATAGTGTAGATCCAGATCAGCCAGCTTCCTGCTTTGTGCTGTTTGACCAGGATTGACAAATAGTGTAGATCCAGATCAGCCAGCTCCTTAATGGGTGCTGTATGGCCAGGATAGGCAAATAGTGTAGATCCAGATCAGCCAGCTCCTTGCTGGGTGCTGTATGGCCAGGATAGGCAAATAGTGTAGATCCAGATCAGCCAGCTCCTTGCTGGGTGCTGTATGATCAGAATAGGCATATAGTGTAGATCCAGATCAGCCAGCTCCTTGGTGGGTGCTGTATGACCAGGATAGGAAAACAGTGTAGATCCAGATCAGCCAGCTTCCTGCCTGGTGATGTATGACCAGGATAGGCAAATAGTGTAGATATAGACCAGCCAGCTTTCTGACTGGTAATATATGACCAGGAAGGGAAAACAGTGTAGATATAGACCAGCCAGCTTTCTGACTGGTAATGTATGACCAGGATAGGAAAACAGTGTAGATATAGACCAGCCAGCTTTCTGACTGGTGATGTATGACCAGGATAGGCAAATACGGTAGTGTAGATATAGACCAGCCAGCTTTCTGACTGGTAATGTATGACCAGAAAAGAAAACAGTGTAGATACAGACCAGCCAGCTTTCTGACTGGTGATGTATGACCAGGAAAGAAAACAGTGTAGATACCGACCAGCCAGCTTTCTGACTGGTAATGTATGACCAGGATAGGAAAACAGTGTAGATATAGACCAGCCAGCTTTCTGACTGGTGATGTATGACCAGGATAGGCAAATACGGTAGTGTAGATATAGACCAGCCAGCTTTCTGACTGGTAATGTATGACCAGGAAAGAAAACAGTGTAGATACAGACCAGCCAGCTTTCTGACTGGTAATGTATGACAAGGATAGGAAAACAGTGTAGATATAGACCAGCCAGCTTTCTTACTGGTGATGTATGACCAGGATAGGCAAATACGGTAGTGTAGATATAGACCAGCCAGCTTTCTGACTGGTAATGTATGACCAGGAAAGAAAACAGTGTAGATACAGACCAGCCAGCTTTCTGACTGGTAATGTATGACCAGGAAAGAAAACAGTGTAGATACAGACCAGCCAGCTTTCTGACTGGTGATGTATGACCAGGAAAGGAAAACAGTGTAGATATAGACCAACCAGCTTTCTGACTGGTGATGTATGACCAGGATAGGAAAACAGTGTAGATATAGACCAGCCAGCTTTCTGACTGGTGATGTATGACCAGGATAGGCAAATAGTGTAGATATAGACCAGCCAGCTTTCTGACTGGTGATGTATGACTAGGAAAGGAAAACATTGTAGATACAGACCAGCCAGCTTTCTGACTGGTAATGAATGACAAGGATAGGCAAATAGCGTAGACATAGACAGCCAGCTTTCTGACTGGTGCTGTCTGATAAGGATAGGAAAACGGTTAAGATATAGACCAGCCAGCTTTCTGACTGGTGCCATATGACAAGGATAGGAAAACGGTTTAGATATAGACCAGCCAGCTTTCTGACTGGTGCTGTATGACAAGGAAAGAAAAATAGTGTAGATATAGACCAGCCAGCTTTCTGACTGGTGCTGTATGACAAGGAAAGAAAAATAGTGTAGATATAGAGCAGCCAGCTTTCTGACTGGTGCTGTATGACAAGGAAAGAAAAATAGTGTAGAAATAGACCAGCCAGCTTTCTGAATGGAGCTGTCTGATAAGGATCTTCATGATTTTCCATTAAGTCTCTGGCAATATGTTTAGGCTTGCTTGCATTTAGTTGTAAATGAAAAACTTAAAGTTTAAAATAGGTTGCAAACACACATTGCAAGCTAAGGCTCAAAATGAACAGGCCATATTATTATACTTACTCTACATCATTCTTTGATGGGCGTTTATAGTACATTGGTAGGTGTTGCTCATATTTACTATTGACCAGATCATTTCCAAGTTCTGACATTTTCTGAAGAATAAAAAACACAACAACATATTTTATAATGTTTCTACATATACATTGTAAATTATAGGAATTTCACTTGTGGACAGAGGTGAAGCAATAAGAAATATGGAATTATAAGGAGCTGGCTGCCATAGATCTACTCTCTTTGCCTCATGCAAATATTAATTTAATATTAAATAGAAATGTTACACTTTAAGTGACACTCACTTAATACATACTGCCTTTGTTTAACATGGTATTATAGTAAGAGTTTATTGAGCCAACCAATCAAATGCTTTCAGCTCTCCAATTTTCAAATGAAATACAAATTGGATATATCTGATTGCTTTTAAAATCTTGGCAAAATAATTTTCAGCAAAATTTCATAGCTGTATAACCTTAACATTGGGCTTTCATTAATATTCTGTTTCGTATATTGACAATATAGACATACAATTTTATCAAGCATACATCGATAAATCAATACACTTGCATTATAATGACATGAGATAAGAAGCTATGCCACACAACAACCTTCTCCACTATAAGTAGAACTATTTAAAAATGGGGGTTTTCCTGGCTTAGTGGTTTAGATTGCCGACTTGTAACTCCTCAGCCCCTCACCACATGGGTTTTGGTCCTCGTCAGGTTGAAAACTTTCCATGTTTGGAAGTCTTTCTGCGATACACAGAGGTTCTTCCCAGACTCAAGTCCGGGAACTTCCTCCACAGATCTTAAGCCGGATGTCGCCAATATAACCACAGTGACACTGACATAACAAAAAGTGTGCGATAACTTCTTTTTCTTTTGTGTGTGCATTATTTTAACCATTAATACAATAAAAATACAACAAAAGAACTATTTTGAAGATCTGCATTGTTGGGGTTTGTAGCGTTTTTTCTTCTGTGTTTTTTTTTCTTTAGGTCTGCTTTTCCTGCCAAAATAATCAATTTAATAATGGTCATCGATGTGATCTATAGAAACATATAATGTTAAGTCATCAGTTATTTTTATTACACAACCAGTCTTACCTTAACTTGATCATCATCCCAGTTATCGAGGTTGACCGAACGGACTCTGCTGATATCAACCCCAAGACTTCGATGAACGCCCGCACAGTCTTTACACAGGAACACTCCCAGGTTACAAGAAGCCCAGTCTATGTCCTCTGTAAAAACAATCAATCAAATGTTTGCTTTAAAATAACCAAATCAAATGTTTGCTTTAAAATAACCAAATCCAATGACTGAAAACAACCAAGCAAATGTTCATCGTAAAACATAAAATCCTATGACTGTAAACCATTATATCATTGTCATATGTAAAAACAACAAAACAATCTTTTTCTGTGAATACAAGTGTACATAAAAATGGCAATAAAAATGGTTCCTGATAAAAAGACAATGAATCTCAAATATCCAAGTAAACCAGTGTTCAGATTTCAAGCTGGCCCTGGCCACTTCTTCGAGCTTGGAAAGCCTTGTGGTGAAGCACCAGGCACATAGGCTGTGTCTGGGTTACTATTAAATATAGATTGATCTGTGCTAAAATGCTGGCATTTGAGAGATATTTAAAACTATTTTCATGCTACATATTTTATGAGCAACTCAAAAAACTTAGACGTTATTACTCTTTGAACTTTGGAAATATTAACAGATGCCGTACAGCCAAGAAGTCAAATTCAGGACACATACAGGTCACTGCTAATTTCCTTGAGCAATAAATTTATCTTTCATTATGCCACTCTACCAAGGTATAATAACCCTATACGTCATTAATATTACTTCCCAGTGCAATAATTTGGCGGCCTTAGCACAGGATTTAAAAATGTATCTAATGACCAGAGGGTTTAAACTGTAAAGTTGGTTAATTGAGCAGTTGCTTGAAAAAAAAGGTAATACCTCAGTATTACATATAGGCAATAAGCAAAAGTATTTAAACTATATTTGACAGTAAATTTTACATTAATATTCATCCATAGTAGCATCTGCCACTTAATGACTGATCAATAAGGAAGAGGATGTTTGTAGCAAAGAAACAAACATATATATGTAATAAAAAAAATTAAACCAGATAAATGAATCGCACAGGAAGCTAATAGTACATAATCAATGGGGAGATTAATCTTCTGATATTAAAATCAAAAGTCAGATAACAAAATGATAATTGTTCACCTTTTATCTTCTTTTCTATCCTGGGGACTACACCCTGTACTATTAACTTTTACATTGCTCTTATTCAATTATACATATCCTACATAAATAGTGCAGATCCTGATCAGTTCAGCTTTTACTAGATCCACACTTTCTTGTAGCTATATTTCTTGGAATATTTGAGTTAAGTGTGCCTGTTGTCATAACCCAATAACTGATAACTATGAATAAGGAAGGTTTGGAATTGTTTGTTATGTTTTTTAAATACATGATAGCGATACAGTTATGGTCATTGTAGCAGTGTCTGGCTATTTTTGGTAGAGGAAGAACCTAGATCAATGACTAAGTAAAACCAACCATGTAAGCTGAAAGACCTAATCATATTAAGTCAATTGAGAGATTGGAATTTCAAATAATATGGTGAGAGGTGAGGGATTCAGAATTTGTGGTTTAATGATAAAATACAGCAGGAAGTACATAAAAGCTTCAAACACTACCATATCCTTAGTGAACTTGCTTCACTTTTTGAATATTTTACACTGTTGACTTGAAGCAGATAAGCGCTGCCTTCACTGTGTATAGCATGCCCTGAACACAAAAAATACCACACCCAGTCACATTTTCTTGACACCGGGCCAACCAGTCGGGGAACTACCCTTATATTTGCTTGAGTGTAAGCAAGGGAGCTATACCATGTTATTTTTAACAACTTTGCTATGTCGCAGCCCTGGTTCAAATGTGGGGTCTCCTGTACCTGCAGCTGGTACTCGACCAATTGTGCTACCAGGTCCGGTGTCTACTTATGATGTTTTGTTCAGAATAAGGCAAATAAGAATGAAGCTGTCTGACCTGGATCTACACTATATGCTGCTAAAACCCTAGCACAATGGTTGACACCTTTTGATTAAGATGTAAGAAGGTGAGTCAAAATAAGTATGGATAATTAATATGATAATGGTTACCTCACTTCATAAGTCTCCTAAAGTTTTGTTAAGAGATATATTTTCTTAGCTTTTCTAAGTTTTAAAAAAAGTTGACATTAAACTTAATTTAAATGTATAAGCACTGTTTGCTAGTTTCTTAAGACATCAAGTATTTAGTAAATTTAACAATTCATCTTCATCTTAATTTATTTTTTTATTAATTAAGATTTAAACCTTCTTATGAGCCCTTCCTACTATAATAATTTAAGAATTATGATTTGTTTAAGTATTCTGAGAGTTGTTTTTTTAACTTTATGAGGCAACCGATTCTTATAGTATATATATATATATATGTATATGTATATATATATATACCCTTTGCTGCCTGAAAACACCATTAGGGTGAGGTGTATATACTGTTAAAGATGTGAAAGGTGTTTCCAGCAAGTTCCAGGGGTTACAGACACAAAGCCACAACTAGTGTTGATCTTAATCAGAGAGTTCCCAGCAGGGTGATGGCTGATCTAGAGCTACACTATTTTCCTAAGCCTTTTCATTAAATGATTAGCTAGCTAATAGTTAAATATGCCTTTTGATAAGAATCTACATACAGGCAAGTAGGATTATCCAATAGTTTACAGCAAGCCTACAAAACATTTTTTGCTAGAAATTTTATAGCAAATACTTGATCCAAGCCCATAAATCAAGATCTACACATTAAATATAATCCTTAAAAAAGCAGATTTTATCATTTAACTACTTTCAATATTCTGCTATCTGTTTTCTAGATAAATACTGCAATATTAGTGAATAACATAACAAATATAGTAGTGAGTGAGCATTATTTCATTTTAAGAGGTTAGTGGAAGAAACAAGTGTAAAAATGTTAGAAAACAGCTGGCAAAATGTTCTTTTAGTAAAAAGCATAAACAAAACTAAAGAATATATTATGATTTGGGTGCTATTAGATGCAATTAAAAGCAATTAAAAGTTAATTAACACATCACAAAGAAAATTACACATTTAACAGGTTTGTATGTTTCATGTACACATGTAATACATTAGTGTATTTTGTACAAAACCAAATTAGACATCCTCACAAGTTAGACATCCAGACAAGTAAGACATCTGGACAAGTTAGATATCCAGACAAGTTAGATATCCGGACTAGTTAGACATCTAGACAAGTTAGACATCCTGACAAGTTAGACATCCTGACAATTTAGGCATCCTGACAAGTTAGTTAGACATCTGGACAAGTTAGACAACCCGACGAGTTAGACAACCGGACAAGTTAGACATCTGGACAAGTTAGACAACCGGACAAGTTAGGCATCTGGACAAGTTAGACAACCGGACAAGTTAGACACCCAGACAAGTTAGACATCTTGACAAGTTAGACACCCTGACAAGTTAGACATCCTGACAAGTTAGACACCCTGACAAGTTAGATATCCAGACAAGTTAGACACCCAGACAAGTTAGACATTCGGACAAGTTAGACACCCAGACAAGTTAGACATCCGGACAAGTTAGACATCGGACAAGTTAGACATCCTGACAAGTTACACATCCTGACAATTTAGGCATCCTGACAAGTTAGTTAGACATCTGGACAAGTTAGACAACCCGACTAGTTAGACATCTGGACAAGTTAGACAACAGGACAAGTTAGACATCTGGACAAGTTAGACAACCGGACAAGTTAGACATCTGGACAAGTTAGACAACCGGACAAGTTAGACACCCAGACAAGTAAGACATCTTGACAAGTTAGACACCCTGACAAGTTAGACATCCTGACAAGTTAGAAATCCTGACAAGTTAGACATCCCGACAAATTAGACATCTGGACTAGTTAGACATCCAGACAAGTAAAACATCCTGACAAGTTAAATGTCCTGACAAGTTAGACATCTGGACTAGTTAGACACCCTGACAAGTTCGACATCCTGACAAGTTAGAAATCCTGACAAGTTAGACATCCTGAAAAGTAAAACATCCTGTCAAGTTAAATGTCCCGACAAGCTACATTTTCTGACAAGTTGAACTCGTCATAGGAGAAGTAGAAACCATTTTGTGGTCAAATATCTTCTTAAGAAAAAACTACATTCAACTCTTAGCAAGATTTGATCAGGTTTGATAAATTGTATACATACAGATCTAACTGCTACCCAAGATCTACACTACAGCAAATAATTAACCTCATGCAATGGTTATTCACAATAGAAGAATTACAATAGAACAAAAGCAGGACAAGTGAAGTTAACAATCCGATCAACTTTTACAAGTAGAATGACCTCAAATGATTTATTTTTTTTGCAGCCCGGAAAATTTATCTTGAAAAGTAAATAATATGTTAGTCAACATTCAACACTGTCATGTACAGAACAGTGACATGTCATGTGCAGTACAATGACTGGATCAATTATTAAGTGTGACAATATTTTATAGATGTATGAAGGGCAAACTATGTGTCACTATGCATCATGTTTAAACCTTAAACAACGTTCAAACCACTTAAATATTATTTAATATCCAATCATAATGTAGGATTTGATGTTGTATGCAATGAGTGTTCTGTTTCACCATATCTGTTGACAGCTGTCACTCAAAGAAGAGCTGTTATAAATGTTAATATAATTTTTAACACATCTAACAGTCACAAACTGGTTCTATACGTAACCTTAAAGGCACTGTCCACCAGTTTATCTTCATTTTACAACTCCCAAACAGATAATATACTTACAAGATTATCTTTGTAAAATACTGAAATAAAAACCCATATAGTTAACAATAAAGATATTTATTGGAAATTTTTTTATAAAAAGATGAAGAAAAATCATGTAGAATTTAAACTGAGGGCCATGAGGATGTGAGGCTGGCACTTAGTTTAAACCTATTAATTTATAGTCGATTGGGAAACAAGTTCTTTAAACTTATATTAATCCCTCTCGACTGTCCACTTCATGGGTAGAACCAGTGCTCAGGTACAAAATAC
This sequence comes from Sinonovacula constricta, assembly GCA_007844125.1. Lineage (NCBI taxonomy): Eukaryota > Metazoa > Mollusca > Bivalvia > Cardiida > Solecurtidae > Sinonovacula > Sinonovacula constricta. The sequence continues at coordinate 47,219,295 of CM017555.1, forward strand.
CTGGAGCAATGTGCAGTAAATAGTCTTGCTCAATGACTAACATCACGTGGTCAGTTTCGGGATTCGAACCCAGGACCCTCCGATCCGGAGTCCAACGTCTTAACCACTAGACCACGAACGCCCACTTAACTATGAGACTATCTCAACAGTTGCTGTATTGATGTTGTTCATTAATATTGTATATTAACTCTGACTTAACCAGAAAACAATGTCCATTTTAAAAATAAAAAAAATTCCATGATAAACTAGTCAAATAATTCATTTATGTGACCAAATTATAATAATAAAGATCGAAAATTGTCACTTTACTTTATCAGGGGCATGACAAGTGAGATTTTGACAGTGATTTAGTCTGCCCTGAAAAATCTATTGAAGATATTATGTTCATCTATGCTAAAATGCGAGAAAGGGATTTTGACCAAGAGGTGTTTTGTCCTACACTCGATACTTAATTACATAAATGAATGTATACGTATGAAAATAGCAAGTATGTATAGGATAATTTAACATCATTGTACGTTTATTTAATCACGATGTACACAGATTAGAATAACTTCATCGCTCAAAGTTTCACCTCAAAACCAATACGTTGACGGAATTACCCGAGGAGTTCCGAGTGCCTCAAAACATGTCCCTTGCTCAAAGGAATTAAAAAGCTTGCAAAGAGAAATGGACGTCCTTTAAATAAAGCTGCTTGCATTAAGCCAGGGTCCATCCTTTAAATAAAGCTGCTTGCATAGAGGTAAGGTCTATCCTTTAAATAAAGTTGCTTGCATAGAGGTAAGGTCCATCCTTTAAATAAAGTTGCTTGCATAGAGGTAAGGTCCATCCTTTAAATAAAGTTGCTTGCATAGAGCTAAGGTCCATCCTTTAAATAAAGCTGCTCACATAGAGGTAAGGTCCATCCTTTAAATAAAGCTGCTCACATAGAGGTATTGTCCATCCTTTAAATAAAGCTGCTCACATAGAGGTATTGTCCATCCTTTAAATAAAGTTGCTCACATAGAGGTTAGGTCCATCCCTTATATAAAGTTACTTGCATAGAGGTTAGGTCCATCCTTTAAATAAAGCTGCTTGCATAGAGGTAAGGTCCATCCTTTAAATAAAGCTGCTCACATAGAGGTAAGGTTCATCCTTTAAATAAAGTTGCTTGCATAGAGGTAAGGTCCATCCTTTAAATAAAGTTGCTCACATAGAGGTAAGGTCTATCCTTTAAATAAAGCTGCTTGCATAGAGGTAAGGTCCATCCTTTAAATAAAGCTGCTCACATAGAGGTAAGGTCCATCCTTTAAATAAAGTTGCTCGCATAGAGGTAAGGTCCATCCTTTAATTAAAGCTGCTCACATAGAGGCATTGTCCATCCTTTAAATAAAGTTGCTTGCATAGAGATTGGGTCCATCCTTTAAATAAAGTTTCTTGCATAGAGGTAAGGTCCATCCTTTAAATAAAGCTGCTCCCATAGAGGTAAGATCCATCCTTTAAATAAAGCTGCGTGCATAGAGGAATGTTCCATGTGTAATGTGTATACTAATTACTCCACAACAAGAGAGTTAAACAAAAGCTTTCCCCACTACTTCCTTGTGGCACTTTCAATTGGTATCTGCTTTTATGTCATGGATGTGGAGTTGCATGATAGGTTATCACCCTGGTATCACCCAGATTGTCATTTTCTCACATAAGTAAATAAGTCATTCCATCTTAATCAAAATATGCACAAGCATTTAACTAGCTAGGTCACATATACCAGTGTCAAGTCATTCAGTAATCAATGCAGCATTTGCATGTTCCAATGTTCAGTTTATAATTTATTTTTTTTAACGGTGTACTTTTCTCAGAAGTGTTTTAAAAAAAAAAGTATTGAAGCATAAGGAATTTCTTCATGATTATTGCTAGTCCACACTGACATATTTTCAGCAGAAAAGTTGTGATAGCCAGCTGAGAAATCAAGATTACCCTCAAATTGTACATACTGTGCATCGATAAATACTTCAAATGCAGCTACCATATTTCTTATACATGTACCAACAATTTTGATTTTTATTTAGATACATTGCACCAAAATGCTTATGTTCATGTTGAAGAAGTCAAGTTATTACTTGTGGAGAAAGTTCAAATGTCCCGGTAGACTACCATCATTCAAAAGGCCATCTGGAAAGCCTACTTACATGTAAATTTGTGCCTTCAGATGACCAAGACTGGAACTTTTATGATGAGTGTCTGAGGAGTATACCAACAGTAGTCACAAGTCAGTGTATCAACATAATTTTGTTAGTCTGGCTCTATATGTAGTTGATCTGTTATTGCAACTACAGTGTTTTATATTAATTAAGATCAAGGGAGTGCCCGTGGTCGAGCAGTTAGTCGCCAACTTGTAAATCCTCATCCCCTCACAACATGGGTTCGAGTCCTGGTCAGGGTGAGATATTTCATGTGGGGAAGTTTTCCAGCTAACCTTGCGATGCACCAGTGGTTCTACCCACACATAAGTCTGGGGTCTTCCTCTACCAATAATTAACTGGACGTTGCCATTATGACCATAATTGTGTCAGTGCGATGTAACAAAAACAAAACTGAATAAAAGTCTACTAGCATATTTACATCCTAATATAATGTTCAATCAATTTATCAGTTGTAATGCTGTGTTACACCACTTTATATTTCAGATCAGTAACTTACATTTCCTTATACCGTTAACTACCATTCTTCAGAAGAAGGATGGTACGTCTATATTGAACACTTGAGTATAAGTGCAGACAATTAGTTTCCATGATGACTAAGATCCATCTTACATATATATGCTGAATTAATGTTCATGTTAACTGCCTTAATGTACCTGATGTGTCTTTTCATGCCTGACATGAATGGGCATTGAGATTACTATAGTGTCAACCTTTATTGTATTCACTCAACAGACTTTATTCGCCTTTTTCTTAATAAGGGAGGAGGCATTGTTGTTGATACCGCATCCTAGGTGCATTTTTTTTTGGTGAGGATGGGGATGAGGGTGGGGAGGGCATGCTTCCAGAACCCCCTTGCCACAGTGTATAGAATCAAATAGGGTTGGTTCAGGCACGTGCCCCTAAATTATGGTCACTAACTCACTTTGGCAGCATCTGCCTTTCAATCATAAAAGGATAAGCCCAGGTACATGCATGGGTAGAACCACAGGTCAGCTGGCACGCCTCCCTACATGCAATTACTTGCCTAAACTGTGACTTGACACTCTGTGCTGAAAGGGCTAGACAAGTTACAAGTTACTATTCAAGGCTACATATTTCGATATAAACATAATAAGTGGTGATAAAACATAAACTTAAAAGGGGTGCCCATGGCGTTGTGGTAGAGTCGCCGATTTGTAACTCCTCTGAATGCTTAGCCTCCCACCGTGTGGGTTTGAGTCCCGATGGGGGCGAGGGACTTAATGTGGGAAGGTCTTCCAGCTGACCTGTGGAGCACCGGTGGTTCTACCCAGACATTTGTCTGGGATCTTCCCCCACCAAAACAGCTAGACATTGCTATAGTGATCATAACTGGTCGCCGTGATGTATCTCAACAACATAAACTTAAATAAAAGTGTTTACAGTGTTGATAGATCATAAAGTTGAGACAGAACCCCCCACTAACCACAGGAAGACGGGAAGTCCACATACATATATAACTTTACGGTAACTAGACAATAAGAATCAGACAGCAAGGAACAAAAAAGAATGAATTATAATAGTTTATACTAACAAAAAAACGTACAAATTATACAATATGAACTAAACAAAGTATTCTTGGAATTAAAAAAAAATACTTGGCTTTTTTGTTTAAATGTTTACAGTTTTTTTCACAATACTTTAATAGTAGTTTGTTTGTCTTTTTTTAATTATTTTCCTTCTGTCAAATTTGAGTATCATCACCAATGTTTCAAGTAATTTTTAGCTTTATAATTTTGGGTATCATCATCAAGAGCTATGTAATTTTAAGTATCATCACCAAGCACTATATAACTTTGAGTATCATCATCAAGAGCTATATAATTTTAAGTATCATCACCAAGCACTATATAATTTTGAGTATCATCACAAAGAGCTATGTAATTTTAAGTATCATCACCAAGCACTATATAACTTTGATATCATCATCAAGAGCTATATAATTTTAAGTATCATCACCAAGCACTATATAATTTTGAGTATTATCACAAAGAGCTATATATTTATGAGTATCATCATATGTAATTATGAGTATCATTACAAAGAGCTATGTAATTATGAGTATCATCATAAAGAGCTATGTAATTATGAGTACATCATAAAGAGCTATGTAATTATGAGTATCATCACAACAAGCTATGTAATTATGAGTATCATCACAAAGAGCAATGTAATTTTGAACCATACAAAATCAACCAACACAGCAGTTTCTGACACTGTAATGACATTTTTTATATTAAAAAAAGTCAATGATTCTTTTCCGGATGTGTTTCCTTTTAAAAAAAAATAATATCTAGATGTTTAGGTCGGAATATACTCAGGTTGATATGACAGGCTAACAGAATGTCTCTTTTAAACAATTATGTTGACTTTAAATAGGATAAATCCAGATTTGAACATGCCTTCTATGTCTAACATTCCCAGGACAATACACAACTTGCACATAACTATCTTTTGAGCCTTGAAGGTTATTTAAGTAACATTTATCGTCATCCACTGGATCTTAATCCGGCTGCTTCGCATTGTGTTACCCCACAAAAAACTGATGGCCATTGGCAGAATGAACAGTCGCAAGTTTAAGTATTTGTAGGGTGGATCAGATATCAAATGAGATTATTTTAACTATAATCAGTACAGATGAAGACTGACGGTATACTAAATGTATTTAAAGATGCTTTCAATACAAAAACATGTCAAAATAGACAGTATCTTTCTTATTTCAGAAGTTATGTATTAATAATTCTGAGGTTTTTATAAAAGAGCTTATTCATTTTATTGTATGGATTAGAAATACATGTATAAGTGCGCCTTGAGTAACAGATTCTGATCTACCTATTTTGCCTTGAACAGAGAACTTATGTGTTTAAAAGAAATGATTTTCAGTTTGAGTGGTTTAAGTAGGCCTTTGTTTAAAATATAGCTATAGCTCAAGTGGTAGAGCGTCGACTTGCGGATCGGGAGGTCGTGGGTTCAAACCTCAGCCGGGTCAAACCAAAGACTTTAAAGTTGTTAGTAGTGGCTTCCCTCCTAACACTCGGGGCTAACGGGACGGCATTACGCCTGACTCGTCGGTGTCAGTATAATGGACCGGCCGAGTTTCGTCCCTGGGCACCTCATACATGTACGTGCCCCTGTGCTTTAATGATAGAAATGTAGCTGCACAGTATCGGCAAAAAATGCCAGCAAATCCAAATCCTATCCAATATGTAATGCCATGCTATTTTCTGTATCAACAGTTGAGGGTAAATAAGACTACAAAATACAGCGATCATATGAGACTGAATAAACTTGCAATTTCAATAAGAGACAACAAATATTAATCCCTTTAACACCTAGCCCACAAATTGAAGGGATTGTGGGGCTGTCTGCTCAGGAACTAAACTATTTGCTACTAAGACTTTTCCATTTCATTTTATTACAAACACATGTGAAATTGTTAGCAAATAATAGTGAATACAGTATTGTTTTTGTAAACAATTTAGACAAACAAATATAGCATGTAAAGTTGGTAAGTGCAGTGTTGATAAATATTTAATGAGCCATTTTATTTAAGGAAAATTCATAAATTAAGATTTGTTTACACACCCAGTCTTGTTGGAATAAAACATATTGTAAAAAATGCTGATCAATCTTTTATCACTGTAAGACTGTTTATTTGTTTTATTGTTTCAGAGTTGAAGATCGTCTCAAGGATCTAATAGGCCAGATTTCTAATCTTTAAATGCAACCACTCGGATGTTTGATAATCGACTGGGTCTCCAGCTCAGAGAGTTTGAAATAAATTTTAAAAATCTCACTAGTAAGATATGAATAATGTTTGTCATTTGACCAATGAGGTCACTGAGAACAGTTACAGTCCAAGCGTAGTTTATTGTTTTTTTTATGTTCATATACAAATATAAGCAACTTACAACTACTATAAATAATTCTCAACTTTTGACTTTCTGGATAGAACCTGTGCTTTGGTAGTATCTACCTAGAGCTATGTAGAGTTACAAGCCTTGCTTATGGTCTAACATCAAATGCAAGGAATATGGTTTGAGCCCAGAACACTCTGATCTTGAGTGCAAAGTCCAAACCCTTCTGTTACAGACATTTTAACTTACACATAGTTGTATCACCACCTCAGGCCCCATTTCTGTTACAAAACATTATAAACTGTTAGCCTGCTCTATTTGTCTATAACCCATACTAAATTCTTTGGACTTGCTTACAAACTTCATTTCAGTATTAAAAGCCTTTTTGTTAGAAATTAAGCAGCAAATAGTGAAGATCCTATTTAAAAAGTCCCATCCAGAAGCTGGGTGATCTGGATCTAAACTATTTTCCTAAGCTTCATAAATCCATGCTAAGCATGCTATGGGTAAACTTAATAGGACTGGAAAACTAGCATACAGCACAAGGGATGGATAATTTACATGTCTCGCCTACACATAATGTGTTCACACTGTTCAGCGAACTATGAGTGCACATCTTATTGAGCACCTGTACATAAAACTTCAAGCAAAGTGTATATAGTTTAATTAGGAAAATCTCCTTAATGCTGCTGTTGAAGTCCTGAATGCGTAAGAGATGTTTTGTAACACAAAAATTATAATTTCCAGGATGTACTCTATCGCTGTTTTTGAGTAAGTTACTCTTAGCTGTCGTTTTTTTTAAATACGTTGCAGAATTATCATAATTATGATAATTATAACAATAACCACCTATTTTAGCGAATCATCTCACAAATCACCAGCTGGAAGATCTTTCAAGATTATGTCATTGGCACTTATTGGAACTCAAGCTAACACACAGAGAGGATAAGCAGAAAGCGGAATTAAAAATCCACATCTCTACCACTAGACCACAGCACTACAAATACAAATACTTGGCACAACAGGACCAAAAATGCTTGGATAAAATATAATATTATATTGTCCATTATCCTCATTAGCTCAGTGATGTTTGAGATCCTCCATTATGGTTTCGTCCCAGTCTTCTTCAGTGGTCCATATTTATACTGGCCAGACACATCTAACTACTTCCAGGACTTTCTAACCCAGTTTGTGTTGTACAATCTCTCCATATGCCCATACCAATCTCTTATATCTCATAACAATTCATTTAATTCAGAAACAGTATTGTAGAATTAAAAATCATTTTAAAAATACTACTGAAGATAAAGACAATGTAATACATAAGATTTTATATCTATTTATAGCTTAAACCTTTCTTGCATCTATAGATTTGGTTTACACTACATTACCACAACAGTGGTTATAGAGTAAATATACCTAGAAGCTGAAAACAAGAATACCCTTAAGGCCAGAAATCATTCACAAATGCCTGCACAACACAGGAATAGTAGAGTCATTTCATAAATGTGATTAAGGCAACACAGGAATAGTAGTCATTTCATAATTGTGATTAAGGCAAAGTGTTTGTTACTGCCTTTAAAACAAAACATGTAGGCTAATTACCTAACGACAGCTAGTGTGCATGATTTACAAATAATGCAATTTATAGCTGTGCAAATGTCAAATACATATATAAGCATTGGAAATTGGACCATGGCACTATCTGGCTTCAAAGTGGGAGTTTAATGGGTTTGCGGAGAGTAGTGAGTGTGGGACAGATTGTTCTGTTTTTGTTTTGAAATGCATCACAGCAACCATTTATGGTCAAAAGAGCAATATCCAGTTAGTATGGTAGAGGAAAACCCTAGACAAATGTCGGGGTAGAACCACTGGTGCTCCACAGGTCAGCTGGAAGATCTTCCCACATTAAGTCTTTTGCCCCAAACAGGAGTCAAACCCACCTGGCAAGTCTCCTCTGGGATGAATAGACGCAGTCTCAAGCTCCAGTATCAGGAAAGGGGTTGGGGTTAGAGCTTCTTAACCAATGGCAGTTCTGGTAGCTTGTGTGCATCAAGTGTGGCTAATTGCTTTTTATTTCCTCTCCCTCAGAATATTCTTGTGTATAATACACACATTTATGCAAAACCTTTATTTCTTTCATTATTGGTGTTATTTTAATAAGACCGAACAACATACCACAATGTATAAATAAACATTATTGTACATATGAGATAAAAGAAGTCATATGGTCCTTGTGTTTTAGGGCAACTGCATTTTACCATTTTAATATGGTAAGCATTTATCAAAACATTATACATGAAAATTGCTTGTAACAGAACAAAAATGACCAAAAAGCTGCCACACTAAGCATAAAGTGTAATTGCCAAAGGCTAGGGGCGTGCCTAGGCGACCTTTGAGTATACGCACTATTCCTTAGAACGCCGTAGATGCATTCTGGGGAGAAACTCTGTCACAGTACAGCGAGCAGGAAGGGACAGAAATACGTCAGATAGGATTGCAGAAGTATTTGTAGAATTTGGAAAAGGGTTAAAGAACTCTAATTTAAAAATGAAACAGCTAACAACAAGTGCCAAACACAGGTTATGTACGATTTTTATTTGATTTTGACGTTGTTTTTTTTTCAATTTTTGGAAGCAACTGTGCGTAAGTGCGTAAGCCCAGGCACGCCCCTGAAGGTGATACAAGAAGAGCTCATTTGACAAGACAGAGCTATGGATTTCACCAAATGATATCTATAAGGTCTTCCAAAATTGATATCAAAAGGTAAACATGATATTTCACATCTTTAAACTCTCTCAAGAGCTTTAAAATATAACCAACAGAGCACGTAGTTGCCTAAAGTGCATGTGCTCACAAGAAAGAAGCTATCTACTGCAGGATAGAAACAGGATCCTAGATCAGAACTACAATTCCAGTGTCCTGAAAGTGTCCCGAGTTTGAAGAAATGAAACACTGCCAACACCTTCATGAGAATAAGCATCATCAGAGCCTTGTTTTCCATAATTGAAGATTCATCAAGAAAACTGGCTGAAACGTGAGACCCATTCAGAACCATCTTGTCAACAGACTCAACAATCTTTATTGATTTACTCAGAAAGAGTACTGGTAATGCAGTGCACATAAATTCACCTGGACAAAGTTAGTCTCGCATGTTATTTTTTATTGTAAATATGAAACTTATACTACTTTAAAATGTATAACTGTGAGCATTTTACAAGTAATAAATATTTTTTCATTCATTGGAATCATTCATTTGCTTTGGGTTATTAGAATCAGAAGAATTATGATGGTGTTAAACCTTTTTGTATATTCCTAATTCATTCTTTCATCTGCTTAACAGCATGTTGCAAGTTTGAACCCCATTCGAGTCAAACAGTGTTAATTTATTTATGGCATACTATGTCGTCATATACATTTGTAATTTAAGTTGTTCAAGTAGTTTAAGTGTGTGGGTTATTAATTTAATGTTTAAAATAAATGTTCTTCTAATTATTAAGTAATATCTGTATAAGTTCAGGATGTAAAATGTAACAAATTATATGCTGATGTGCTACTGAGAATAAAAGTATAAAATGCAAATGTGTCTTTAAATCTCACCCCCATTCTGTAACAATAAACAAATATAAAGTGTGGAATATGTAATTCTATGTAACTTGCAGCATCAAAGGAGTAAAAATGGTTTAAAATCGAGTTAATTGAGCTACTTACAATTAACATGTTCAAACAGTGCATTAATACATGTCATGTATATACATCTGTAAGTTGTTATAACTTTGTTTATAGATCTCATCAACTGATAATGCTCACACCTCTTACCAAGAGTGTTAATGGCAAGGGCACTTATGAGGTGACCCAGGGACTAAACCCAGCCAGTCACAATACACAGACAAACCAGTTATAATCTCACCATTAAATATTGAGCATCAAGGGAGGAAGCCATTTCTAACAATTTTTAAGTGTTTGGTGTGACCAGATCTGAGGTCTGAACTCGCAGCTTTCCGAGCTGCAAGCTGATGCTCAACCACTAAGCTATGCAGCAGATTAACAAAACTACAAATAGGGTTTAAAATTGGATGGTGTATTGAACTGCAATTTAGACTGAAGTGTTAATTGACAGAAATATATATATATATATATATATATATATATATATATATATATATATATATATATATATATATATATATATCAGTATAAATCTGAATAAACTATGTTTCTGCCTTTGAAGAAATGGGCCACTGTTGCAGTTTCACTTTCAGATAATGTCCACAAAACCTCCAAACTATTAACTCAGTTTGAAGACTGCTCAGTAATTATCTGCAGGTTGATGGCTAGTTTGAACCCCGGCGTTACCGTGTAAGCTCTTGAAACACATGATTAACATTGTAATTGTGCTTAAGTTAAATACTAAAAATGACATTACCTTTAGAATGACAGTCAGCACACACATCATTTCCAGGCTTTTCCGACAAACTATTCAAAGTGGCACGATTTCTTTCCGACATAGTTCCATGTAAGAAATTGTTCTTGATACAATTAAAGGAGCGTCACTGTATGCTTACTTGATTACACACTGACGAGAATTCAATGCAAACTTCCTCATTAGTGTACAGAACAAAACAAAGGGTTTCCAACTAGCCTACGATTCGTACGATTTGTCATTGTTTGCTTCCGGGTTGTGAGTAATTTCCAATAATGCGGGAACACACGGAAAATACCGGAGAGTTTCGACGTTTTCCGTCCGTTTACGGTGGGAAAACCCTGTCTATTTTTTGCTACAAAAACACGTGTGTTATTTAAACATTTTGGTAACAAGAATGAGCTAGGATGTCAGATATTCAAGACGCCATAGAGAGCATGAGCTTTAAACAAGATGACTTTCCTGGGAAATAAACACCCTCTTACACTGTCGACTAATGACATAAACATTTGGCAGTAACGAACCATAACTCTGATATTAAGTAGAGTATTAGCTCCTATGTTTGTTTTTCTTGTTCTCTGCTACATCTATTATTTACAAGATGCATTGTTTACATAGGTATATTCGGGCTCCTTTGTTCAACAACACTCCGCCAAACAATTGTGAATTCCTGTAGATGTCAGCTACTTTTTTATAATTGCAAGCTACACATCATAGTTGCGAGCTACAATGTTAAAAAACGGAATACTCAAATCTTTTCTTTGAAAAATGTCTCACAGAACAGCTGCGATTTCCTATTTTTGCTAGCTACACTGCCGTCCTAATAAAAAATGCATTTCATAAGAGGCACCGCTCTTCAGAACGGCGCTTATAAACAGCGTATTCTGCGATTTTCGGTGTTATAAAGGGTAATTTCATGTGTTATATGCTTAATTAATGACACGAGGAATAACACTTATAATACTTCAATATTTATATATTATTTATATACTATATATGACATCACATACATAGAGGAAACTCTATGAATTTTGAATTTGAAATACATTATAGCAACGTCCTGTGCAATGTCGTTAATATATGCTTCGTCCTCGAAACTAATATCTAAAAATGTTTACACTAAAGTAAAATCATAGATCCGCGCCTGATAAACATAATATAATATGAACCGAGACGCAAATGACCCATCTTAGAGACGCACCAGAGCAGCAGAAGACATTGCCAGGTAAAGATAGTTTCTCGGCGCCGGTGAGAGGATTTAGTATAATTTTAATATTGTCAGTTTCTACATCAAACCTGCATTAGACCCTACAGTATGTTATTTTGATTTACAAAAATGCGCCGAATGTTCGAAACCAATTCGAACTTTGTACGACCAGTATTGTTTGCTGTATTTAGACTTGTATGCTCTAGACACATGTTCTTACTAATTATTAGAACACTATCTGTCATAGGTAATCGCAAACAATTGATTTGACAATTGATGAGTGACCTTTAATTATGCTATAATAGACCATTGTAGTGTATTATTCATGGTTTCCTGTATGTTACTTTCATTAGTCTTTAGACAAGACTGGTCTAGTATACGAACATAGGTTTAGTGTTAGAGCACCGACTACACTGTATGTAGATTATTTTTTTATTCCATAAAAGGTCATATATGTAATAATTCAGTGGCTGAAAATTTTGGTGGACCTTTGGTCCATTAAACTCATAAACTTGACCAACAGAGATATGGGCGGACCCTGACAATGATCGACAGCGTTTTGTTGAAGACTGCATATATCATCAATGTACTTTTGGGTATCATTACTAAGAGCAATGGAATTGTGCTACAATGATTAAAATGTCGCTGCACAGTATCGGCAAAAAATGCCAGCAAATCCAAATCTACTGCAGGATAGAAACAGGATCCTGAATCAGAACTACAATTCCAGTGTCCTGAAAGTGTCCCGAGTTTGAAGAAATGAAACAATGACAACCAGGCGCGTATCTGAGAGATTTTTAAAGTTAGGCACACTTACTAGTCGGGACCGGGGGCATACATGTACATCCATCCACCCACCCCGAAAATGTTTTTTTCTGCAACATTAGCGTGCATTTTAGGACCTTTTTCGCCGGAAAAAGTGACAAGAAACAAGAAAAGAAAATACGTATATTGCTTGGTATTGACTAAATACAACTTTAAGGCAACATAAAACTATAAAGGGTAAGGCATAGACTTTCTTAGTGTATTAGTATTTTTAGATTTTTCGAACGGAGGTTACGCACGTGCGTAAAATGCGTAATGGCAGATACGCGCCTGCTGCCAACACCTTCATGAGAATAAGCATCGTTAGAGCTTTGTTCTCCATAACTGGTCTAGTATACGAACATAGGTTTGGTGTAAGAGCACCGACTACACTGTATGTAGATTATTTTATTTATTCCATAAAAGGTGAATCTGTTTTATACACATTGTATTTGATGTAACCAACTGAAAGATCACTGCTTATAAGGAGTAAAGTGTAGATCCATATATGTGAACATATTTTAAATAACAAGACAACAGCGGATCTTTTTACTACGACATTCCTATATACTTGGATCAAACCGGATATGAGTACAGCATACAGTTTCTAAGCAATATAGTAAATTAGGTACATATTAAAGGTGGTACCCGTCAGTATGTCTACATCTAATACATATATATGTAACAACATCTTGCCCTTGTTCTGGTGGAATTTAGGCATAATTTCTGCATAAACTTATAATTTGTCTAAGTAAGGTCGATTTGTAACGCTACCAATTTTGTTAGACAATACAAATTGCGAAAGAATCAGTCTAATTTTTCATTATTTTCAAATCTATAAATAAGTAGGATAATGATATCTGCTAAAAATAGATATCGACGCCAAAGCGGACTATGCCGATGACGATGTAACATAGACATGGATATAAGGTGAGCTCAAAAGTAAGTTGTCACGTGGCTTTCCTAGTTTAAAATTAGCCATCTCTGCAGCGTGGCGCAGATAGGAAATACCTGTTGGCAATGACATGTGCGGATTTGTGCCTCTTTGTACACACAAACCTAGGGCACCAATGAACATCATTTTGCAGGATCTTTTTCAGTTAACAATGAGTTATTTGGTTGAATAAAAATCGTTGGTCCAAACTGTCGGATACCACTTTTAAGGCACGTGTTGACCGTGGTAGCACAATCGGGAGCAGAGGGCGTAGCAAGACAATGATATGATGTGTGTGTGTGTGCGTGTGTGTGTGTGTGTTTGTGTAGGTGTGTGTGTGTGTGTGTGTGTGTGTGTGTGTGTGCATGTGTGTGTGTGTGTGTGTGTGTGTTGTGTGTGTGTGTGTGTATGTGTGTTTGTGTAGGTGTGTGTGTGTGTTGTGTGTGTATGTGTGTGTGTGTGTGGGGGTGTGTGTGTATGTGTGTTTGTGTAGGTGTGTGTGTGTGTGTATGTGTGTGTGTGTGTGTGTGTGTGTGGGTAGTGTGTGTGTTGTGTGTTGTGTGTGGTGTGTGTATGTGTTGTGTAGGTGTGTTGTCTGTTATGGGTGGGATGTGTATGTGAGTGTGTGTGTGTGGTGGGTGGGTGATCGGTGTGTGTGTGTCGGTGTGTGTGTGGGTGGTGTGTCGGTGGGTGTGGGGTGGGCTGTGGTGTGTGGGGGGGCGGTGTGTGTGTGTCGGTGTGTGTGTGGGGGGGTGTCGGTGGTGGTGTGGGGGGGGGTGTGTGTCGGTGGGTGTGGGGGGGGAGGTGGGTGTTGTGTGGGGGGGGGTGTGCTTGTGACGTATACTTTTTTCGTGTGGTTTTGGTTTGGTTTTTATTTGCTTTTGTGTATTTGGTTGTGTTGTTTGTGTGTGTTGTTTTGTTGTTGTTGTTTTGTTTGGGGGTGTGATGTGGTGTCTCTGTGTGTTGTTGCTGTTTTGTTTATATTGTTGTTGTGTTGTGTTGTTTGTTGTTGTTGTTGTTTTGGTGTTTGGGGTGGGGAGGGGTAGGGGTATCATGATAGGCCTCTAACTAGATTTTAAAGTAAAATGTTATGTTACACACATTGAAAATTAAAACAAAAAATGTAATTAGTCATGGCATAGTTCGTTATAGAGGAGATACTCAAACGCCAGCGTCAATTTTCTGGTCATGACAATTTATTTCAAAAATTATTTATAAAAGGAATAAATCGCTTGTTTTAATGAAGACATGGCAATGTTACCGTGTCTTCAAGCATTTAAATCATTTTAAGAAATAGAAACAGGCAAATGGTTCTAGTGGAATGAGTCGAATTGGTGGGAAAACCAAGGACGATTTAGTCACGAATTGTCTCACGGATTAATGTAAGTAAGTCTCGTGACTGAACAAATGTAAATGTCTATGAAGTGTTTCAGCGATTGTGCGTTTTCTACATTTTGACGCAATAAATTTAGTCGTATCTGACGCAATCATAAAATATTTTCGTTTTTCGTGACGCAAAAAAATGGTCAAGTTAAATCAGCCTCCGGTCTCTGAATTCATCATTCATGAAGTACAAAACATGGCGCTAAACAAACTTTAAAGATTAAGGGTACGGCTGTTTGCATTGAAACTTTCCGAGCATTTCGGCTATTGTTACGAGTACAAGCTATAAATTGCAGCTAACATTATGGTTTTGACCGGGATAACTTGATCCGCACTTTTAATTTCTGCATTGAACATTTCCGCGATACTGAACTCGATCGTCAATTTTATTAGCAGAAAATTACGAGAAGAATAAAATAAATGAATGGCTATTTTCTTCGGTAAATTAGCACATACTATTGAAATGATCGAGGTCTCGATGTCTGCCCACGGATTCTTAGCTAACGAAAAAAGAAAGTGAAACATTTACAAACCTATCTTCGCTCCTTACCGGAAATTACGAAGAAATTAAAATGTCATTGAAAGTCATTGTTCATAATTTTTAACTATGTTAAGGTCGTCAAATGCGCAAGTTCTTTTATTTGGCGTTGGCATTTTGATACCTTATGCTATGACTAATAATGACATGACAATTCATAGTTTCATGTGCATAAGAATAGTGATTTTTCAAAATATTTAATTTAATGTCGTAAAGAATTTCGTAAAGTTAAACTTACAAAATCAAGGTTTTGATGCAGTCTAGAATCAAAATGCTGACAGCTAATAGTCTCAACTCTACTTTTCTAAACATGAAAGCTGCGATGATAGTAGTTTTGCACTTTTTGCAGACCGAAACAATAGAAAACAGGTGCAAATGCAATGTGGTAATTTTTCACTTTACTCCATTCACTTTGTAAGCTATATAGCCACTAAAATATGAATACATACATACGTTTAAATATATTTGTCATGTATATCTATACATTTTGAGTGTGACCCTTTGTTTGTCTGAACGACCCTCAACTTCCATGATGTGGGTTACAAATGGCCCCCAGTATTTGGAGTTGGCAGCAACACTGCCTATAACTTAGCGACTAGTACCTCTTCCTAACTGCAAAGACAAATGTAAGGATAATATTGAATGCAGTAACCATTGTATATCTAACCAAACATGGAATGTTATTATTAATAAGTATTATCGACGAACAAAAAAGTTGCCATTCTGTACACATCCCTCAGCCAGAAGAAACTACCTAGTAGTCCAGTCAATCTATATCAAAATGACCCTAAACCTCCAACTAATTGCAAAAGAAATGAAACTCACTAATTTTAAATCTAGATACTATCTTAGACATAATATCAAAAGTCTAGAAAAATCTAAACAGGGGAATTTTAGAAAAATTTGGATGAATCAGATGACTATTTACATATTTTTAGGGGTTGGCTTACCAAGAAATTGACATATGTGGGTATAATAGCTACCAATAATTTCATTTAAAGATATGCCCTGTACTGTAATTATGTTTTACAATATAAAGCATTTAAAACAAGTGTATTGTTATGATTAAGAGCAATATTTTTTTTGTTTTCTTAATAAAAAAGAGAAAAAGTGGGTGGGGTAATACCCACACATTTATTGAAAAAACACCAATATTATGTTTTGTGTAATATTATGAGAAAAAATACATAAATTGTATTTATGTTCAAAACAGTCATATACATGTAATATAAATATACTTAGGTTTAAAAAGTTACTAATTAATATTATTTATCGATACTGCTTATATACAGTGTTGACTTGTATCAATACATGGCATGATATTATGGAATTTTACCTAAACTCAGTTGCCACTCATCTTGTCATTAAGAGTTACTCACTGTCCGAGTCTGAGTTAGTGACCTTTGCACATTTGTGCAACTTAAACCCCTACATTCAGAACATCCTGAGGAACATTCGAGTCCATTCTTTCTACAAGTACACCTTCTAGAGTCACAGTTCTGTTTACATTTACATCTGACCATGTTAAGCAGATTATCTGGTGCAGCTTGAAGATCAGTTTTCAGAGGCATCAGCACATCGTTTGTCAGTTTCCACCCCCATTCAATAGGTAGCAGTTTTGTGTCTTGTTCTATCCATTCATGAACTTGGTAATACACACGTAAACTGTGGTACTTGGCAGCTGCGGATGTGGGGGATAATGTCTGCACCTGAACGTAGATAGAACTTGACATTACTTTCGTAGTAAATTTCCGGAAACGTAGCAAGTCTAGACCTTCCAACTGTAATCCACCATATAGAAGAACAAGAATTTGCTCCCACAATTGATTATATTTTCCTTTTTGGACTGTGTCAGAAAAACATTGGCAAGGGCAATAAGTTGCTCATCAGACATAAATTTCTTCAGTGCTGATCCCTTGCCTATTCCAAACATCTGTGAAGTGGTATCACACCCAGTTAATGCATGAACAACTGGCAATATTTTACAACTGTGCTTGACCAAGAACATGCTGGGTTTTGCTTATATCCCAGACACGAACTGATTTAGATGTTTTTTGCTTGTTGGCTGATTTAAATATAACATGCTTTGTGATGTGAGTTTATGTAATACAACAAAAGCACAAGGATATCTGTATCTTCACCAATAACTACAACATCTCTTGTATCAGCTAATTCCATAGCAGACTTCACTATCAAAACATCAGCATCACTATTTGCATGAACGACACCATATCCTTTCTCTTCCAGGTTTTCACTTAGCATGAAAATAAAGTTTTGTTTGTTTCTCTGAATTTCCTAGAAACTTCTCCTTTTTGTTGCAAGAGGTGTAGACTTTGTAAAATAAACTTTTGTACTGGTGACACCATGGTTACGTCTCACATGTGCTGAGTCCTTAGTTGTTGGGCCAGACTGGATATCCATCAAATACAATCAGGGCATTGGGGTATTTAGAAGAGATGTAGTGGAAGTAAGAATCACAAATTTCTGAAAATAACATCCCTACTTTCCATGGAACATGATGCAGAAGGGAACCACCATCAATGACATACATGTACGTGTCCGTTTCAAGTAGTTCAACAACACTGCAATCTCCAAGTGCCCTATAGCATCTGCCAGCAGTGATTTCTGAGACTTTCTCATTAGTCCTGTTGTATCAAATAAAGATGATGGTACACTGCACAATTCATAAGAAAACACACTTGGCATATCTTCTATAAACCTTTGTGCTGCTGCTGTCATTCTTTGAAAAAGTAACTGAGGGTCAACTTTAATAATATCATTGTCAACTTTGAGCTGTTGTGCTGCATCTAAAGTTACTGCCTTCTGACTCTTTTTGAAACTAATTTCAAAAACGTTTTGTCCTATCATTGATTGTACGACCTTGTTTCCTACAATCTTTGCCTGATGTGCATTTACTGTGGAATCTGATGTTACTCCAGTTTCGATGTTGAACAGAAGAGGATCTTCACGAAAAGGATTCCGTTCTTCTAAGAAGGACAATAAAATCTTGGTATCATTGAGGTCTCTTTCATTTCGGGATTTGCCTAGTTCTTTATGCTTGTGAACTGGTCTGAAATTCCTTCCCAACAAATAACTGCATGGCATTGTTAACTTCAACACATGAAGGCATTGACAATAACCATTGAGCTCTCTGACTTTCTGAAAGTCCTTTCCACGAGTCATTCCTCCTGTAGTTTTGACTGAAACGCATCAAGACTTGCTCAATCACAAGGTCTGTTGATAATCCTGCCCAGTATCTGTCACTTCTTCGTACTACGTGGTAACCTTTCATGAATGCTTGATATACATCAGGGTGACTTTCATGGAGGTTTTGCATGCATTGCAAATAAAAATACACAGACTTTAGGTACATATTGTGGCCTGCAGCTGCAAAAAAAGGCAACATTTCACTCAATGATTGCAAACTCAGCTCCCAGTTACCAGTTCTTTCCTGCTGTTATAAACTTGCGTAGTATATCCATCATTTCTAGATACTGGATCCACAGTGCTGCAGTTGGATATTGTAAGAGATTCTGCTTTGTATATAACCATGATTTAAAGAAGTCATCAAGAAGATCATTCTTGTATACATCCTCAACAGAAATTTCACCAAAAGATAGCTTTTCATACAGAACAACTAAATCATTCAGTGCATTATTGTCACATTCATCTTTCATTTCCATGACTTCATCATTATTGTTGGCATCAACAGGTGGGAAGGTCTCTGAACACTGACGCATCAAGAGGACATTTAAAGCATTGGTTGCAAGTTGAATGGCCTCTAAGTGCTCTTGACACAGCTTTTCCGCTAATCATGTGCGGAATTACATTTGGTGCATATACTGTTTCTAACAAGTCACACAATCCCGAGCCAGATATAAGCTGAACAATACAGGCGTGGTAGCTCACCATGCAATGAAAACCACCCATTTCGCACAACAATGCCTTTGAGTGAACTACTGTCATTTTCACTTGAAATCACAGTCACTGCTTTCAATACAATGGCTGGTCAAAAGTTACAATAGCTGTTTGTCTGTACTGGTAAGCATGGCTACTGATGTATTTGAGAGTTGTGTAAATGCAAGACATATCACTTGGGTCCATATCAATAATTGGTAGGAACAAGACAGACGATTTTCCAGGGTAGTCCCCCCTTCCTCACCCATCTGCATAAGGCCTGACCATTCTGGGCCTGGTTTTCTTAGCGGCCCAAGTCACCTGCGAAAGGAAAGCAATTTTGATGCTGGTCGTCTGACACTTTAAAGCTATTTAGCTCCAAAAAGGTTAATTGACAATGGTGTTGCTTCTGGAGGACGATAATATGAAATATCTATTTTTCCAGCAGAGATAAGATCATCTGAAGAAACAACTTGCCGTATAATAGCTTTATTGCCAAAATTCCCAGGTGTTACACATGCAATCATGCCCATTCCATGAAATGTATTGTGCCCATCAAGAGTTCGAAGATTATGATCTACATTGTCTGCAACATATTGGATGAACATGTCGTTCTGAAAATTTTCAATATCTGTTTTGTTTGAAACAGCGGCACTAGATTCAAACATTTGGACTTCAGAATACGAAACACAAAATCCTAAGCTGTTTAATATATCAATCAGGTATTTTGAGGCGAAGTGGTGGTGTAATTGCACTGCAAGTCCCAGCTGTAATGGAGCAATCATTATTCTTGGACGTGAGGCCTGCATTATTGCTTGGCCTATAGAGCAAACTTTGGTATCAGCATCTTTTTCACTGAACAGATCTCGCAACAATTGTACCAAACTATCTGGTATGAACTGTTTATTGGCTTCAATAGACGAAATGTCATGAGGATTGGGGTATACAGTTTTATTTGTATCAACGGATTTGATGTCATTTTTTATCAGTTTTGCTGCAGTTTTTATTAATTTAACTTTCTCATTCTCTGGGTTGTCTGATTTACAAATACAATAAAAGTCGTGCAAAATGGTGGATGCAGTTTGCCTAAGAGTGACAACATTAGGCTTGCCGTTTATTTCTGTTATTATTACAGAGTCACCAAAGTGTTCCACTAACTTTTGTTTTGTGTATGATGAACTATAAGCTCTTTCTCCACACATCTCCTTCATTTTGTCCACAAGATCTGAAATAGTTATTTGTTCATTGTCATTTTCCTTTAAGTATTCAATTGCTTTCATAAACGCTAAGCATGCATCCTGGTCTGTTGGTCTACCA